>JAMPIV010003195.1:0-364283 GCA_024509875.1 Oreohelix idahoensis | reverse complement strand
GCTACAATTGTCATTTCTGCTAGAGTTAAAATTTGGATGAGTCCGATAATTTGTATAATTAAAGTTATGATGTTCTTTAAAATTTTTATTCCAAGAACCTTGTCTGTTTTGTGGACCCTGAGATCTTGATCTCCAGTTTTGTTTATTATAATGTCCTTGATTATTTTTAAAATTATTGTTACCAAAAAATCTTGTGATCTGTGAGTTTGGTTCCAAGAAACATTAAGTGGAGCAGATTGTTGAAATTGCTTCCCTTTGTAAAAGTTATCATTGTTAAAATTGTAATTATTTCCCTTATTGACATACCTGTCAGCACTAAAGGAACGATTTCGTGAAAAATTGTTTTGTTGTGCTGCAAAAGCAACAGGCAATTCATTCTTAATCTGTGCGTTACTTAGATCCATGTTTGGGTGAGCAGTACAAAAATTTTTTGCATGTTCTTCTAAGCCTTTCATAGATAAAGGTTTCCGTTCGTGTAAAAATGCGAGAAATGTAGGATTTACAGACGAAAGTACCTTATCGCGCATCAGTAAATCGAAGAGACCTTCATATGACTTTTCAATTTTGGATAATTCAATCCATCTTTCTAATGTTAGTCGTATCTGTGACAGAAAATCACTAAAATTTCTGCCAGATTGAGGTAGTAATGTATGAAATCTTAAACGATATTCGTCTTCTGTCATTTGGAATTTTTGCAGAAGTGCTGCTCTAAGAGCATTATAGTCATTTTTCTCACCAATGCTGGTGGTATGATAAACTGCTAATGCATCCCCTGTAAGTAATCTGGATAAATATGTACAGTATAGCGCTTTATCCCCGTTATAAGATCCACAAGTGGCCTCAAACCTATCTAGGAAGAATATTACGTCATCAGACGGGGGATTAAATTTTGGTAATTTACGGTGAATTTCCTTAAAATGATCCTGTCTGGATGAAGTTTGGCTTTCAAAAGTTCTCTGAGAATTAGATTCCTGAGTTAACCTAATTCTCCCATATTCTGACTCTGCTAATTTCAGTTCATGCTGTCGTTTTTTTTCATTCTCTTCCATCTCAAGCTGAAGTCGTTTTACATTTTGTTCAGCTATTAATCTTCTCTCTTCCATTTCTTTTTGTTTATTTTCCATTTCTTTTTCAGCTATTAATCTTCTTTCTTCCATTTCTTTTTGTTTATTTTCCATCTCAATCTTAAGTCTTTCTTCAGCCTCCCTTTGCTTCTGTTCTGCCTCTCGCTGAAATCGTTTATCTTCTAATTCAGCGGCCAATCTCATTTTTTTCTCATTTTCCTCAGATTCAATCCGTTTTTGATCTGCCTCAAATTGAAGTTTTTCTAGTCTTAAAGTTTCTAACTTTCTCTGTTCGGCTTCTATTTCTTGAGCTTTCCTATATTCTGCAAGTGCAAATGTTTTTGCTTCATCAGGAGCCATCTGAAGAGCTTTTGCTTGCTTAATGAAATAATCTAGTGAATACATAATGCTTTATAAGTAGTCACAATACTCTTGATTTATAAAAATGATAATTAATCAATATAAATTAATTAACCTTGTTACTATAACAAGTGTTCTTCGTTCCTGTCCTTAGAACGGTATAATGTTATCATATAATTATTAAATATGTTATTAATCAATAAATTTATGTAATCAAATGTCATGAAATGAACAACGTGACAAACAATAGAAACAATACCGACAAGACACGATAATCAAAGACGATAGAAAACAGTCGCAGAAATCCAATTAAAAAAAAATGTGAAACTAAAAATAGAATGTCGTAAAGAGTTACGATGATAACTGCGATCAAATAATCAACAAGACAATAGACAACACAGTGTAAAAACATAGGTTTTGTAAAAAAAACTGAACGACAGGAAAGGTGAGATGGACGCAAAATACAAACAAAATTCATCATAAAACTAAATTACGAATAAAAATAACTGCGAAAACAACAAGTAAACGTGACGAAACAGCTAAACAGATACTATCATAAGGGACAACTAGCGATCAGAACTTCGGCAAGGTTTCTAGCCTTGTACCGGAATTATCGCTCAATTGAAACTTACAAAATGAGCCCTACAGAACGTCTGACGAAGAGCCCGAATTGGCTTCGAGATGGATCTCGTTCGACAGATCAACCTCCCTACCTCCCACGACAAATGAACAACATATAACATATAACAAGGAAAATATAAATATGGACATAATTATTTAAGGCACAGCTAAACGTAATAAAGGGTACAACGACAACACGTTATACTCATCTCGCGTGCAGGAAAAAAAAAACCAATGTGCCTCGTCTCCGTGTATGTACGTGTGAGGATAAAATACTTCGTTCTGAGTTATTAGACCACAGCTTGCACGTAATAGTGACAAAGAGATGATCCCAAGATGTTGTCGCCTTGAAAGTTCAGATCTTCAGATGATCCCAAGATGTTGTCGCCTTGAAAGTTCAGATCTTCCATTAATGATAATTGTATTGGGTACGTTTCCTGTGAAATTCTTGATTTCAAAACCAGACTGGCACACCAATTACTGTTGACTCCGTTTTATGGTTGAGTACAGTTTATACTGGTGAAGAGGTAGCTTAAAACGCGAATGGTTAAAATGAACGAATGTCAACAATATTCTTCAAACGAACTTCAACAAGTAGTGTTGAACTGGGTGAACTGGGCAAGTACTGGCAGTACATAAGTCGGTGATGACTGTACATAGATTTTATTCAACATGACACATACGGAGTGGACAAGACTAACATCGTCACAGGCGCAAAGATTATACATCAGCATAATGGTAATTACTTTTTAAAGTTCCTGAAGATTCTCTACCAATAAAGTCCTCTGACTCAAGTGACTAAGGATCACAAAACTGTTACCGTATAATATTCTTCTCATTCAAGTCCATTGACCTTCCTTCAAGGACGTCTATTATGGTAACGTATTCATACTCCAAGGTATTATTCCTCTACGGTAATCTAATATGACCACCGACTCCGTCTGTCCATTCTAGGAAATTACATGCTAAGATGACTTCCCGCTAGACTACAACTGGGAGCGGCCTGATACTTTAGTTTACGGCAATAAATATACAAATATAACCGGGGCGACACTTACATGATCCTTCCATCATTGGCTTCGTCAAGAATACCAATTGAATCAATATAACATACTGGCTTATACAAAACTGCCAGACAATTCCAATAATATATATCTCTCGGACATAACAAAGTCCGCACTGCCCCGTTCAAAACATGACGTCACAATCCCCAAACTAGGTTACCCGTGCGTCCAAAGCAACTCACACTGCATTGTGCACGTCAGTGCGTGAATCAATCGAACGCACAAATAAAATATATAAAGACTGGTGCGTACATTTGGCAGGACCGAAGACTACCCCCTTAGGTAATAAATGTACGTAACAGTTGGGTTTTGAGGTTATGATGTATCGTCTGGTTGCAGACCATGTCCGTTTTATTTCCCTCAATCACCTTCCTCAGAGACCTCATTTATGAGGTTTGGAGCTGGCTTTTGTTGATTGTAGTCATTGCCCATGGCTCACATCCGTACGTCAAGACTGGAACACAGGTGGAGAGGTAGGTATACAGTCATCTTCGTCGTCTTGCCAATTTCTCTTTTGCTGAGGAATCCTCGATTTCTTACCTGAAAAAGTCTGCAAACTGCTGCTTTGTTTTTGAAACCAATGGACAACGTATCCTGTTCCTCCCCTAATGGTTTATTATTAATATATCGTCTACCTTATGTGGTAGCGCCGTTAAAGAGGACTGGGTACGGCACCATTTATAAATCTCATGTTGCAGTGCTATATTTTATCTGGTTTGGGTTATTAGTGATATTTTGTTTTGTGTAGTCCAAGTAAGTGTTTAACTGGCTTAAAGTCCGCCAGAGATAGTATTTCCTTGGCTTAAATCAATTTGGACCCAGGTAGGTTCGTTCCTCTTATGTTATTAGTTGTGTGAGAGATAGTGGTCGCAAGGTATATCTCAATATAATATTCAGTACATCCACATCAATTCAAATTCGTTCAACATTGAAGGATCTCCAGGAATAACGTGGGTAATTTGCAAAGTTTATTAACCGTTGAACTTTTCAACATCAAATGGTGACATTCAGAGATCAAATATAACATAGATTTTAATGGTGAACTTGCTTGCATGCATAATGAATTCTCCATTTCTTATTTCAATCCAACATGGATGAAAATATTCAATAGTATCTGTGTTTTCCTCAATTTTCTTTATTGAAGAATCTTTAGTATGTAGTGCCATTTGGTGAGGAGCCTCTACTCGTTTTATCTCTATTGATACTGGCTTCATTTGCTGTCATACTTAATCATTGTGTTCTTTGACTTTAGAGCTGAAATAAATATGTTCGTACTGGTAGTACTTACGTATATATCACAAGTCAAGAATTTGTTTTTATACAGATTCTTCTCGTAAAGAGTAAAATTTCTTCTTGCGTCTGCAAATACTTGAAGAATATACACTGATAAGTTCTGTTGTGGATCACAACGTATGAGCCAGGACTTGTGTGACAGACCGGGGGAAGCGCCAAATACTGTCTCCGCACAGTTAAAATCACGTCCTATGTGCAAGGCTCGAATTTTACAACTATCTACCAGAAAATTATTACTTGGCGTCTTTGGTAGTGCACGGAGCTTGCTACCGTTTCATTGGACAAGCGATTATTTATTTAATTTATTGATTGGTTATTCTATCAAGCGATCTTACAGGGAGTAAGGCTATTCCCATTTTCGTCACTCTTTGCTATGGCAACTCCCGCCAAAGTAGCGTTGGACTGCCCAGCTTGACATAGTTTGTTTCGTTGTTATTGTCATCCTATACTCAATGTAACTCGTGTTTTGGTTAACTACGAAATGTCGTAATTGCTCTGTTTATTTTCTATAGTGGTTAACAGTAATTTCTTATGTTTTATAATAACTAGTTACTAGCACGAATAAATGCTATGGCAATAGGTCATACGGCCACACTTATTTTCCTGTTTCACTCCCTATGGAGCACGGAACCGCCACTACAGCTGCCCCCTTGCATTAATCCTGCACCAAATATTGAATGCTCTTGCAGCGGTAGTTTTTGTAGCACTTTGTTTAATATCATAAGGTTGTCAGTCTCATATTAGTCTTACTTACTTACCTAGTCGTTCTTCTTCTACCATGAGGTGCAAAGGTTTCGAAGAGAGAGCGCCATACTGTCCTATCGGTTGTCTTCCTCCTGGCCTGGTTCCATTCTAGTCCTCGGCCCTTCAAAGATTGTCTAATGTTGTCCTCCCAGCGGACTTTGTGTCGTCCTGGAGGTCTGGATCCCTGGCTCTTAGTTTTCCATGCCTGTTGTGGTAGCCGATCTTCTCCCATTTTGCAGACATCGCCAAACCGTCTTAGTTGGTCATATTAGTCGCCTTGTACAAGATGCCTGAGGGCGAAATAACCTATTCTTTCTTAGTGTGTTCAGAAACTACACTGGACAGTTAAGTTATACTGTCAATATTTATAGATCTTATCAACTGACCCCTTTATCTTACTGGCACTACGCCGCCTAATTGTATACTCCATATTGTACAATAGCAAAATAAAAATGTTAATTGCTCGTCTTTTCAATTCTCGTACTTAACTATGTAACAGAGTGAGAGGAGTAGAGGAAGAACAAAGTACGCATGGAAAAGAGAACTGGAGACAGACATAAAGGGTGTGAAGAAGACACGAAAAGACCTTGAGCTGATGGCACAGGATATGAAGACTTGGTATAAGTTTATTGAAGGCATGTGTTCCTTTAGAAGTTGAAAGGTGGTAGAAGGAAGAGAGAAACTAAGCTACAAATATTAATACTAAAAAAAATGGAAAGATTCCGCCTGTGCGTGCATGCAGAGAATATAAATGTCTGTTCAATATTATTTTGTTTTTCCATAATGTCAGATTATATCAATTATTTTCGTTTGCTCTGTTTTAATATTGCATAATTTATTTACTTTGGCTGTTGCTTTTTTTTAACTATGTCTTGATTTATTACGGAAAAAACTGAGCTGATTTCACAAACCATTATTAGACGTATATATATTCTTTATATTCCGTCTCTCCCTTCGTTAGTTGGCCTAGATATTCTTTTCTTCGCTTTGTCACTGTCTTTGTACGTTTTCCCCCCACATGCATGATGCCATTTTATTTACTGACGCTCTATTTCTGTCAGCGTAACGTGTCGTTATTTTCTTTCTTTTTCTGCAACTAATCAGTTGTATGTTCTAAATTTTCCTTTCGCTTCTGATGTCTTTATATACATTTTTTAAATATTTCCCACATTTTGTTTTGTATTTTTACAGCTGTGCTATTTCTTCCTTCTTTATTCCTTAAGCCTTTTTGGGAATTCACTTCCTTTTTTGTTTCCGTTGTTCTGATTCCTCCAACTTTTGTTTATTCTCTCTCGTTTTCCATTATATGTTTTACATCTTCCTTCTTCAGTCATCATCATACGTGCTCACATTGTTCTCGCCATTGTCCTACCCCTCCTCTTTAACTGGTGCCAGGTACAACACTGCCTGGAAGACAGAATCAGTAGCTCGTCGTTATAGCATGCAGGTAAGAAAACAGCGCCGCTTCCACAAATATCAGGATAAAAATACATAAAAAAAGTCAAAGGGCGGCGTCTTGTTCTTGTAGAGAAGCTAATTTCTTCCTTCTTACCTGCTTTCAACCTGTGCCCGCTTGTAGTTGTTGTTCAGACACGGTAATACCAGCAGTGTTCTGCAGGACTGAGGATTTCAGTGCGCGAAAGGATTTCCTTACCATGCACGTGGATAAGTGATATCTTCTTTACTGTATTCCAAGTCGTTGGTAACTTTACATAGATTTTATTCACCAGGACACGAAGTGGACAAGACGGACATCGTCACAGGCGCAAAGATCACACGACAACATATTAATTATTGCTGCTAAAGTTCCTGAAGATTCTCTTCTAGTAAAGACCTCTGTCCATAGACTAAGGATTACAAAACTGTTACCGTATAATATCCTTCTCAGTCACGACCGTTGACCTTCTTTCAAGGACGTCTATCATGGTAACGTATTCATACTCTGGGATGAAATCTTCCATATTACATTTGTTAAAATTCCCAGACGTTCATCCTACATAGCGTTGTACATCATATAATTTCACACAAAGTCATATACGATAATCCTATCAGTTAAAAGGCTTTCAGTTGGCTAACCTCTCTTTACATCCATGCCACGACTTTGGCATTGAAGCATGTACGGCATTTAAAACATGTGCATAAGGTAAACAATATAACTTCTTCTACTCGTAGGAATTCTCCGTCTACGACCCAAATCTTAAAGGCAAGCGACTCTGTAGATCCATTCTAGGAATGATAAAATTCCCGCTAGATTAGTAGTAGAGCGGCCTTTTTATGCAGCATTAAAATAAGAAGTGGGCGATAACTTACGTGACATAACTGCGATTGGCTTCGACCTGAAGACCAATACAAATCACAATAATAAATGGCTTCCTTCAACATGCCATTGGATACACAATATAAAATTACAATCATGGACACAAGCCAGTTCCATGTTTCCACTTCAAAACATGACGTCACAAACTACTCAACTAGGTTACACGTGCGTCCAAAGCAACTCACACAGCATTGTGCACGTCAGTGCGTGAATCAATCGAACGCACAAATAATATAACTATCTCAAGACTGGTGCGTACATTTGGTAGGACCGACGACTACCCCCTTAGGTAATAAATGTACGTAACAGCTCCCTTATTACCTCCCCTTAAAAAAAATTAATTCTATTAATTTTTTTCGAACTAATTACTCGAGAGAGGTGAGTCAAAACTACAACAATATATACAATGCATAAAGTTATATCATATTAAGAAAAGAATATTGACTTGAAATTAATATAACTAAATGACAGTATGCATTAAAGCACACATCCACCATCGACCTACTTTGGAACGATGTGGTAATATTCGAAGTAAAAAGAAGTTGAAAAAATGAAAATGAAGAATCAACAAAAAAGATGATAATAAAATTCAACTAAGTTTTCAACAAAATTTGAAACATATGATTTCAAAAATGAAAATGAACAACAACACTGATGATAATCAATGATAAGAAAATCAAAAGAACAGAAAATTTTTTTAAAATACAACATGCAAAAATGAAGCAATGCATAATTAAACACTTTAAGAAGCAACGCACCTACTGTTATCTAGCACTAGTAAGTTTGACTAGTTATCTAAAAGTGAAATATCATGTAGTGGGATACGTGACTACACGTATTGCGAGACACTAATAACGTTAGTAGATGTGTGATTTATAAACAATCAAATTGATTAAATTGAATTAATCTAATTCTAGTACTTAATTACACATAAATAAATAACTAGTAATTTATTCTAAGTAATTCTAATTTCAGTCATTGTGAATATTCGTTCAGAACTATTTAGAGTCAACAAGAATATGTTCCTAATGTTCCATGCACGAAATAAGTTTACGAACACGATATGTAGTGTAATATGTTCCATAACACTAACGAATGTCTATTTGTTGCTTTTTACCAATGTTTCCATACTAAAAAAAATGTTACTTTAATATCACTGTTCCCGTTCTAACAAAAAGTTACTTCACAAGAAAAGTCATGTTATAATCCAGGAGTAACTATATTCTGAAAGTTATATTTATACGAATACTGCAAAACTATACATAGTCTTCACAGATGTACAATTAATGACACTGTACAAAGTTATTCATGTTTCGGTGAGGACGTTTCTCCCTCTAAAAGTAGTTTAGTTTCACCAAGTTCACTAGGGCATCTTGAAAGACAGTCTGCAAATACATTCTGCACTCCAGGAATAGCTCGTATCTCAAAATGGAACGGTTGTAGAGCTATAGCATAACGCGCTGACTTTGATGACTTAACGTTCCCTGTGTTCAGTGCTGTAAGAGCTTTCTGGTCGGATTCCACCACAAAGTGTGATCCGAGGAGATAACGATCCAGTTTTGTGATTGACCAGACAAGAGCGAGGAGCTCTTTATCGAGAACGGAGTATTTCATCTCGCTCGTCGAAAGTTTTCTGGATACGTACATAACTGGAAATAAGGTGCCTCCGTATTCTTGCATCAAAACTGCCGCGATAGCGTAGGAAGAAGCATCACTGCGAAGAACAAAGGTGAGATCTTTGTTAGGCAACCTTAAAAAAGGCTTATTTGAAAAAATTTGTTTTATATAGTCTAACGCCGTTTGGTGATCCTGCGACCACTTTATTACATTAGGTGTGCCCTTCTTCAGTAAAGACGAAAGAGGTGCAGTTATAGTAGACAAATGAGGGATGAATTTGAATAGAACTGTATTAGTCCTAAAAGCGACCTAACTTGTTTTTTTGTCTTAGGTGCTGAGATGTTTAAAATTTTAGAGACGTTACTGTCTTCTGTATACATGAAACCATGACCTATGCGGTGACCCAGAAATGAGATGTCATGAAAACCGACAAAAGCCTTTGAAGGTTCCGCTGTTAAGTTATAATCCCGTAAGATAGAAAGTAAAGATTTTAAACCCTGAATATGTTCATCCCAAGAGTCACTAAAAAGACAGATGTCATCTATATAAGTAATGACATCGGGACGATGAGACAATATGCGGCGCATCATGCGTACAAAGGTAGCTGGCGCATTCATTAACCCGAAAGGCATAAAATTCCATTGAAAAAGACCCCGTGGTGTCGAGAAAGCGGTGAATGGCTTTGCTTTCGTAGTGAGTGGCACTTGCCAATAACCCTTTGAAAGGTCAAATTTCGAAAAGAATGTAGCATGAGATAATCTCTCCAATAAGTCATCTAAAAGAGGTAATGGTTCCGCATCGAATTTTGTAACTTTGTTTAACTTCCTGTAATCTACGCAAAGACGTATATTGTTGTCTTTCTTCCTAATGATTACCATAGAAGAAGAATATGGTGATGAAGATGGTTCAATTATATTTAATTGGAGCATATCATCCAATTCCTTATCAACCTTATCACGAAAGTGTAAAGGAATAGGATATGGGCGAACTCGAATCGGTGTATCGTCAGTCAGAATAATGTCATGTTGGATGACTGACGTATGACCTGGGATGTCAGTCAGGATATCCTCATACGTGTGTAGAATTTTAGAGACTTGCTGACGTTGATCATCAGTAAGAGTAGATGAGATAGTAACATCATTCCATTTCTCAGTGGAATGGAGTGGTACAACTGGTATTGGTAGTTGTACATCATCGAAAGAAGATTCCTCTTCTTGGATGACTGACAAACTAGAATAGTGTTGAATAGGTGGTGTAGGATCGTCAGTTGCTTGGAACACCGATTGTAGATAATCAGGACGTGAGTAATACTCCTTCAACATGTTAATGTGGAAGGTTTTATGTTTGCCATTAACATCAACGATGTAGTCGACATCGGATATTCTTGAGATGATCCTGAAAGGACCTCTCCAGGTAATTAAAAGACGATTGTTATGCGCAGGGAGTAATACAAAAGCTTCATCACCAGGTATGAGCTGGCGAAGACGTCTATATTTGTTTGCAGATAGACGAGCTTTTTCTTTGGCATGTTCGGATGATGCAGTAGCTAGTCTACAAGCATCTATGATTTTCTTTCTAAGAGAGATCACATACTCATAAGAGGATTGAGTTTCCTCTTCAATATTCTCATCCACCAATAAGTCGTGGATTAACGACATCGGACCGCGTGGTTGCATGCCAAAAACAAGCTGGAACGGAGAAAACCCCGTTGCTTGATTTTGTACCTCGCGATACGCAAAGAGACAAGCGGGTAGGACCCGATCCCAGTCTTGGGGATGGTCTTGAGTCATCTTACCCAACAACTGCTTGAGTGTCCTATTGAGACGCTCAATTAACCCATTTGACATCGGATGATAAATAGAACTAAGAGATCTGTCTATACCTAATGTCTTCATAACTTGAGACATGGATTCAGAAATGAACTGAACCCCATGATCCGACAAGACGTGAGAAGATTAACATCAATGCCTCTGCTACACTGGCAGATGAAGTGTTCTTGAGAGGGATGGCCTCAGGCCAACGAGTGCACATATCAATGCACGTAAGAATATGCGTATGCCCTCTAGCAGATGGAAGCATTGGACCAATAATGTCAATGGCCATTTTATCAAATGGTCTAATCGGGATGTCCGCAGCTTGAATGGGAGCCGCATGAAATGGACCCCGTACCTTAACTTCTTGACATATCAAACAGGACCGACAATAGAGAGTAACATCTCTATGGACGCCTGGCCAGTAGAATGCCGAAAGCACTCTGGATTTGGTACGCGAAAAACCCATATGGCCCGCACATTGCGAGTCATGAGCATGTCGTAATATACGAGATCTCATACAGGATGGGACAAGAATCTGAGAACATAAGGATGAATCCTTTTCACGTATGACTCTAACCAAAATCCCATTTTTAAGTATAAAGTCATGTCTAGATTTTGCAAGTTTGTTACTTGTATTCTTTTTGTTAACATACTGAAAGAATTTTTTTAATGAATTATCATTCTTTTGCAATGTTGCAAACAACTCCCGTGAAATAGGAGCATCATCATCACAAGTGGTATGAACTGTAGGTTCAATAGGTGTATCATGCGACATATTAGTAGCTTGCGCTCTAGTCACTACTGCATTTGCAGTTTGAATATGTCGCTTTTCCCATTCAGCTATTTGCTGTGGTGTACACTCTTTAATACCATGTATGCGACCAAGTATAACATCACAAATTGGATTCGGAAGGAGACATGCTTGGATCTTTCCTGAAAAGAAAGGTGTGTTAAGATCAATAATAGCAGTGGGAAATGTTTCAATAGTGCCACCAAATGTTACACATTTGACAACCCGGCCCGTGGCACAACTTGGGTCGATCAGCGAAGTCCGTACGCCGATTGTTGTACAACCTGAGTCAAATAGGAGAGAGCATGAAATATTATTGACAAATCCCTTGTGAAACTTAAGAGAGCCCTGTCCCTGGTGTACTGACGCAGCAGTAGCTGTGCAGACTATAGGCAGGCTAGGCAAGGTATGTCCGCACCGCAGCGTCGTGATCGCCTTAGGCTGGAAAAGAGTCGAGCATTCTGGGCAGTCTTTCACCTGGGTACAATCGAGAGAACAAGACATAGCATTGTGAGTTTCAGCTACTTTACCCTGTTCAATGTTAGCCTATGTATCATTAAAAGCAACATTAGAATGTCTACCTGTATTATTCGACGATCTATCTCGTCGGCGCGATCGATTGTGATTTTTGTCATTAAAATTGCCATAATTGTCGTTTCTGCTAGAGTTAAAATTTGGATTAGTCCGATAATTTGTAGAATGATCGTTGTGATGTTGGTTAAATGGTTTATTTCCAAAAAATTGTCTGTTTTGCGGACCCTGAGACCTTGATCTCCAGTTTTGTTTATTATAATGTCCTTGATTATTTTTAAAATAATTGTTACCAAAATCTCGCGATCTGTGAGTTTGGTTCCAAGAAACATTAAATGGAGCAGATTGTTGAAATTGCTTCCCTTTGTAAAAGTTATCATTGTTGAAATTATGATTATTTCCCTTATTGACATACCTATCAGCACTAAAAGAACGATTGCGTGAAAAATTGTTTTGTTGTGCTGCAAAAGCAACAGGCAATTCACTCTTAATCTGCGCGTTACTTAGATCCATGTTTGGGTGAGCAGTGCAAAAATTTTTTGCATGTTCTTCTAAATTTTTCATAGATAAAGGTTTCCGTTCGTGTAAAAATGCGAGAAAATGTAGGGTTTTACCGACGAAAGTACCTTATCGCGCATCAGTAAATCAAAGAGACCTTCATACGACTTTTCAATTTTGGATAATTCGATCCATCTTTCTAATGTTAGTCGTATCTGTGACAGAAAATCACTAAAATTTCTGCCAGATTGAGGTAGTAATGTGTGAAATCTCAAACGATATTCGTTTTCTGTCATTTGGAATTTTTGCAGAAGTGCTGCTCTAAGAGCATTGTAGTCATTTTTCTCACCAATGCTGGTGGTTTGATAAACTGCTAATGCATCCCCTGTAAGTAATCTGGATAAATATGTACAGTATAGCGCTTTATCCACGTTATAAGACCCACAAGTGGCCTCAAACCTATCTAGGAAGAATATTACGTCATCAGACGGGGGATTAAATTTTGGTAATTTAAGGTGAATTTCCTTTAAAATTATCATGTCTGGATGAAGTTTGGCTTTCAAAAGTTCTCTGAGAATTAGATTCCTGAGTTAACCTAAGTCTCTCATATTCTGACTCTGCTAATTTCAGTTCATGCTGTCGTTTTTTCTCATTCTCTTCCCTCTCAAGCTGAAGTCGTAATGTATTTTGTTCAGCTATTAATCTTCTTTCTTCCATTTCCTTCTGTTTATTTTGCATTTCCTTTTCTTTAACTTCCATTTCTTTTTGTTTCTGTTCTGCCTCTCGCTGAAATCGTTTCTCTTCCAATTCAGCGGCTAATCTCATTTTTTTCTCATCTTCCTCAGCTATAAATTTCCTCTTCTTTTCATTCTCCTCAGCCTCAATCCTTTTTTTGATCTGCCTCAAATTTCAAATTTTCCAAACGTAAAGTTTCCAATCTTCTCTGATCAGCTTCTATTTCTTGAGCTTTCTTATATTCTGACAGTGCAAATGCTTTAGCTTCATCAGGAGCCATCTGAAGAGCTTTTGCTTGCTTAATGAAATAGTCTAAGGTAGCCATTTCAATATTATTATGTAATAATACTACTTAAAAGTGTTACTACAACTAGTGTTCTTCGTTCCTGTTCTAGAACGGTAAAATCAATTTATATAATAGGCAATAATATTAATAATTAATAATGTAATTTATAACATGTAATGGTGTGAAAGCAGTAATGTGACAGACAATAGCACAATAATGACACGACAAGATATTCAAAACAAACGAAGACGTTCGCAGAAATCCAATTAAAATAAAATGAGAAACTAAAATGGAATGTCGTAAAGAATTACGATGATAACTGCGATTAAATAATGCACAAGACAATTGACAACACAGTGTAAAAAACATAGGTTTTGTAAAAAACTAAACGACAGGAAAGGTGCGATGGACGCGAAATACAAACAAAATTCATCATAAAACCAAGGTACAAGTAAAAATAGCTACCAAAAACAACAAGTAAACGTGACACTACAGCTAAAACAGACAGGTGTCACAGACCACCAGACACAGTGGACCTAGAATCCTTCTACGCTCACGCGTAGGAACATTCCACTGCGGGAAGTCTGCAAAATAATGTCCTACAGAACGTCTGACGAAGAGCCCGAATTGGCTTCGAGATGGATCTCGTTCGTCAGATCAACCTCCCTACCTCCCACAAAGAATACACAACATATAACACATAACACGGAAAATATGAAAGTGGACATAATCAAATAAGGCACAGCTAATAGTAATAAAGTGTATAACGGATACAAGTTATACTTAGCTCGCGTGCAGGTAAAAATCAAAGTGCCTCGTCCCCGTGTATGTACGTCTACAGATAAAATACTTCGTTCTGCTTATCTAGATTACAGCTCGCACGCAATAATGATGAAGAGATGATCTCCAAGTAATCAGTCACTGTGAAACTTGACGTGGAGGTTGATTGAAGACCTTGAGCATTTGAGTTGATTTTGATTCATATTCCGCTAGGATCCAAATTGAGAGGATGTAGCCTTGAAAGTAAACATTCTTCTTTTCAAACGATCAATTGGATGGGTACGTTCCTTTGAAATCACTTCCAGACCGCACTGGCCTACCAATTATTGTTGGTGTCGTTTTCATAGTGATGAATTGAAACGCGAATGGTTACAACGGAATAAATGTCAACAATGTTTTTCAAACGAAAACCAACAAGTATCTTGAATTGGGTGAACTGGTCAAGTATTGGCAGCACACAAGTCGTTGGTAACTTTACATAGATTTTATTCACCAGGACACGAAGTGGACAAGACGGACATCGTCACAGGCGCAAAGATCACACGACAACATATTAATTATTGCTGCTAAAGTTCCTGAAGATTCTCTTCTAGTAAAGACCTCTGTCCATAGACTAAGGATTACAAAACTGTTACCGTATAATATCCTTCTCAGTCACGACCGTTGACCTTCTTTCAAGGACGTCTATCATGGTAACGTATTCATACTCTGGGATGAAATCTTCCATATTACATTTGTTAAAATTCCCAGACGTTCATCCTACATAGCGTTGTACATCATATAATTTCACACAAAGTCATATACGATAATCTTATCAGTAAAAGGCTTTCAGTTGGCTAACCTCTCTTTACATCCATGCCACGACTTTGGCATTGAAGCATGTACGGCATTTAAAACATGTGCATAAGGTAAACAATATAACTTCTTCTACTCGTAGGAATTCTCCGTCTACGACCCAAATCTTAAAGGCAAGCGACTCTGTAGATCCATTCTAGGAATGATAAAATTCCCGCTAGATTAGTAGTAGAGCGGCCTTTTTATGCAGCATTAAAATAAGAAGTGGGCGATAACTTACGTGACATTACTGCGATTGGCTTCGACCTGAAGACCAAAACAAATCACAATAATAAATGGCTTCCTTCAACATGCCATTGGATACACAATATAAAATTACAATCATGGACACAAGCCAGTTCCATGTTTCCACTTCAAAACATGACGTCACAAACTACTCAACTAGGTTACACGTGCGTCCAAAGCAACTCACACAGCATTGTGCACGTCAGTGCGTGAATCAATCGAACGCACAAATAATATAACTATCTCAAGACTGGTGCGTACATTTGGTAGGACCGACGACTACCCCCTTAGGTAATAAATGTACGTAACAGATATATACTATGCGCATGAAAAATAGTGATCATAGACTAGTTCGTTGAAATACTGTCCATAAAAAGTATACACTTCGGTCTTTATGCTATGCTAGACCGCTTCTGACGAAATTAATCATCATCACCACCATAATCATCATCCTCACTATCACAATCATCACCACAATTATCATCATCATCATCATTCCATTTGTTTCCATAAAGGACTTAAGGCTATAACTGTTACTGGCCTGTGATGTCTATTTTGGACTGTCTTATTATATTCAGCTAAGGCCACGAGATTTACCCGCAAATGTATGCTTATAAGCATCACCAGCTAAGGCCACAATATTTCCCCGGACATGTCTGCTTATAAGCATCACCAGCTAAGGCCACAAGATTTCCCTGGACATGTCTGCTTATAAGCATCACCAGCTAAGGTCACGAGATTTCCCCGGACATGTCTGCTTATAAGCATCATCAGCTAAGGCCACGAGATTTCCCCGGACATCTCTATGTAAGCATCTTTTTCCTTTGCGCTCCCTACGGAGCATGGAGCCATGACTGCAGCTGGTTAACTGGCAGGAAGTCAGCACGAAGTAATCACAGGCAGTGGTTTCCGTGGCAACTTTTGTACATGATGGCGTTGCCAGCTTCATACACAACCTCATATTAGTCGCTGTGTACGTACGAGATGCCTGAGGGTACAGTAATCCTATTTTGTCCTTGTCCCTTCAGAGATCTGTGGGGGCTACACAGAGCATGTCAGATTATAGTGTGTGGTTTGTGCCTGGGACTGTGCCATTTCCATATCCGTTTTCTCTTTTCTTTAATCTCCACCTATACTGGTTAGTTGTCATGTTCTATTCCCCGGGATCTGTATTTGTTGTTACATTATGCCATTGAATACGGAGGATGCAGTGGGGGCGTTTATTCTTTTTCTGGGTCTATTCTACTCTATCTTATTCATCTGCCAGATTAGTGTTATCAGTGGTTTTAATCTCTTTTTTTTAACACTTGTTGACTGTTTTGTTTTTATATTTACATTTTTTTTCCACTTCCACGCTCCGTGTATTTTCTATGAATTTTTATTTATATTTACTATTTCTTTTGCCGTAAGCCTCTTCATATGTGTTTGGAGTTGAATGTTGTGCCAATGCTTATCTTTGATTTTCTCCATAAATGTCCCCAGAGCTTCATATCTGTTTGGGAAATTAAGTTTGAACCTATTTCTTGAGTGTTTATTTGTTAGGCTGTGTTTGTTATATTTGTGGCTTAGACACAACGATTATATCAGATGGAAAATGCATCGCTGAATTTAAGAACAGAATATGCCAAGCTAAAAATAGAATGATAAGAGGGTCGCTCAAAACCATTGTAACCACTGGATACAAATAAAGAGAAAGTTAAGCAGAGAAAGAAAAAGAGAAAAAGAAAATGGATAGCCTAACATTATGGCATGGAAAAGATCTACAAGAGAACTAATGAAGAATATAAAAAAATCGAGATCCGTGGAGGGACATGTTCGCCTACCCCTCGAGGCACCCCACCTGACTTGATTTGTTTTTCCTGCTGTGTCTCTGATAGCTGTTTATTTTTGTCTTTTTAATTGAGTATTTGAAGAAAGATTCGGTTTTCTCCTCTTGCTATTTTAAAAAATCCTCACACTCTACATGCAGCGTCTGCAGTTCGTATATTTGATGAGATGGTCAGTATGGTTAAGCGTGCCCATATGGTGAGTCTTCTGCAAATTTAATTATAACCAATTCATTAAAATCAAAGAGGTTAACAAAGGTTTATCGTTTTCAATTTTATTTTCTATGCCATTTTACTCACATGTCAGTCTCCCATGTTAAACTTCCAATGCTTCGCCTTGATGCTGCCTGTAGTTTATCATAAGGTCTTGTTTAGTAGTAGCCTCTGCTTTGTTTGTGTATAACAATGGATTAGTTGGAATTATGCTGTTATTTTTCTAGGCAATATTGGTTCTCATTCTATTAGTGCCGTTTTTGGCTTCTGGATTCATACAGTAATAACGGTAACCCTCTTAGTAATGACATTCTTAGTCTTCATGTCGTGTATAGACGACTATTCTTTATCCGCTATTCATTGTTTTGTTTCCTGCTGCATTCCATCTTGTCTTAGCTAGTCATAACAATTTAAATCGCAACATCTTATTACCCTGGCTGTTTATTCTATGTTTGTTTTTCAACTTTATTCGGCCTACTGAAGTTCCGCGTAGCTATTCTTCACTCTGCCAGTATGAATAGATTAAGTTTTGCGGCTAGATGTTCAGAATCTGGCTTTTATCAACCCTCGTCAATGACCTCCCTTTTGAGTATTCATTCAAACTCGGGCTGGTTTTTACCACAATCACAGTTTCTGTAGCATGCAATGTTTTTCTAGACTTGGGTTGTCGACCCTAAACCAACCCGGATACCAGGAGGTCCGGTTTAATTTTTCTGTCCGGCCTATCCTTGATGACCTTTCCAGCTTGACTCAACCTGCCAAAAGCACCAGGCTCCCGATGACGTAGCTCACATTATCCACACGTCTATCACACACCGCTCCATCATTTCAAGGTGTAGTAAACGAAAGAGAAAATTATTTGTTCCTAATTCAAAATTTTTTTTTCTGGGAGCCGACCCTGCAATTCTTAAGTTTTAAACATGGGCATTAAACATTTATAAGAGTGTTTAATTGTTGTGGTAAATCGTTGCTTATGTATGTTACACACACACACACACACACACACATATATATATATATATATATATATATATATATATATATATATATATATATATATATATATATATATATATATATGGTTCCAAAGGTTGTTATTGCCGGGAGTTGTAGTGAGGATAAGCTCTCACTGCAGATAAAATACTTCTATGGCACGCGCCTCAAACAGCCTCTGACAACCAAGTCCAGCTCCCGGCCTTCACGTGTGGCTCAATTTGAGCCCGGCGGAACTGTTTCCACTGACGGGAGAAGGGGCAAAGGCGAGCGACTGGCGCCTTAAAACCAGCAGCTTCGGGCAGATAGGGCTCGATCCTTGGTTGGTAGCTTATCTAAGAGAAGGAACTCTGAATTCAAACCACCGCTGCCTTGCGGGAATATCCATTTGTGGAATTGGCTTCGGGAGTAAACCCTGAGGATAAATCCGGAGTCGGAGTCCCTAAGGCAGTCTAATGTCGATTCGACATTATTCTGGCAACTCCTGCGACATTACTGGTACCAAACTGTATCGGCTACTGCCGTTCCTTTGGATCTACCGGCTGTGTGGAGAGGGGGAACATGCTGCATGGGCAACAGCTTGATCTCCATATAACTGTGCCCAAGCTCGCGCCCTGGAGAGGACACTCCAGCTTCACCCTATAGGTGTCGGCAAAACACGGGAAGTAGCAGTTACCGGTTATAAGCATTTTGCCCAATTGGCGTAGGGCATGGCGCCAGGGGCTACTTCCGACAGTGGGAGAGGTTCTAGGATCTCACTGGACAGCTACCGCCCGCTTCAAACTGGGCAGCCCCCAGTCAATAAGGTTTTTGTCCCGCCACTGTCTGCTTTCCCCATTGGGTGCATGGGGATTAGGGTCAAACCCGAACTGTGGACAGAAAATTTTGCACCAAGCAATTATCGAAAAAATAGAAATAAGCAAACTCTCAGATTGGGATGCTGGAACGTCCGGACTATGTTGACTGGACTATCCGAAAACCTACAGGATGTAAACGATGTAAGGAAGACAGCCATAATTAATGATGAGCTTAAACGACTTCAGGTGGATATAGCTGCACTTCAGGAAACGCGCCTGGCGGGCTCTGGAATGGTGAGCGAGAAGGACTACACATTTTATTGGCAAGGGAAAGATCTTGATAAAGCTAGAGAACACGGAGTAGGTTTTGCGGTCAAAAAATCGCTAACTAACATGGTTGAACCAGGCGAAAATGGATCAGAACGCCTGTTAACGCTCCGCCTGCAAACTAGCACAGGTCCCATCACCCTTGTCAGTGTGTATGCTCCTACTCTGTACTCTGCCTCAGAAGCTAAAGATGAGTTCTACGAGAATCTAGCAGCAGTAATCAAAAGCATACCTAGGCAAGAACAGCTTGTTCTCCTTGGTGACTTTAACGCTAGAGTGGGTGCCGATAATGTTTCATGGCCTTCATGTCTGGGCAGGTTTGGTATTGGCAAGATGAATGAAAATGGACAACGGCTCTTAGAGTTGTGCGTCCACCATGACCTCTGCGTGACCAACACCTACTTTCAGACAAAACCCCAGCATAAGGTGTCATGGAGACACCCACGATCCAAGCACTGGCACCAACTTGACCTGATTCTCGTCAGAAGGCCACTCCTCAGGTCTGTGCTCTCCACGCGCTCGTACCATAGTGCAGACTGTGACACAGATCACTCCTTGGTTTGCTGCAAAATCAGAGCACAACCAAGAAAACTCTATCGTGTCAGACATGAAGGGAAACCACGCATTGATACCAGCAAGATGTCAGACCCTTTCATGATCGCTCAATTCACTGAGACCTTCAAGAAAAGTGCTCAGTAACCCTCAGCATGGTGATACTATTACAGAGAACTGGGAGCATCTACGGAACACCATTCAAAGTACTGCACTTGCCACCTTTGGTAAGAAAACAGCAAAGTCAAATGACTGGTTTGACGCTTCATCAGATGTGATGGCACCTGTTATTGAAGCTAAGCGCAGTGCTATGAATGAATACAAACGTTCACCGAGTGCCAGAACCCTACAGATCCTGAGGGCTACGAGAAGCAAAGTTCAACAAACTGCTCGACGCTGTGCAAATGACTATTGGCTCCAGCTCAGTGAGAGCATCCAGATCGCAGCGCAAACAGGCAACATTAGACAAATGTATGACGGTATAAAGAAAGCACTTGGCCCCCATAAAAGTAAGACGGCACCGCTAAAAACCATCAGCGGAGAGAAGCTAACCGATAAGGGTAAGCAGATGGAGAGGTGGGTCGAGCACTACTCTGAGCTTTACGCTAGAGACAATACCGTTACGCCTGCAGCCCTTGATGCTGTCAATAGTCTGCCAACTATGGAGGAGCTGGATGCCGAACCAACATTAGAGGAACTCAGTAAGGCCATTGATAGCTTGGCCTCTGGCAAAGCACCAGGCAGTGATGGGATTCCTCCTGATTTAATCAAATGCTGTAAGAGCACGCTATTACATCCCCTGCATAGGATGCTGTGCCAGTGCTGGGAAGAGACAACTATTCCTCAAGACATGCGAGATGCCAAGATTGTAACACTGTATAAAAATAAAGGAGACAGAAGTGATTGCAATAACTACAGAGGCATCTCTCTTCTTAGTATTGTTGGTAAGGTTTTTGCCAAAGTCATCTTAATGCGACTACACAAGTTAGCTGAGCGCATATATCCAGAGGCACAGTGTGGATTCCGAGCTGGCAGATCAACAACAGACATGATCTTCTCTCTCCGCCAGCTTCAGGAAAAATCAAGAGAGCAGAAAAGACCATTATATATCGCCTTTATAGACCTCACAAAAGCATTCGACCTGGTTAGTAGGGATGGACTCTTTAAAATCCTCCTGAAAATAGGCTGCCCTTCTAAAATGCTGGAAATGATAAAGTCATTCCATGACGACATGAAGGGAACAGTCCAATATGCTGGAAGCACGTCACAGCCCTTTGATATACGAAGTGGCGTTAAACAAGGCTGTGTTCTGGCTCCGACCCTCTTCGGAATCTTCTTTGCCTTACTCTTGAAACATGCATTCAGAGATGCAACTGAAGGAATATGCCTTCACACTAGGTCAGATGGCCGTCTGTTTAATCTTTCAAGGCTGAAGGCAAAAACAAAAATCAGAAGGGTCACTATAAGAGACTTGTTGTTCGCTGATGATGCTGCAGTCGTCACTCAAAGCCAACAGGAGCTTCAGAGCTTGATGAATCGCTTCACTAAAGCATGCAAGGACTTTGGCCTCACAATAAGTCTAAAGAAAACGAATGTGCTGAGTCAGGATGTGGGTGCTGCATCAGTTATCACTATCGATAACTATGAATTGGCAGTGGTGCACCACTTCACATACCTAGGGTCTACCATCAATGACAAACTCTCACTGGATACAGAAATCGACAGCCGCATTGGCAAAGCTGCAGCTACCTTTGCCCGCCTCACATCGCGTGTTTGGGGAAACTCTAAACTCACAATGAAGACCAAAGCTGCGGTATATAATGCCTGCGTCACCAGCACACTCCTATATGGCAGCGAGACCTGGACGACCTATGCTAAGCAAGAAAGAAGGCTCAATACCTTCCATTTGCGGTGTCTACGCCGCATCCTCGGCATCTCGTGGAAAGATAAAGTGACAAATGTCGAGGTGTTGTCACGTGCTGGCCTTCAAAGTATGTATACGCTGCTTAGACAGCGCAAACTTCGCTGGCTTGGCCATGTTCGCCGCATGGAAGATGGTCGCATCCCAAAAGATATCTTCTACGGACAAATAGCAGATGGCAAGAGAACAGTTGGGCGACCACAGCTGAGGTTCAAAGATGTGTGCAAGAGAGATATGAGGGCACTGGACATGGATCCAGCAACATGGGAGGATGAAGCTGCCGATCGCACTAAGTGGCGATGCTATTTACGGCACCACCTCAGATTGGGCGAAGAGAGGCTCACACAAGAAGCAGAGGTGAGGAGAAAACGTCGAAAGGAGCACCAGGAAAATAAGCAGCTGAGGGCTGCCACCTCAGGGGCGCATTCCCATAGTCAGTTATGACTGAAGGGGCTATTATTATTATTATTATATATATATATATATATATATATATATATATATATATATATATATATATATATATATATATATATATTTATAAAGATAATCACGACCTGTCAGATTCATGTGAAGCACATACATTGAACATACACTACTAGATTCTTGCCTTACGTCATCCGTCCCTTCAAGGTTTTCTATGTCTTCGTTTCATTCATGTCTGCTTCCGGTTCTGTTCTCCATGTGTTTGTTAGTCTCCATTTCCCATTTCCCTTAGCCGTAGAATTCCAGAACACGTACTACCAAGTAATGCTCTCAGTTGGTATACTCAGTGATTGTCATACGCAACGCTGATGTCCTCACATCATGTCACACTGGTCAGGGCCGGTGTAGGTGGTAGGAAGCACTGAACCGGTAACACGCACTGTACAGTACATGCTACCGTCAAGTAGGGACCACTGGACAAGTGATTCCTACCTAGGTAACAGGCCCTTAACCCAGGCACGAAGGACTGTCCAGTAATTCGTGCCTTAAAAAATTAATACGTATATCGCACTGCGTTGTAGTTATTATAATCCATTAGGCAGATATTTCCACCGTTCCTTCCTTTAAAGGGCAAAATGCTGGAGAGATAAAGAGTAAAGATGTTTTTAAGTTTGCTTTATTTGGTATTCATTTATAGTGTAAACAAATTTTATGAAATGTTTTCTAATTTCGTCTAAAAATATATGGTAGGAAAATATTATTTCAGTATTCATTCCAAACAGGTATCGATATGGTGCGTGTAGTGGGATCATAATGTAGGCAGTGATTCTTAAATATAAGGTAAAGGTGGTCCCATAGCAGATACTACCGAAGTAGAGTGAAGTGTTAGAGACTTCACTATACTAGGTCCAGCATCGAGAAGTGCGTGACCAGTTCCGTTCCTCGCTGCCTTTTCCTTCCATAACACGAGCAAAGTCAGGTACCCAATTACAGCTGGTAGACTGGAGCGTGTCGATACCATGAGTTGAACCCGGCACTGTTGCCGCGAGAGACCACCGATCTAACCACTCTGCCAATCGGACGCTCAATAAATATATAAAAAAATAATATTGCATATAATTGTACCTCTGAATTTTTATTAATTATAATTTTTAAACAAAAATAATATGTACGGAAGATCTTTGTTGTTATATCACAATGTGTATACAAACAGACTGTCTCCGTTAAGGAAAAGACATGAAATAAGCTTCATTTAATTATTAATAGGGATCATACTAAGACGAAATGTCATGAGTGGCTGAAGTTGAATCTTAGTATTCATATTTAAAAACCACATTTTTACGAGCTTATTTGAAACATGACTACCGTAACTGGTTTTACATTAAATAATCACACCATAATTCCCGCCGTAAGGTACTTCGGTGTGTCGGTCGGTGAGTCACACTTTGCACACCGTCATTTGCGCAACTTTTTCTATTTTCGAGAGAGTACATTAACTTTCGAGCACAGCTAAGGTGGTGCAACTGTGTTTAAAAGTTAGACAACAATTGTATTGTTTCCCCTTATATATACTCTCGTGAAAATAGAAAAAGTGCGCAAATGAAGATGTGCATGAATAGTTTGATTCTGGAAAGAAGCCAACAACACGATTGATAAACATTACATGAACTGGAGTTTCGTAAAACTTCAAACGTTGTTCTCATAGGCAGTAAGTCGACCATGGCTTCTCAGAAGCAGTAAGTCGACCACGGCAAGATTTTAAAATATGCACGAACAATTACGAGACATCAAATACCATAATTCCCGCCGTAAGGTACTTCAGTATGTCGGTCAGTCACACTTTACACACCGTCGTTTGCACACTTTTTTCTATTTTCGAGAGAGTACATTAACTTTCGACCACATTTAACGGGGTGCAACTGTGGTTGAAAGTTAGACAATAATTGTATTGTTTCCCCTTATATGTACTCTCCCGAAAATAGAAAAAGTGTGACAGCGTGCATTAAATAAAGATATTCTTCTGTTCAGTTTCATTCGGGAAACGGATTTTAACTCATCATTTTTCTTAAAAATAATCTTAAAATGTAAGTTTTTGGATTGTTTCTTCAAGACAAAATTTTAATTTAAAGTATTGCAGACTTATTATGGATCAAAATGATAAGATGGCTAAAAGAAGAGACGATCGCGTCATTCACAGCGAGCAAGCGAGACTATAGAAGAAGCGGCAGTTTAATACGTGTAACAGAAACAACACACTATAATTAAAAATCTGCCAATTTTGGCGGATTGTTGCTGTGGTGGATTTGATGTTAAAGAATACAATTTTATTTGTAACAGATGTGAGGTCAGCTGTGCAAGCCCCTGAAGTTAGTTATTTATAAATGTATTTTCAGGGAATTTGTCTGCTACCACCTTATGACCTCAACCTGTCATATATTTTCTCCTAGTTACGTGTACAGGTGTGTGAGTGTTGTCTAGCTAGATGTCTAGGGTATATGCGATGTAATGTAATGAAATGACAACACCTACACCTAACAAATTAATGAACAGTAAGGAAACAAGTCACTGGTTGAAGTATAAATTTGAAATCTTTTTACAATTTATTTTCCTGTATCTCAGTTCTTTTTTGGATACAGGAATAATGAAAACTCAAAATGATAATGGAATATATTTACACCAATTGAATTCAAATTATAAATGAGTCTCTTATTATTCACAACTATTATCTAAATGTCAGTGGAAAAGTGTCAAATAAAACTTGCTCCTATGAATGGGTAATATTTTGAAGCACGACTGGGTTCATCATGTTCAACTATGAAATATACATTTGGGATAAGAGAGTGGTGCAGTTTGATACATCATGAACCCGTGGACAGATTCTTAGCTTGGTAAGTGCTGGTTCCCAAGATGAGGTCTTTCCACTCCAACAGCTACAAACTGCCAAGTCAGGATTCAGATTTTGAGATGTAACCAGGAGGCACACAGTGTATACTGCCTCACTTCTTAATATGCTGGAGTTTATACAGATCTATGTTGACCTGGGCTCACTTGGAGTCATAGATGAAACCCTGCATGGATAGGAATACGTCCTAATCAATATCACATATGCCTCTCTCTATCCCTAACTTATTTAACATTGTCAATCATAATTAGAATCAGCATGGTAACCAATCAAATAGTTGTCGTTCTTATCTGGTTTGTTACCCCATTCATGGTCAATTAAACTTCAAACCATTGTTTGACACTTTCCTTGACAAAGGAAACATTTTAAGTTAATAATATCAAGTCATGTACAATCACGGTGACTTGCTGAAGACGACGGCCAGTGGTTTTCCTGGTCTTATGTCATAATACTGTACAACAATTTCCCCATTAATATTTAATTTACTTTCTCCCAAAGTGTCAGAAAGCCTGTCTGGCTTTTCTACAACCTGTTAATATATTTCCTAACAACTCTGTGAAACAACACAAAGTTTGATGTTGACTTCCCTCTAGATAAACGTCTCCCCACATAATTTTCATACATATTCAATAATACATACATAATAATAACAATAATGATGATATAAATGTTTTCATTCTTACCGCATTAGAGAAATATTAACACTAATAAGTTTGATTTGCGATATATATGGTCAAATCCAGATCGCTTGCTGGTGCAGATCAGCTAAGTCAAGATAGTACTATTATCTTACTTGTAAAACAACTTTAGTGTATAATTTTTATATCTCAAGTATCGTCTAACACTACCTTCAATTCGGTTTTATCCTTCAGTTAGTATATTAGACTCTAGCCAATCAGAGACTGTTGGCTTCTAGCGTTGTTTTTTTCAAAATTGAACTCAATTTTCAAATCTTGGACTAACTTCCCCTCTATCCCCACTACAGGGCAAACTGAGAAAGCGTCAGTCTGTTAGTCCATCTGTCTTCGTCAATATCTCAATTATTTACTACTAGTTTATAATTTTGACAAGTAATTAGTGATCCTGTTGTTGTTTGTCACACAGTGGTTCGATTTTTATTATTTTATTCCTTATATTCACTATTATCGTTTTTCTCCTTCAATTCTTCAAATAACATATTTTCCTATCTACGGTAAGATACATTAACATCATACTCTTCTACTAAACAATTAAGGTCATTGTATTCGTCAACCGTCCTTTATTTTAGCCTGTAAGTAAATTATCTAAGTTTTTATTCTCTATCCTTCTATCGAACAAATTCAAATTTATAAACACGAACTCAGGACACGACCAACTATGCTCCTTTTCTATCCCTCTCCCACTGTATTTTTACAAATATTTTTCCACGTTAATCGTATTATAGGCCTGTCTAACGTTCTCATTCAAACGAAACACCGTATTTGTTGTACGTCACACAAAAAAAACGACAACGCTTTGCCGTGCATTACAATAGCACTACTTTTTAGCCCGAAATACGACTTGTGTGTGTGTGTTTTGTTCAGTGTCGCGTCTAACAGCGTGGTTATATATTCGCATCTGCGCGTCGAGCGAAGAGGGGTCTGTAAGGCGGACGACAACGTTTTTCTTCCAACATACTACTGCATTGACCTGCACTATCGTGTTCCTCTGGTTCGCGAGGCCAGAAAAAAATTCAAACGCGTGTCAAATTGTAGCATTTTCTCTCTCACTTTTATGCCTTCGCGTATTCTTTCCTCGTTTTTCTTCTTACCCTCTTGCTCGAAAACTAGGCCTAAGTTTTGTCAAGATGTTATATTCATTTTCCACGTTCGGATGCAAAAGCCAGCACTAGTGAAAGCGAGACGTTACATTCTCGTTGCGTGAAGGCTTTGCCCAGACTAATACGATTGCTGGCGTAGGAGACAACGTGTCTCGCAACTTCCTTATTTTATCCCTATGTTATTTTTTTGTCTTATAAACAACTATATATATATATATATATATATATATATATATATATATACATATATATATATATATATATATATATATATGTATATATATATTTTGATCGGTGTAATCTTCAGATATTACGACACATCTCCCCACTAAAGAACATGCTCTGATGCAAGTTCCTGATCTGAGATACACATAGATCAAATGCACTTATCAGACCTTCTGAATACTCTTAGTTTCGTCAAACGGGTGCCTACTCAAAAAATCTGCTCCCACATTCTGTGACCCCGGTACATATTCGACATTAAATGAATAAGGTTGGATAAGTAATGACCACCTTAATAGACGAGCATTTTCATGCTTGGCCTGTGACAAGAACACGAGGGGCTGATGGTCAGTTTGGACCACAAATGTCCTACCATAGAGATATATCTGGAACTTTTTTATAGCCCAGATTAGAGCTAAACATTCTTTTTCACTTGTTGAATAGTTTTGCTCCGCCTTATTCAACTTGCGGCTAGCAAAAGCAACTGGTTTTAATTCCCCATCAAGTGAAGTGGACCTTTGCAACAATGTGGCCTCTAATCCGACGTTGCTAGCATCAGTTCTCACCACAAATTACTGGCTCAAATTAGGCAATTTCAATATCGGCTTGCTGGTGAGTTTCTCTTTTAACTCCTGGTATGCTAATTCACACTGTGCTGACTAAATAATCTTATCAGGTAGTCCCTTACGAGTTAAATCTGTCAGAGGAGCACATATAGAGTTAAAGTTCTTTATGTATTTCTGATAAAACCCACACAACGACACAAAAGATCGCACATCTTTCTTTGTTTGTGGCCGCGGTGCTCTCTTCAGTTTCTTCAAGTTCTTGGGATCAGAGGTCATGCTGCCCTGATATACCGTGTGTCCCAAGAATTCCAGCTCTTTACAACCCACACAACATTTGGTTGGTCTAGCAGTCAAATTTGCTTCTCTGAGCCTATCGAATAGCATATTCAGAGAGTTAATGTGTTCCTCGAATGTTTCAGTAGCAATAAGAATGTCATCCATGAAATTCGTTATACATGGATTATTCAGTGGATCCAACAATTTTAGCATCATCCTGGAAAACACACTCGGGCATTTTTCGACCCAAACGGCAACATGTTGAACTCATAATGGCCTTCCGAGGTGCTAAAGGCTAAATAAGGTCGAACCTCTGGCTTCACTGGAATTTGATAATAGCCTTTGCTAAGATCCACCTTAGAAAAATATTTTGCCTTATTCAGCCTGGCAAACAGCTGATTTGTATCAGGTAATGGATCCTCCTGATTTTCTGTGACAGCATTCAGTTTTCTGTAATCTATACACAGACGATGTTCCCCAGAGGGTTTTCTCAGCAAAACCACACTAGAGCTATAAGGAGATTCACTGCGCGAAATAATTCCCTCCTTCAACAAATAATCGATCTCCTCTTTCAAAGCTTTTTCCTTAGCGAACGGAATCGTATAGGCTCTCGTACAGATGGGTGTTGGGTCTGTTAACTTCATATCATACTCCAACACATTGGTGTGCCCCGGCTTATCCGTTAACACGTCTGTATGTTCAATCAGAACCTTTTGAGCCTGCTCTCTTTGAGCTTTAGTCATATGCTTACTAATTTTCACCTGTGCCTGTGTTTCACATGGTTTTAGTGGGTACTCGTGAGAATCAAGTGGTTCATTTTTCATTCCTGTTGCTATCGACAAGGTCATTAGGTGTGTTTCATCCTGGATTTCTCTGTCCAGGTACTTCTTTAAGAGGTTCACATGATAAATTTTCTCTTTCCCTTTTTTGTCTATTTTATAATTAGTTCTAGACACCTTCTCTAGAACCGTATATGGACCTTGCCATCCAATTTGCAACTTGTTACTGCTGCCGGGTAGTATAAGGAGCACCTTCTCTCCCACAGCTAATTCCCTATCCTTCGCTTTCTTGTTAAAATAAGCAGCATGTTTTTTCCTGGCTTGTCTGAGATTACACTGACAAACAACATTTTTCTTTCTTATATAAGAATAAGTGTTCTTAGGTCAGTTTCTTGCGCTGATTTCAAATCTGAAATCCGTTTATCTCTATCACGTCGGGTTCTTAAGATATTTGTGAATAAATATATTTTTTGAAAACCGTTATTTGCTCCGTTTCATTTTTACTATATAACTTATTAAAAATTAATAAAAAGCAACATAATTCTACTTTTTATACTGCTAAAAGATGCATGACATATGTTACGCGATTTTTCGAATAGTTACTGTATTTTGAAATAATTCTGAGCAAAATATGGCTTCTAGAAGTTGTAGAAATTCGGCTGATCTGTTCTGTTACGTGTGCGAATATTTTACCGATGGTGTTGACCAGAAAAACTTTACACCATTACTAAAGAAAGCATATGAACTTTATTTCGATTCGAAAGTTGATGATGCAAATAAATCTTGGAAGCCAAATGCAGTTTGTTCAATACATTGGCAGGTTGGTTACGAAAATCGCCGAAGCATAAGTCGATTCCTTTTGGAGTGCCAGTAATATGGCGTGAACATACAAATCACACTACTGATTGTTACTTCTGCTTGACAAATATCCATGATTTCACTTTTAAAACTAGAAAGTCTGTGGTTTATTCAAATATTGAATTGGTTTCGAAATCAGTGCTTCATGATCCAATCACGTGTCCGATCCAAGTACCACCAAAACAATATCCGTTGGACGTGAATGAACCATCAGAAAGTGATAGTTTACCTGCTTTAGAAACTAATTCTGACTCAGATTACATACCGGTGAATGATGGTGTTTACTTAATTAACCATTCAGAACTTTCAGATCTAATACGTGATCTCGCTCTTACCAAAGGACAAGCGGAATTACTCGGTTCGCGACTCAAAGAATGGAATCTTTTAGCGCCCAATACTCCGATATCTAAATTTCGTCATAGACACAGAGAACTTGTTCAATACTTTGAGATGGATGATGACATTTGCTATTGCAAAGATGTAAACGGTCATGAGCACATAGTCAACGAATGGCGATTTTTCATTGATTCTTCCAAGACTAGTCTAAAAGCCGTGTTATTGCATAACAGAAATTTATTTTCATCAATTCCAGTCGCCTACTCTGTTCATATGAAAGAAACTTATGACAATATGGCTATACGTTTGGAAAAAATAAAGTACAATGACTACCAATGGCGGATTTGTGGAGACCTGAAGGTCATTGCAATTCTCACGGGCATGCAGACTGGGTATACTAAATTTTGTTGCTTCCGATGTGAATGGGACAGCCGCAACAGACAGGAACATTATGCAAGAAAGGTGTGGCCTATCCGGAATCGTATGCAGCTCGGGCATAAAAATGTAATACACGAGCCATTAGTTAACAAAGACAGCTTCATTTTACCACTGTTACATATAAAGTTGGGGCTCATGAAGAGTTTTTGTAAAAGCGTTAGATAAAACGAGCAAAGCTTTCACTTATCTTCGAGAAAAGTTTCCGCAAGTTAGCGATGCAAAGATAAAGGAAGATATCTTTGTAGGACCTCAGATTAGGAAAGTTATTGCAGACAAACAATTCGAGAACTTGTTACATGGTAGTGAACTTCGCGCATGGATGGCATTCAAATCGATCGTCGATAACTTTCTGGGAAATCACAAATCTGTCGACTATGTTGCATATTGTTAAGCAGTGCATAGATGCATACAGAATTATGGGCTGTAACATGTCCCTCAAAATCCATTTGCTCGATTCGCATCTTGACTTTTTCCCTGACAACCTTGGCGAAGTCAGCGATGAACATGGAGAACGATTCCATCAAGATATCGCCGTAATGGAGTCACGTTATCAAGGACGTTGGAGTGTGACCATGCTTGCCGATTATTGTTGGATGCTTCATCGCGATGTACCACATGCCATTCACCGACGAAAGTCGACTGCAAAGAAATTCAAGCCTACATAACTGTTATACTTCTTGTACGAATGATGTTGTAATACTGTGTGCGTTGTTAAAAAACTTCAATTGCGTATTTCTAGAGATCCCGACCTGATAGAGAAAAACGGTTTGCAGATTTAAAAACAGCGCATTAAAATTGACCAGAAAAACATAGAAATGTTAGAGAAAGAAAAAAAAAAGTTTTTTTTTGTTAGTCAGTGTTATCATTAGCAAGTTTCCAGCCAGTTTTAAGACGAGTGGTCAGCTCGTTCACATACTGATACGATGAGGTAACAGTCTCTTCTGCCTTCTCATCTGTCCACGTCCTTAACAAGGCTTCCAATGGACCTTTGATTGGCCTCCCAAATAATAGGGTTGCCGGTGCCATTCCGGTCGAATTATGTGGAACTTCCCGATACGCAAACAACGCAGCGGGCAAATATTGGTCCCACCTATCTGGTTTTTCATGGGCCAGCTTTCTCAGGATAGAAATGAGAGTCCCATTGAAGGGGCCCGAGCTCGTGGGAGTCCGTGCATAAGTAAAAAAAAAAAAAATTAAAAATGCAAAGATTTTTTAAATAAAATGTGTTCATTGTGTTTAACTTAATAATAAAAATGAAAATAATACTAATAAACATAAATAAAAAATAATTACTAATAAAAGATGTAAGCAATGCTTACATACTAACTTTCCAGTCTATTAATAATACGAGTATATACCATCAACATGCTAACGATTTTGAAAAAAAGATTAAAATTATTGTCTTTTAGGTGAATGGGGGCCCAAAACACCAGTAAGCCTAGAGGTCCGTCTTGGCTTAATCCGGCCCTGCCCATGCTGTCTTTCTGGTTCTTTCCATCAGTGGCAGACTAGTTATTTTGTCATACTATTTCAATCTTTTATTTTCCTCCGCAGAACATCATGCGTGAAATTCTGTATATTTATAGTTGTTAATTTTGATGTTCTCAAAGTTTCAGAGCCACGCAATAGGTCTGACTTGACATTTGAGTTGTGATAGGATACTCTACACAGAGCGATACAACATGAGGCAATCTTTTCATTAGAAGTGTTCATCAAAACTAGATCGGGTGTCGGCAACCAGTCGATCCCAATCTACCGGTAGATCCCATTGGATTATTTGGTAGATCTTTACGCGATTGTGGGGTGAGAAAAATTAGAGAAAGACTGATTAAACTAGGACTATTTCTGACTCGCGGTGTCCCCGGAATCGAAGGTACTTTTTCCACATTCTCAGTGAAAACTCTCGAGCTGGTTACTAATATGTATCAGTGAACTGTATGTGATATGATCCAGATATTTCCTTTGTAAGGTTCATCATTCCCCCAACCCGGCTTAAAATTATACACACGCATACATACACGCACGCACGCACGCGCACACACACACATACACATATATACACACATATACACACACACACACACACATATATATATATAGATATATATATATATATATATATATATATATATATATATATATATATATATATATATATATATATATATATATATATATATATATATATATATTATATATATATATATATATATATATATATATATATATATATATATATATATATATATATATATAAAGTGTTCTTTTTGTTAAAGTGTTTCCAAAGAAGACAAAGATACACGGTTAAAGAATGTCTTATCACAATTAAAGCATTATTGTGTGTGTCACAACTGCTGTTATCGTGAAGTTTAATTGGGAAATTTCGTGACTGTCTTTTTTTCTCATCCGGTCGTTTGCGTGATGAATAGAACTTTTTTGTTTTTTCTTCTTTGTCTGCAAATGCTCCATCAAATGGTTTCTTTCTATAAAGTACTTCCATTAACTCTGTTTCGAAAAATCGAATATTCATTTTTTTTAAACAATGGGGACGGAAAATGCTTAAAATCTGTTTGTTATGTTATTTTGTGTGCAGTTTCACGGTGTAGTCTAAACTGGTCATAAATGAAATATTGCATGCTAGAATGTTTTTGGTCCAATCAAAGCGTAGTTGCTAATTCATCGCTATGACGCTAATAGAATTTCCATTCTCATGTTTCATGCTCACCTAGAAGATTACCTTCATATTTTCTATCGTGTATGTTGGTAGAAAGAGTGGTTAGCTGTAACTTACTTCTGTCGTGATGTTGACTGGTTATTTATATTACTTGGTCTAGTTGTTTGAACGTCATTTTGGCCTTCTATTTGTTGATAGCTTGTCTTTCCTCTTCTTCCTCGTCGTTCGTTTTCAGATAACCACATCTATCTCTCTTGTAAAGCAGGCAGTTCGTCTCAGGCTTCTGTTGTCACCATACACTTTTTTCCTCAACTGGGTTGGAGAAGGTGATGCTGCCAGCCCTATCCTCTGGTGGAGCTGCAAACAGTTTTGAAGTACGCGTTCAACTGTTTGTTTGTCCTGTTCACATGGGTACATATCTATCTGTCAGATTTTCAGTTTGTTGTACAGATCGTAATTGAGTCTGCAATTGCTGGTTCTTATCTCAAAATTACCACTTGGTCTCTTCTTGATAGTGTATAGTATGGTTGATAGTATGCATATCTGTATGTGTGAATTTTACTTATCGTCTTTTTCTGTGACGTGTTAGTGACGCTCTGTATTTTTTCACAGAAAAGATTTAATAGGAAATACATTGATCATGGCCACCCCTGGAAGTGCGCCTCCGATGACGGAACGAAAGACAATTAATAAGTTGGTTTGGTTTCCTTTTGAAGGTAATCTCGTTTAACCAGCCGCCAGGGCATACAACTTCAAGATGAAAGCTACCAGAAATAGAAGAAATTCCACTAAAAGATGAATTGAGAGGTGATATAAATCTAATAGAAAAACAACATGGTAGGTCACCAGGGTAGAATACGTGCACTAGATAGAAAACGACTAATTATATCAACACAGCTACAACATTTCTTGGTACAAGCAGCATATAAAACAAGTATGAACCCGGCTTGTTATTTAATCTATATTTATTTATTTTTTATTTATTAATTATGTTTTTGGTTTTGTTTTGGCCGACAAAGAAATGAGCCCGAAACATTCTGTCTTCATATAAACAATTGTATCTCTTACTTCGTCCTGTGTTGGTTTTAATACAGTACTAGTACGAGGGAAGGTCAAAAAGTAATGCCTCCTATTTTTTATATATGTAAATACTGCATCGGTATGCAATTTGTAAATTTAGCAGGATTCCTCAAACACTCTTCTGCACTGTATAACATTACCAACCTGTTTCAGTAACATTTGGCACCACTGTAACACTTTAAAAATGGCTGCCAAAGACGTTCGGTTAAAACAACGTTATGTCATAGAATTCCTCAATGCTGAAGGTGAGACCCCAATTCGCATCCACGAACGTTTGAAGAATGTTTATGGAGATTCAACAGTGGATGTTAGCACTGTCCGACGTTGGGTACATCATTGTGACGAAGCTGAAGTAGGTCAATCCTCAATGGCTGACGCAAAGCGGACTGGCCGTACGTCTACCGCAGTGACTCCACACAACATTCATCGAGTTGATGGCATCATTCGTGGTGACCGTCGGGTAACACTGGATGAACTTTCTTCCATGTTGTCCATTAGTAAAGGCCAAAACATCATTAAAGACCTGGGTTATTCAAAAGTTACAGCTGATAGAATAGTCTGGCGCTCTCTCTTCCAAACCTCTACACCTCACGGTAGAAGAGGAACGACTAAGTAAGTAAGTTATTCAAAAGTTTGTGCACGGTGGGTACCCAGAATGTTGACAGACAGACATAAAGAAACAAGAAAAACCAGAGCCATCAACCTCCTGCACCATTACGAAACTGAAGAAGAAGAGTTTTTATCGAATATTGTGACAGGTGATGAGACTTGGGTTCATTTTTTTAAACCAGAATCCAAGAGGCAGTCAATGGAATGGCATCACACAACATCTCCGACAAGAAAGAAGTTCAAAAGTTCACCATATGTAGGGAAAGTTATGGCCTCCGTGTTTTGGGATGAGAAGGGTGTGATTCTTCTCGACATCTTGGAACAGGGAAACACGGTGAATGCAGACCGTTACATTGAAACTTTGAAGAAGCTTAGAGGTCGTCTTCGGCGACTTTACCCATTAAAAGATCAGAGAACTGCACTACTTTTGCACGATAATGGCACGCCACACACCGCTAAACGCACCATTGATGCGATTGCAGAATTTGGCTGGACATTATTACCACATCCCCCTTACAGTCCCGATCTTGCACTTTCTGACTTCCATCTGTTTGGACCACTGAAAGAAGATCTTCGCGGACATCACTTTGAGGACACCGAGACCCTTAAACGCGCCGTCCGCCAGTGGTTTATGAAAAAGGACACACATTTTTACCGTGCGAGGATACATGCCCTTGTGAGAAGATGGACAAAAACTGTAACAAATAACGGAGGCTACACTGAAAAATAAATTTTTGAAGTTCAGACTTGGGGCTACATTTCAATGTGAATTTTATCTGTTTTCTTGCCCATTGAATGAAATTAAAAATTACGAGGCATTACTTTTAGACCGTCCTCGTATATGACAGAAGAGGCTATGACACCATCACCAGACCTGCCATGTTATGGACTCCAGAAGGAAAGCGAAAGCGAGGCCGGCCAAACTATAACTGTTAATATAATATTTCACATCGGCTATTTTTAACCACTTTTCTTCAACATCAAAGTCGTATTGGATATTTGTCACGTTTAAAATCCTTGACGCTCAAAATCTCGGTGATCTGTTCCGTGTAGAGAGCTGAAACTTTGCATTATCACCAAAAGAATTCAAATTAAACAGCACATGTTTACGGTAATTCTCTAGCATGGAAAGAATATATGTGTTGGTGGGGAAGAAGTAAACAAAGGCGCACAGAAAGGAAGTGAAATTGCCACTAGTGCAATATCTTACTGAAAGCTAGAAAGCGAAAGAAAATGCGAACTCATGAATTTTAAAAAAGTGAACTTATTAAATAAGAGAGAAGTGTGAAATGAAATGTATGAGGGAAGAAGGAGAAAAGGATGTTGAGTAAAATTAAAAGGAAGAAACATAAAGTAGAATAAAAACAACTATAAGAACAAAGACAAAATTAGAAGATTAAACGTGTGTTAAAGAAAACACCTGCATCAAATAGAACAATCCATTGAAAGAGAGTTGGACATATAAACCAGCTGGAGAAAGATAACACTTTAATAAAATCAGGACGTTCTCAAAGGAAAGTCGAGTCCTACAAACATTATTCATCATGTGACGTTTTCTCTTCAGTACGTTGTCTCCATTACAGCTGCTCTGAAGGCATCATGATTCTAGGCAAGTCGACCTGCATCAACCAAAGACAAGTTCAGACTCTCTGTGATGTCCTGGATCCACCGTCGTCTAGGTCGTCCCTTTCCCCTTTTTCCAGGGACCATGCCTTCCATTACTAATTTTTCCAGACTATTATGTTTTATTTATATGACCGAACAATTTCAGCTTCCTTATTGCGATGGTATTTAGGAACCAATTTTCCTCTACGTTTAGTGAGTGCAGTACTTCTCTGTTGGTCTTTTTTTCTGTCCAGGGTATTCTCAACATCCTTCTGTAGCATTTCATTTAGAATGATGTAATCTTTTTTGCAACTGTTTTATTGAGTGTCCATGTCTCGCAGCCGTATGTTGGTACTGGGAATATACATGCTCTGATCAGTTGTAACTTTGTTTCTTTGCTTGCGCCTTGTCATAGGTTTTTCATCTGTATTATTTTATGTGAGGCAATTGCAAGTCTTCTTTTAATTTCTACTGCACAGTCGCCAGAGCTGTTGATTATTGATCCTAAGTATTCGAATTCACTTACAACTTCAAGTCCTTCGTTATCAATTTCAATTTCTTGTTTGATCTTTACTTTGTCTGTTGTCAATACTTTGGTGTTTAGGTATAGAATCTGGGCCTGTTACCAACAGATTACTGGTGGCAATGAATATAGAGAGATATATATATAGGAAGATATTTATTAGTTTGTATACTTGTTATGTTTGGAAATATTTGGTAATATTTTGAGTCTAAGATTAGAACTCTAGTCAAAGGGCGAATACTCATTTTATGCTTCGAGTGAAAGTAAATATATAGTCGCCCCACTTGAATATAGTTGAAAGGTTAACATTAGCGCATGCCCAATGAGACGATTAGTCGTCGTTGGCGCTTCCGTGATGACGGACGGATCTTGAAGGCTGTCGGACAAATGAGCGTCCGAAGTTTTTCGTCATTGTGATTGATTCTGGGAAAGAGAGGAGTTTTCTCTCAGTATATTATGATGGTCGATACTTCTCCCAGAATATATATGTTAGTGTGCTAGTTCCTTGTATTTTCTGAACTGAAGGTAAAGAAGGAACATTTTCTAAAACTTTACCTAGGCTTAACGACGCCATAGATGTTATATCATCTATCTATATATTTGATGGATCGTATGTAGACGATTCCTGTACTAGCAGCACTGTGAGTGGACATATGTAACATTCCTTATGGGTATCTTCTTCTTCCGTCCTTAGCCAACGACCGGCAAAGCAGTCAGTGGCCATTACGCCTAGTGGCGTCTTAAGGGCAACAGCGAATAGATTTTCTTTGCCGTTGTTTCCATCACGCCTAATGGCGTCTTTAGGGCAACGACAAATCAATCCGTTTGTCGTTGTTTCCGTAATCAAAGTGACTGGCAAACGGGTGATCAGCCCGTTGGGCCTTATGGGTATGGAAAACCCAAAGACATTAGATGAGCAAATGAACGGAACTTTAATTTGTAGTGAGGATATCTTATGGATGAACGCCGCTCACTGGGACCGGCGCCATTTTGAATCCCACTGTTGGTCTATTTGAATTGTCAGTCAGAGAACGGAGATATCTTATTACCTGATGGTGATACCAAGACCTACAATGTATTGAAGTCTACTCTTTGTTATTTGAGATTGTCAACCTTAAAAGAAAGACCCTATTGAATTTAAAGCCTAAAAGACTTAGCCTGAAAGACATAGACAGCAGAGGGTCTGTAAGGGAGCATTGTGATGACCATTATTATTGTTAACTCAAACTGATGCGACTAGTCAGTGGAGGTATGAGACGATAGACTATCATAACTATATATTTGCTCCTATCGTCCGATTATATTTACATGCTATGAGATTGCCAAATTGATGTTGCCACCCATTTGTCAAGTATCCAATGATTTGTTGTGTCAACCTGTTCCAATGACTGTCAACCGTGCTGTCAGAGTGTGTATCATTAAATTGTCTAAAACGTCTACAGTAGTTCCAGTTATCATTGACTTCCAGCCGTGAGGGTATGAGTGCATTATTACCAACTTGTCAACTCTACAGAACCATTTATGCATTCGCGTATTGACACTCATACTAACACTCATTGTCAACAATACATTCTTGTCGGCGCCTCATTACGTTCCGGGACAAGGTGACCTATATGACCAACACTGTGCCGGGTTTGAGTTGACCACGTACTCTCATCAGGCAGACGAGTACATACAAACATTCATTCCATCAAGCAATATGTGAACGTATCTTTTCGTGGTAAATATGGTTTCCCACGTGGTAACGATACTGCCTCTAATGGGAGTTGGCGGCAGGCCAACAAAGGTAAATCAAGTTTGGATCACGGTGAGGACTTTGATAAGTGTCATGATAAGATTCCTCAGGGAAACCGTGCATCGAATTTTCAGATTCCTGATAAGTTAGAAAAAGAAAACAAAACTGTTAGTACCCATCGTACTCAGCTCAGACAGTACGATGTACCTATTAAGCACAGTGACACAGGAAAAAATAAAAGCAATTTTGCTAAGAGAGATAATCGTGATTGTGGACATTACCAAACGCGTCCATACGATAACAGTTCTTCTTCAAAGAACTGGAGGCAATTTAATTGTCCTCAACATTTTGGTCCTATTGACTATAAGAACTTTCATAACGGTTATCAACATTGTGATAATTGTTCTCCAGGACAACAAAAACCATCAAATAGATATTTTGTTCAGAAGAGAAATAACAATTATAACTATGTTAACTGGAATTCAAATAAGAGCAGTGGGCTCAACAGAGATAAGAATTTTGATAGATCTCACTGTGATGGTAGATCTCAACATGATTCCACATAACTGTTTGGTCTTGGACTTCTTAACACATCTAAGTCTATAACAGCCATTGTAGATACACATGGTAATTTGTAATATAGTGATTGTATCACTACTATCACTACGCTCATTGATATATATTCACCGCTGTTCTTTGATGATTTTTCTTCTTTGTCAATCATGTACTTATAGTGCTTAAATATGAAATTGTTATATGCATTGTGTCATTGCCAGCATTGTGGTATACGTTGGTGGCACCTCCCTGGAAATATTTATGCTTAAGAGAAATGCTTTCTCTGAGATGTTGAGATATATTCTCACGAGTCGATCTATGCTTCGACTTTACCTTAATTTGACATTATAAATTACTCTTATTAGTCATCTGCGCATTATTCGTGCGTTGTGAGCCTATTGTACTCCCCTGTTCACAAAGTTCCGGGACTCATTTTTTTAAATTCGAATAAGTAGACTTACATACTATTTGGTTCTATCTCCTTCAAAGTAGTTCCCTTGTGAGTGTACACACTTATTCCAACGTTCCTGCCACTGAAGGAAGCATCTCTGGTAGTCACTTTGCGGAATAGCCCTCATCTGTCTCGTCGCGTTGGCTTGAATCTGCTCAATGTCATCGAATCTACGACCTTTCATTGTTTTCTTAAATTGCGGGAACAAGAAAAAGTAACACGGAGCAAGATCGGGTGAGTATGGAGAATGCGAGGGCAATGGAATGTTGTGTTTCGTCAAAAATGCGTTTGTGGTGACAGACCTGTGTGCAGGTGTATTGTCATGATGAACACGCCAATTGCCTGTGCACCAATTCTCAGGGCGATGTCTGCGCACACCGTTGCGGAGGCGTTGCAGGACTGTTTTTTAGAATTCAGCATTGACACTCTGTCCTATAGGGACGTATTCATGATGCACCAGGCCATCAATGTCGAAAAATGCTACTAGCATGGTCTTGACATTGGACTTGACCTGTCGTGCCTTCTTCGGCCGAGGAGATGATTGCGTTTGCCACTGGGAGGACATTTGCTTTGTTTCCGGGTCATAACCGTACACCCAGCTTTCATCACCAGTTATTATCGAGGACAGGAAATTTGCGTCGTTTTTTGCTATCTCAAGGAGGTCAGTGCAAATGGACAACCGATCGTCCTTCTGGTCCTCAGTCAGATGGCGTGGCACGAGTTTCGCTGACACCCGTCTCATGTGCAAATCTTCAGTTACGATTTTATGACACGTACCAATTGATATTCCAAGATCATCAGCTACCTCTCTGATAGTCAGACGTCGGTCAGCGCGTATCATTTCTTGCACACGTGCAACGAACTCGTCGGTGAGGGAGATAGAGGGTCTTCCTTGACGGGGGCCATCTTCAAAGGATCGGAGTCCACTTTTGAAACGGGAATACCACTCAAATGTTTTAGATCTACTTAAACAGGACTCTCCGAAAGCTGTTTGCCACATTTCGAGAGTTTCGGAACCAGTTTTTCCTAGACGAAAACAGAAATCAATACACACACGTTGTTGAAATTTGCTGTCCATTTTTGAAATGCGACGAGCACTATTATGTCACATCCGCTTATACGCTACCACATAGCGCATGCGCGAAATTACAAACTTCAGGTTTGGTACATATAGTGGCACGTCGTTGACACGTGCACTGTGTTAATATCACCTAGCTCCTTATAACGGTTTTCAGGATAAAAAATGAGTCCCGGAACTTTGTGAGCTGTTGCTCTCAGATGAAAAAAAAATTTCATTTTTTTCCCCGGGGGTTGCGGTAGTCTGTTACCAACAGATTACTGGTGGCAATGAATATATATATATATATATATATATATATATATATATATATATATATATATATATATGATATATATATATATATATATATAGGAAGATATTTATTAGTTTGTGTACTTGTTCTGTTTGGAAATATTTGGTAATATTTTGAGTCTAAGATTAGAACTCTAGTCAAAGGGCGAATACTCCTTTTATGCTTCGAGTGAAACGTAAATATATAATCGCCCCACTTGAATATAGTTGAAAGGTTAACATTAGCGCATGCCCAATGAGACGATTAGTCGTCGCTGGCGCTTCCGTGATGACGGACGGAGATTGAGGGCGGTCGGACGAAAGAGCGTGCGAAGTTGTTTTCGTCATTGTGATTGATTCTGAGAAAGAGAGGAGTTTTCTCTCAGTATACTATGATGGTCGATACTTCTCCCAGAATATATATGTTAGTGTGCTAGTTACTTGTATTTTCTTAACTGAAGGTAAAGAAGGAACATTTTCTAAAAACTTTACCTAGGCCCTAAACGACGCCATAGATGTTATATCATCTATCTATATATTTGATGGATCGTATGTAGACGATTCCTGTACTAGCAGCACTGTGAGTGGACATATGTAACATTCCTTATGGGTATGGAAAACCCAAAGACATTAGATGAGCAAATGAACGGAACTTTAATTTGTAGTGAGGATATCTTATGGATGAACGCCGCTCACTGGGACCGGCGCAATTTTGAATCCCACTGTTGGTCTATTTGAATTGTCAGTCAGAGAACGGAGATATCTTATTACCTGATGGTGATACCAAGACCTACAATGTATTGAAGTCTACTCTTTGTTATTTGAGATTGTCAACCTTAAAAGAAAGACCCTGTTGAATTTAAAGCCTAAAAGACTTAGCCTGAAAGACATAGTCAGCAGAGGGTCTGTAAAGGAGCATTGTGATGACCATTATTATTGTTAACTCAAACTGATGCGACTAGTCAGTGGAGGTATGAGACGATAGTCTATCATAACTATATATTTGCTCCTATCGTCTGATTATATTTACATGCTATGAGATTGCCAAATTGATGTTGCCACCCATTTGTCAAGTATCCAATGATTTGTTGTGTCAACCTGTTCCAATGACTGTCAACCGTGCTGTCAGAGTGTGTATCATTAAATTGTCTAAAACGTCTACAGTAGTTCCAGTTATCATTGACTTCACATCAGATTAAGTTGGGAGAACAGGTCCTGGAGCAGGTCGACCACTTTAAATATCTCGGAGCTATTATAGACCGAAAGGGAGGCATCAAAGAAGAGTTGGCCACTCGAAAAGCAGCGGCTGGGAGACTTTTTCAGGCCATAAATCGTGGATTCCTCAGCAAGAAAGAGGTTGGTAAGAAAACGAAGATGGCTGTATACCGCTCCACATATGTCCCAGTCTTGACATATGAATGCGAGTCGTGGGCAATGACTACAACCCACAAAAGCCAGATCCAAACCTCAGAAATGAGGTATCTGGGGAAAGTGGTTGAAGTAACAAGAAGAGACATGGTCCGCAACCAGACGATCCGTCAAGGCCTAAAATCCCATCCGCTGCAGACCCAAATAGAACAGTCCCAACTAAGATGGTTTGGCCATGTCTGCAGAATTGGGGAAGATCGGCTACCACGACAAGCATGGGAAACAAAGAGCCAGGGATCCAGACTTCCAGGACGACCCAGAGTCCGCTGGGAGGACAACATTAGACAATCTTTGAAGGACCGAGGACTAGAATGGAACCAGGCCAGGAAGAAGACAGCTCTCTCTTCCAAACCTCTACACCTCACGGTAGAAGGGGAACGACTAAGTAAGTAAGTATCATTGACTTCCAGCCGTGAGGGTATGAGTGCATTATTACCAACTTGTCAACTCTACAGAACCATTTATGCATTCGCATATTGACACTCATACTAACACTCATTGTCAACAATACATTCTTGTCGGGGCCTCATTACGTTCCGGGACAAGGTGACCTATATGACCAACACTGTGCCGGGTTTGAGTTGACCACGTACTCTCATCAGGCAGACGAGTACGTACAAACATTCATTCCATCAAGCAATATAACGAAAACAAGTCTTTATCGGGGCCTCGCTGTGCTTTTTGGTTGACAGAATTGATTTGTCAAATCCTTCTGGGTTGGTCAATAGGAGGACTGTGTCGTTAGCATATCTGATTTCCGGGATCTGGTACCAGCCGATGTCTCTTACGTTTCTCATAATATTCTTGGCATAAATGTTAAACAGGTAAAAAAATCTTCAAAAAAGGCGGCGGGTCAGATACAAAGTTAACGTACTAAGACTTATTCAGCATTGTTCTTGACTTCTGAAATATCTTTTGAACACACCCTCGAGGTAGAAGCATCATTATCCTTCTATCTACAACTCTGCCAAGGGTTATCTTGTGCGAAGGTAGACACCTTTGAAGACCCACATTAGATACTCTAGGTTTTTGACCACTGTTGGACCACTACTGCAGAGCAAGGGGAGGCAACCCGTGACATTGACAAATGTAGAGCTGATGTAGAGAACCAGACACGTACTAGTGGAAAAAAGGTGTGAAGAGAAGACACTGACTTTGAATAGGACAAGCTTTGAGAAAGCCATTTGATAGCATTGCAAAGCAGTTCATATCTGCGGTTCTGTAACTATGGAACGTTTGTCAGTGTCATTTTTAATTTTAGGTGTTGCTCTTGGGCCAGTTATATTTTTTTCCTGTATGTTAAACATTATTACACAAGCGAATAGCATTGATATGAATATAAGCAATACCGAAATGATCAAAAACATTGACTTGAATAGCAACAAGTTAATTAGCCTGAGAAATGTTATGTCATATGTTCCCTATACCTTTCAAGAAAATGGAGCTCATGGCTCCAACCCAAAAAGTGTCAGAATGGTAGAAAAGCGACAGAAAAAACCTAGATCTTCAATGTAGATACAGCCAAAGATTTTTTTCACTTGGCATTGGCTGGGAAAGAATGACAAGCTCAGATGTCCTAGTTAACAAACAACAATACCTATCAGATAAACAACTATAGGTTTCCCCAATCTAGGTAACACTACACCGTGTACAAACACTGGTGTTCGTGAGATTTTTAGATTCACAAGTAAATGTCATCCTGACAACAAAAGTGCCTTTCGTAAGAGATATAATATCTATATTTGGAACACCAACGGACAAATACAACATACTGGGCAGTGACAAGCCTTAGTGCCAAAATAATTCGTGGTTTTTCTTAACTAAGCAGCCATGAACAAGACTATCTCTGACATTCCTATCCATTCAGTATGCCACCACACGGACATCACAGGAGACGACTTCACGTGTCCTCAGCGTCCGAATGAAACGGTGGCAATAACCAGAAACAATTTTCTTCAAAGCTAAACAATGGAAACTGAACGTTACGACAAATTAGAGTCTAGCTGATGTCTTAACTGGCTTTTTCCAGAAGACCGCTTGCCGAGTAACGTGCGTATTGCGTATCAGAACTTCAGATAACACGTGGTCTGGATATAGGCGTCGGCGAAAGATATCAAGAACCCTGTGAGCTTTATCCCAGAAGCCTTTTCTGTCGTGACATTTCCAAAGTAAATAGAAAAGGTGAAAGGAAGGTATAGAATCCTACGGTGAGAGGAAGTGTTAGAGAGAATACCGTGGGCATAGGTAGTTTCGCAAAAGATAGCAGTATTAAGACCTTTAGTGCTAATCCTTACCAGTGAAGTCAAATGTGTTGCTTGAGAAGGTGGAAATGATAGATAAACGTCAAGGCAGGATTGCAATTGTTGACGAACTTAACAATTTGGGATGTGACCTTGTCTCTCAGCTCATTTGAACTCTAAGGTGGACTTGTTTTTGGGATTCTCTGCGATTATCTTCTAATTGTTCCCAATTTTTTTAAACCAAAATTCTTTTTTGAATTGTATGACTGCACGATGGGCCATCTTTCCTGTCAGGCTATATGTTACATAATCTTCTTCTTTGTTTGTTTTATATTTACTGTGTATATATATATATATATATATATAAATATATATATATATATATATATATATATATATATATATATATATATATATATATATATATATATTTTTTTTTTTTTTTCTTAACCAGCGGCACTTAGGCTTTCAGCCCTTCGGCCCAATGACATGTCATTGCGAGGCTGGGGAACCTGAGGACTTTCCTTCCAACCCGGTCAGGAGCTTCGCTCCTTCCCATCCACAGAGGGTTTATCACAGGAGCCGTTCAGGCTATTCAGTCAAATTTCCGGCCGTAAACATTTCTTCAAACGCTGACGCCCGGGTTTGAACCATGAACACCTGGTCGCCAGTACAACGCCGAAGCCATTACACCAGCGCGGCTCCCGTATTCTGTATGTATGCTGTGCGTGCTGCGCACACCTATGCCCGAAGGAAAGTAAAAATTTAATTTATTATTCTATAAAATATTTATCTTCTAATGTTCTGCTTTCGGACCGCACGTATCAGGATAACGGATTTTCCCGCATAGAATCTACCAGTATATCTAGTTTCAGTTTCCCAGACGCGTTTTATAGTGCAGTTTCTATTGGTTGGTAGCAATCGCGCGAAGTTTCTCTGGTAATTCCGTCACAATGCGTGCTGTACCTTTCGGTTTCACGTTTGAAGACTGGTTTGTGTGGATCGGGGTCATGGCCAGATACGTCAATACAATACGAACATGCGTGCGGTCGTCTTGCAGCTCCCGAGTTGTAAAAATCGTCTGTGTCCAAGTCCAGTGTTTTTTGTGATTAATTTTTGTTAGTTGCCGGGAGTGCAGATTATTACAGCGACAGTGAGTTTCAAGTTGTAAGTTAATTAGTATTTCGGAGATAATTGACGTATACCCAAAATGCAAGTGTTGGACAACATCGCTAAAAAGAAGTTTTGTTCACTAACTTTTAGTGAAAAACTATCAATTGTGAGTAACGGTAAACCATGACCTCTTAAAAACAGTACATAAAACTAAGACAGAAGTATACACACGCCATTTTTCAACAGTTCATTACAAGTCGGTGGATTGGTTAACTGGTTGTGAAAAGAGAAATAAATTGTTCTGTTGGCCTTGTTTTTTATTTTCTTCAGAAGGCAACGTATGGAGTAGAAACGGTTTTGATGATCTTAACCACTTAAGTACAGCTGCACAGAGACAGGAAAAGACTAAAAGCCATGTCCAATGTTTTTTTTCAGCTGAAAATGTTTAGCCGACAAAGAGTGGACGTCTTGCTTAATGATCAGCTCGATAAAAGTATCAGCCAACATAGTGAACTTGTAAAAAAGAATCGAGATATCTTAAAACGTCTGATTGATGCGGTATGCTTCCTTGGTACACAGGAGCTTCCTTTCCGAGGATATGACGAATGTAAAGACTCTTTCAACAGAGGCAACTGTCATACGTGTCTGTCCAAAATCTGTTGCACAGACGAGTAATCTTGTTATCTCTCGCTTAAGCACACAACTCTACACGAAAACTAAGCAGACCAAAATGGGTTTACCCGCGCTTAATCTCAGCAAAGCTGTGCCGCGCCTAGCAAATGTGAGGTATATAGCAACAAGGAGTGTGAAATGTTTTGACAATATCAAATATCTGCTACCTAGCAGAGAAAGAAAAGGGTGCGATCCGGAAAAAAATCGCAATAAAATCAGTACAACAAATGAAACTGATTACTGCCGTAGTGAAAGAGAGTTTTTTGATGCACTTCAGCAATATGACCCTCTTTTGGAACATCACCTACAGAGCTCTACAGTTTTCCGCGGAACCTCTCCGGCTGTGCAAAATGATCTCATTCAGGCTATCTCTGAAGTCCTCATTGATGAAATAAAGAAGGAAGGCCACGTTTCAAACTTTGCTGCTATACTTCTGGATGAGAGTTGTGATATCACGTGCAAATCACAGCTGTCAACCGTCTTAAGATATGTATTAGATGGTGTTGTTTATGAAAGGTTTGTCGGGCTTACCTATTTACATACCCAGGGGAAGTACTAATACCAGTAATCATTTTGTGAGATATATGTACCTTGTTAATTTTAATTCAGGAAAGCCGTTGCCCTCGCGCTGTCCAAGCACATATTTTACAAGTTTAATACCCAGACGTATATTGGTGATTTCTAATCATCTTTTCTGAGTTACGCTGTGTATATTCAAGAATGTAATTATTCAGAGAGGCTAACATTGGTGGGTGAACAGCGAGACAATGCGCCAATGACTCCAGATGTGCCTCCATGTGTAGAAACAGAGAGTAGAAATGTGATCTTTTCATCAAGTAAAAATGCAGACAGACCGAACGTTGTTAAGAACATTCTGTTACATGACATCTGAACAAAACATACGAGAAATGATGCAGAAAAAATTATTTAATTGAGACTGAGAAACAGCCAGCGCAGAGACAAATATCATTTTTTCAGTAAATTAGTTATTCGAGAGAATGTACTGTGTATCATCCATTTGGGGAAGACAAGCAAACAATAGAGCATTGTGACGGTAATGTCTCCCCTGCTTTGCAGTAGTGGTCCAACAGTGGCCAAAATTCAAGAGTATCTAATATGGGCTTCAAAGGTATCTACCTTCACACAAGATTACTCTTTGCAGATTTGTAAATAGAAGGGTAATGACGCTTCTACCTCAATGGATTGTTCACAAGATATTCAGATAAGCGAAAACAATGCTGCATTGGCTGAGAACGTTAATTCTAGAATCTGCCGACAACTTTTGTGAAGAATTAAGCAATAATTAATCTTAGGCCGTTCAAGCCCCCACCTCTGATTTACTCAGTGTAATTCTTATTATTCTGGTATAGCTCAGTTTAGAGTGTGTGTAGTAAATTGATTGAGACAAACATGTAGTACATTTAAAATGATTAAATCGAAGTTAAATTTGTAAAATTACAAATAACAAAGTTTAATGATCACTTAGTTTAACAGTTTGAAAATAATTGAACAGTTTACCAGAAAAGGTTCATCATTGGTTGATAGTAGGTTCTATGGGAAAAGTTCACTTTGGCAGGTTATATATTGCACTTAGCTGCAAGTGGTTGTTTCTGCTCCCGCTGGGTTGGTTCTTTCTACACTGCTCACGCTCGTAGCTGGTCAAGGATGTAGGGTGCATCTTATTCCCAGGAGTGTCAGAGAGAGTCTACAAAGTTGGTCCCTTGTCTTAAAGCTCAGGCCACTGTTCCCTTCTTGTTTAAGAGATAGTATCCTTCAACTGGTACCACCACCAACAACTATAGTAAAAGAATAGAAACGAAACACTGTCATGAGTATTGCGTTTCCCGACACATACTGATGTGTCCCCTATTCCTATTCCACCATCCCTCTACCTCAGAATTTACATTCGATGAGAATTAACTTTAATCCCTCGAGAGAAAACGTTGTTTACATTTAAATTGAATAGCTTTTATAGTTACTTTACATTTAAATGAAAAGGTTAATAGTACAGATAGAATATGTTTACATTTACATTTCCACTGATTGAAAAGTGTTCACAATATAAATTGAATATGTTTTCATTCATGTTTACACTGATTTGAAAAGTTTGAAACTTCCATTAATTTCAAAGTGAAAATGTTAACATCGACATTTACACTGGTTTGAAACTGTAAGTATTATAATTAAAATGTACATCATTTCTTTCATCTTTCCCTCCCTGCTCCCTATGGAACTTGGGACTACTTTATGCTTTTAGTTATCTGTAAGAAACTAGCAATAAAGCAGTCGTCAGCCCGTGCAGTGGTGGTTCATGAAATCATCATTCTCTGCGCTGAGGTTGCCAGCCTCAAATGACTGAGACATCCACTAGCGATTTTCACATATTAATATTCACATGGTAATATATACGCATTAGTTGATATGTTAGTAATGAAAATATAGAATGTAAAATGACAACTTACGCCAATCCTGGCTCCCAGACTTTTTTGCTCAGATGAATGAATTTAAGGCACTAATTGATGCCTATTTACACGTGTACTTGGGGTCATTAATTTTAACGTTAGTTCCCTCTCTGACTCCGTCTGATGTTTCCTCAGATACTCCGGATTTCCTTATTTTATGATAGAGATTTCCTTTGCTGTTTTGTAAGTTCTGATAAATACTCCAATAAAAGGTCCGATCTGATAAAATGGAATTCTGAATTCTAGGCTTCACTCTGGCAAGGTCTGGTTGTTTCGTCTTGGCAAGCGATCTTCACATTAAATTTGACTGACTGAAGCGTCAGGTTATATACAGTGTCCTCGCCCGCTCTGTTTGTTATGGAGATAACTAAGAGCTCCAATCATTTCAAACATGCTGGTTATGGGGTGGGGGGGGGGGGGGAAGATGGGCTGGGTTATTTCAAAATATTCCTGACATGGAACAATTTTGAACGTATGCAGATGTCACCGCTCCCAAATAAGGCATGAAAATATCCGATCCCTGGCAGGCGAACTCACCCACACATATGTAAACGCATACGGCCATGTGTTTCAGATGTAAAAAATTATCACTATCTAAAGAAATCTTGTCATAACAAGTCGGACAGGAAGCGATTATGTCATACGTGTCTGTCCAAAATCTGTTGTACAGACGAGTAATCTTGTTATCTCTCGCTTAAGCACACAACTCTACACGAAAACTAAGCAGACCAAAATGGGTTTATCCGCGCTTAATCTCAGCAAAGCTGTGCCGCGCCTAGCAAATGTGAGGTATATTGCAACAAGGAGTGTGAAATGTTTTGACAGTATCAAATATCTGCTACCTAGCAGAGAAAGAAAAGGGTGCGACCCGGAAAAATCGCAATGAAATCAGTACAACAAATGTAACTGATTACTGCCGTAGTGAAAGAGAGAAATAGATGTGGTTATATGAGAGCGATAAAAGAAGTCTGAGACAGACCACCCTCTTCATGAGAGAAATAGATGTGGTTATATGAGAGCGATGAGAGAAGCCTGAGACAGACAGAGTGCCCTCTCCATGAGAGAAATAGATGTGGTTATATGAGAGCGATGAGAGAAGCCTGAGACAGACAGCGTGCCCTCTTCATGAGAGAAATAGATGTGGTTATATGAGAGCGATGAGAGAAGCCTGAGACAGATTTCTGCTGAATGAGAGAAATAGATTAATGCATTAGAGCGGAAGAAGAAGAAGTATAAAAACTTAGCAGGCAGAATTTCCCAAAGGCAACTTTTACCTGCAGAATGTCCCGCCCCCCATTATCGGTAGCAAGACGCGGAACGAGAAGAGGAAAAGTCCATTCGTACACTTGCTGATTAAATTGGCCTCCCAGATCTAAATGCCGATGCCGCAAATGTAATTCCAGTAGTGCACACAATTAAGACTTAGACGGAAAAATCGATATTATTAACAGTCAATTATCGCCAACTCTGAAAAAATCGGATATTTAATGAAAAATGTCTTTTCTCCTATCTGTCTTTTTTTTTTTTTTTTGTCATTGCGCCTGCGACAACTTCTCATGGTATGATAATTATTCATGGGATGGTTAATGAGCGGAAACTTTTCTTCAGTGGCCATAATTGAATAAATACAACAAAATGAAGAATCGATCCAATCATGAGGTATTCAACGAGGGAGGGGGAAAACTCGTTATAATACATAAGTACCGTAACGTTACAGTTACGTCTTTGGAGATGTAGCTTTTTCCGAGACGTGATTCACAGAGACGTGATTCTCCGAGATGTGATTCACCGAATAGTTAGCGGAGAACTCTGTGTATGCTAAGTGTGTTTCATTGACCTACGTATACTTATTTTATACTTTTTATCTGTCCACTGTTGACATGAAGCTTGGAGGCGACCTGTTGTTTACATTCTAAAGGAAAGTGTGGGATGTAAGCCCGTGTTGTTGTAGGATGTCTGTGATGTTGTCTATCCATCTCATCTGTCTCTTGGTCTTCCCCGTGCTCTGAAACCAGACCTTCAACTGTTGTAGGCACGTATTGATAATTCTTCGGGCTCAATTCTCATGAGATGGCCAAACCACTTAATTTTTGTGTAATTTCTCATTGTCTCTCCTGTTAACATTAATGGCTGTTCTTAAATTAAGCATCTCATTTCATAAGATGCGATTTTTCTCTCCTGAGCTTTGTCAGGGCTCATGTTTGACATTGACAGCAAAGAGTTGGTAAGAATATAATATTTATCAGCTGTCGTTTAGTTTCCATACTGATATTCTGATGTTCGATTAGTGATCATAGTTGTTAAGTCACTGCATTTACTTTTTGACATCTTGCTTCAATTTCTCTAAATAAATAAATAAATATTACACACATAAAGGTATGTTTCAGGCACTCGTGAGAAGTAAATAAATAGAAAACTAGACAACAGAAAAACAACAGAAATGATAGGCTCGCCGGAGAATCAAACCCAGGACCACCAGAACGGCATCACCGCATAGCTACGGGAGCGAATCACCCTATTCTCCCTTCCAACTAGGCACCACGACTTTTTATGTCAAGTCGACCATCTTCTGTGAAAATGCTTCCTGTATATTAGAACTCTGGAATATATTTAAGCATGATGCTGTTGACATGTATATTAAGTGGGCCTGATGATCTGTAACATACATAAATGCAGTATATTGTGCGGTAACATCTTTTTATATCTGAGAGGTTTCGCCCTACTGAGCGAATAGACAGAATGACTAAATCAAAACTCTTATCATCATACATGTTTTAATTCATCTCTTATTTCTCTCATTTAAGGAGCCCGGGGCCAACTTGGCAGATGACCTCCATGAGGAAGTATGACTCAAAGCACATGCTCATGCAGTGGTGCTTTCTGTAGAACGTTGGTTAACATGATGATGTTGCTAGCGCCATGCACAACCTTATATTGGGGAGCAGTAGGTCTATTAATGTCTCCTTAGTGACCCTTGGAAACTAAACGGCATTATCATCATCCATTATTTGTGCATCCATCCTGTGACGAAATCAGTTGTGCCCGTGTCATCAACCTTCGTTCTCTCCTGCATTATTAACATTATTAACTTATTTCTTTGTGCATCACAAGGTCAAAGTAGCAACTCACAGGAGCCGGAGAGACATCGACTAGTATTCCAGAATTAAAAGTTACATAGCAAAGTATTTGGGCGTCTTTACAACTTAAAAGAGAACCCGCAATTTTAAATACCAAGACTGGAAACTTAAGGAATCAGACCACCCGTCATAAGAGGAATACTAAAATTTCCCCGACCAAGTGTTCGAAGCATCTAATCAAAGTTGCTGTGTCCATTCTACCGTGCCAGGAGATTCTATATCCCATTGGGGTAAGTTGTGAACATATAGTTTAAAATGTGAATTGTGATATGTCTGCACTTGCTAAGTGGTTATACCAGTCATATGAGGCTGGTAACCTCAACATATGAAAATAATATGTTTATAAACCACTACAGCAAGCACTGGTGTTTGCTGTTTGCTTGTTCGCTCAGGAAAGCAAAAGCAGAAGGGGACTTAGACTCAGAGTGCAGCAGTGAGATGATTACTTCACATGTGCCTAGGGTGTATAGTACCATCGTATGAGATATGTGTACTTCTATAACGTTAGTTCAGGAGACCATTGCACTCGAGCTGTCCAGACACAGTTTCCCCATTTAAGTGACCAGAAGAATAACGGTGATTTATAATCATATTCCCTGAGTTATACTGTGTATACTCATGGAGAATAATTATTCAGAGAGGCTAACATTCGTGGATGAACAGCGAGACAATGCGCCTGTTAATCGTCAGCCCACAAAGGTACTTAGCAGAGGCATTCGCTCTTTTATTTTTCCTAAAGTTCGTAGTTCGAAACTACAAGACGGTTCTTAGACCAGTCCAGTCTGAAATAAGAAACTTCGCTACTATCTTGTGATTCAAGAAAACTGGGTTCGCCACCAACTACCTACAGTGGACTCGTTGTTAAGACACCCGCCTTGATATTAGGAGTGAAGTTCATCTAGACGCCTCTAAAGAAGAGTCCTCATCACAAAAGACCTGACAACGACCCATTGCAGTACTCAGCAAGTTAAGTTATTTGTAACAGGCACAAGCAACGACAATGATAACCATCAGTCCCCAATTAAGTCTCAGTGAAGAAAAAAAAACTTTAAAGTCACTTTCATTCATATTTATTTAAATTTGTTAAAGACTAATTGATTATTAAATTCGTTATACGTTATTTTTAAAAATTGATAGTTGATTCAATTCTTATAGATAAGAGAGCGCATGTATGATCGAAAATCTTTAATATATATATACATATATTTACAGCCAAAGAGCCAAAAATAATTAGAAAAGGAATTTCACTGGATTAAACCAGCTGGGGGCTCGAACAAGCCACACCATTCTTAGAACTTCACAAAAGGTGCCGGATCAGATATAAGTAGTATATAGTGCGCTGCCCTATGCAGCATTATTCTTGACTTCTGAATTATCTTGTGAACACTCCCTTGAGATAGAAGCGTCATTATCCTTCTATTTACAACTCTGCCAAGAGTAATCTTATGGTAAGGTAGACACCTTTGAAGACCCATTTTAGATACTCTTGAGTTTTGGCCACTGGTGGCCCATTACTGCAGAGCTAAGGGGAGGCAAATCCCGTGACACATCCATCCATCCGTTTATCCATACATCCGTCCGCCCGTCAAGCCATCCATTCATCTATCTATCCATCTGGCCATCCATCCATCTATCCATCTATTCATCTGTCCATTCGTCAATGCATCTGTCCATATATCCATCTATTCATCCATCCATCCATCCGTCAGTGCATCCATCCATCTGTCCGTTCGTGCATACATACATCCATCTCTCCATCTATTCATCTATCTATCTGACCTTCTATCCATATATCCACTCATCCGTCCATTCATTCATCCACCCATCGTTGTTTTCCTTCCACTCGTGAACAGAGCTATTATTGGCCGCAGATTTCTATTTTGGTCCAGGATTCTTCAGCTATGTCCTCGAGGCCCTTATTTGTTTGGCTTTCTTTGCCATGATCTCTTTGCTTTCCACGTGCCTTCTCTGCGCAGCACTGCAATAAAAGACATCTTTACTTTTACTAGTTGGTTGTTGTCTTAAGTATGTCATGCTCGTCTCTCTCTTCACATCAACAAATAAGTAAATGTTAGTCACTCGCAAATTGCCGTCTGTCATAGCATGGTCACATTAGCTGTGAGGTCATGGCGTCTTAGGATTGGGCATGTATCGAATCTCTGGAGTGCCCATTACTTCTCTTACTTTTTTTTCGGTTATCTAGTGTTCTTTCTTACTGCCTGTCTTTCTGTCTTACATTATATCTTCCCTCGTTCGTTTGTTCCTTCCCTCCTCCTTCACTTTCTTTCTTTGTTCTTTCCTTCCTTTCCTCTTTCTTCTCTCTCTCTCTCTCTCCTTCCTTCCTTTCTTCCGTCCTTTCTTCCTTCCTTGCTTCTTTCCTTTCTTTCTTTTTATCATTCTTTCTTTCTCTTTCTTTCTTTCTGTCTGTCTGTCTTTCTTTCTTTCTTTCTTTCTTTCTTGCTAGTGCTTACCATTTTCTTTATTTGTTTGCGACTCACAGGCCTCGGATTTGCCTCTTGGTTTATGTCTGTATACTTTCAAATAAACTAGTTGTTGTCTCTATTACACGATCATGGGGCTGTCTGTGTGTGACACACGTGTTAAAACTGAACACAGAATTAGTTCGACCTTACCCAAAGGCGTTCTTGCTAAACAAATATACCTACGTTCCTGCACTTTCTTCTTACCATGCGAGATAGCCTGTTCTCCGTTAAGGCGAACTTCTGCAATTGTGTGTGTGTGTGTCATTCTGTTGTATCCATTTTGTTTTTATATTCGTGTTTATTTTACCTCAGGAAAGCCCTTGTTCACAGCTACCTTGGCGCCTTGTTCTTTTTATACAGTAAATATTGTGTGTGTGTGTGTGTGTGTATATATATATATATATATATATATATATATATATATATATATATATATATATATATATATATATATATATATATATATAATGCAGCCCACTTAAGAAGAATTCACTGAAGTCGAATTTCGCTTAAGTAGAAGTATTTCTGAAGGTCCCGGCCAAATGTCTTCTTTGTTTAAAAACTCCGATTAAGTCGAATTCTGATAACTAGAATTTTCGGATAAGTCGAGGTAATTTGTCTGTTCCAACTCAAATTTGGACTCACAAAAGTAGAATTTCTATCTTCTCCTAAGTTACAGTGTAACGTGGCTGTACATAATTTTATTGGTGAACAGTCAATAACAGGTTAATAAACGTCCAAGCAATCGGCAGATCATTACAACGCTAACATTCATTACACCTTTTTCTCTTCTTTGATCCTTAGCCACCGACCGTCAAAGCAGTCTGTGGCCATTACGCCTAGTGGCGTCTTGTAGGGCAACAACAAATTGATTCCACTATGCTCGGTCGGTGGCCATCCTTCGTACAGTGCCCCAGCTCTGGTTCATTCTTTGCATCTCAGCCTCCACAGTCCTCCGCCAAGTTGTTTTTGGTCGGCCTCTCTTTCGTTTTCCTTCAGGGGTCCATAGCATAGCTGTTCTTGTGATGGCATCGGGGTCTCTTCTGAGGACATGGCCAACCCAACTCCAGCGTCTGCCAGCTATGATGGTGTGCATGTCCTCTTGCTTGCTCCGAGTAAGCAGATCTTGGTTGGTGATGGTATTCGGCCAAAAGATTCGGTGAATCTTTCTTAGGCATGTTGTGTGAAAAGAGGACAATTTCGAAATTTCCTTCTCTGTAACTCTCCAGCATTCCGCACAATAGAGAAGCACAGAAAGCACACAGCTCTGATATAATCTTAATTTTGTGCTTGTGCTGTATTGAGAGGACTTCCAGATGTTGTTTAGGCTAAAAAAGGCTGTTCTTGCTTTGTTCATTCTGTTGTTGATGTCTTTGCTTGCTCCGCCGTCTGGTGTTTCTATGCATCCTAGGTATGTGAAGGAGTCTATCTGTACCAGTTGCTGATTCCTTACTGATATGGGCTCAGGGTTGCTCACATTGAGCGTCATGACCTCTGACTTCTTTAGATTGATGTTCAAGCCCACATTCTGGCTATACTTATTAAGTCTATCCGTTTTTTCCTAGATGTGTTGATGTGAATGTGATAGTAGTGCAATGTCATCTGCATATTCCAGATCTTCCAATGTAGAAAATGTAGTCCATCTTATTCCTCTTGGACTGCCCTCTGTTGTCTGGCGCATCACTCAGTCTATGACTGTTAAAAATAGAGTGGTTTATAAGGGGCATCCCTGTCGTACTCCTGTCTTCACCTCAAAGGTTAGGTTGCTCTGCCCAACGCTACACGTAAAGTTGGCATAGAGGCTTTTTATGATTGACACTATGCAGCTTGGCATTCCATAAGCCCTCAGTATTTTCCATAAACTGTCCCTATGTATACTGTCAAAAGCCTTTTCAAAATCAACGAAATTAATATACAGCTGTCTTTGCCATTCTGAGCACTGCTCTATAATGTTCCTGAGGGTAAATATACTACTGGACAAAAGTTAAGGGCCGCCATTCAGTTTAGACAAGGTTTATATAATTCTTCCTGAGCAGGGTCGATTTTCCAAATGTCCGGTAGCTTGAAATCTCTCAAGAAGTCTCTGAATGGTAGAGTGGGACACTGCTAAACGTCTTGCAACATGACGAACAGACTGACCATTGTAGTGGTGTTTGATGGTGTTGTATGATGTTGATATTACTAAATGTAATTGTATGAGGCCAGCTGTGAAGGCTCCTGAGATAAAATGTAGTTGAGAATTGTCAGAAGGCCTTTCCTGCTACCACTACGACCTCACACTTAATTTTTTTTAATGAATGTGGCTACGTAAAGTGTCTAGGGTTATGATATGTAGTGTGGTGTAATAGGTTATAGATATACCCACAGATATTTAACAAGACTAATAATATTAATAAATGTTAAAATACACTGAACTAACTCACGTGTGTAAAATTTTTTTTGATAGAATTACATTTATTTTGTTCTGGATCAATTTTTTAGGTTGACCAGAACTTAAAAGGATTTAGAGATTATGAAAGAAATGCATGGAATATTATATCATAAATGCAATAGTGTACATATATATGTACTATCCTAGTTAGTTTTATTAAAATGTTCTAGTAGTCATCTACTTGGGAGGATAGTTAATGTTTGTGCTGTTGGGGTGGCCTCATCACACCTGTCTATATTGACTACACAGTGTCCAGAAAATGGTGGGAATTTTTATGAGGGTATTAGTACTACACAGCGTTGGTGAATGTCCAGCAGACCAGAGGCTCACTCATCTTGTAGTTGTAGCTCTGGTGCTAAAATCAGGTGGTCCCACCTCTCCGTGCTGGCGGGCAATAATGGTGGTCTCTGTCACAAGTACTGCACAGATACACTCGAGTAAAGTCACCAACTGAATAGTCACTGCTTTGTTGACAACAGAAACTCACAGCTCTGCAATCAAAGTATGGGCCATGTGTCAAAATCTATTCTCTACCCACGTCTGGACACAACACTGACACAACAACCACATCATACAGACAGGTCAGATCTCTCTGACCAAACAGCACATTTACCATGGTGGTTTTACATCAGATAGATCCTCCCAGACTATAGATTCTGAAAAATATTTATTAGTTTTCTGCCCTAAAAGAGGATAGGTAATATGTTTCATTATTCTCAACACTTGATCTGTCTTGCATAATCCTTGCTGGAGTTTATGTACATTGTTGGTCCCTAGACCCTGACTAGGGCGGGGGGTCTAGAGCAAATCCCTACTTGTTTGTAAGGCTAGATTTCGATATGGCAGTATCAAATCACTCGAACATGAAACAATATTCAAAATATACAAAAAAATAATTTCAATCTTACCAGATTATGAATAAATAACACAGAATTGCTAGCAAAACTCAGCTGAGCTGCTGGCTATAGTATGGCGTCCCTAAACTTCTTTCCCTTTCTTTCATATGGAAATCACCACACTTTAAAATCTGTGTCTATCACTGAACAACTATTGAGAAATGACCCCAAATCCGCGTCTAAGCGCCGACAATATGCTTGTCTGTGGCCAATCACTGCCTAGGTTTTTTTTAATTTCAAATTTCCTACACTAAAGTCATTTCAGTCATGCTTCAGTCAAGTATGGATGTTTATCTGTTAGTCTGTCCGTCTCTACTTGCGTTTCTACAAAATTGTACTTGATTTTTGAACCAACCTTTCTCTCCCCTCCAAAATTTTGTCGTTAAAAGTTATTTTTAGACACAGCCACCACAATATCCCGTCTCTTCCATACTAAGTAGATTTGAACACCTGCGTCTCGAGGTCGTGTTTTTTTGTGCAAAATAGCGACACTTTTAGATTCAATACAGTCTGTCGATGATGTAAACTACACTGTCTTTTGTCATTATCTTCAATATTATCTATCCGTCTGTAAAATTAAGAACATATTAGTTCACTGCTCAGAATAGGCCATCCGGCCAGCTAATTTTTATATTCCTAACATTAATATTAAGAAAAAAAGTACTTTTTAAATTTTGTAATATTCCAACATCTGCGTTTTAGCCGCTGAATTCAAATCAAGGGCTTGGTATTGCAAAAGCGTCCAATAAATGACTGTGGCGTAACATATCTATGGTCCCTTCTGTCGAGTTGCTTACTTTTTATGTCAACTTGGGAAACGTGACTTTTCTCCGTTTCCCCCCCAATTGCGTCTCCTTAGCCTTTCTAGTCTCACGCAATCTTTCCAGTCATATTTTTTTTCTTTTTATCCGCCGTTCCCCTCCTGTCTAGCGAGTCAATTTTTATGGAGGGTGATGACCCGCGGTCTGGGCGATCATGTACATCAGCAGCCTACGCATTATGTTTTTATCCTTAAATGTTATCTTTGGAGGTATTTTACCGTTGTATCTCTGTCAATTTCACTACACATCTCCCCACTTGAAAACATGCCTATGGCAAGTTCCAAAACCAGCGATACACATAGGTAAAATTACTCCTCACGTCTGCCGCTACTCTAATTTTGATCACAGGGGTGCCGACTGAGGAAATCTGCACCGACATTCAATTTGCCTGGGATATATTGGATACTGAACTGATAAGGTTGAAGCAATAAAGACCACCTCAGCAATCTTGCGTTTTCATGCTTAGCCTGAGATAAAAATACGAGAGGCTGATGGTCCGTCTCCACCACAAATGTCCTACCATACAGATAGATTGTAAACTTCTTTATTGCCCATATTAACGCTAAACATTCTTTTTCGCTTGTGGAGTATCCTTGTTCCGCCTTATTCAATTTGCGGCTTGCATAAGCGACTGGTTTCAGTTCCCCATCAGGTGAAGATGATCTTTGCAACAAAGCCCCTCCGAGTCCTACATTACTTGCATCGGTTCTTAAGACAAAGTCCTGTGTCAAATCAGGCAGTTTGAGAATAGGCTTGCTAGTGAGTTTTTCCTTTAACTCTTGGAACGCTAGTTCACATTGTGCAGTCCAAATAATTTTATCTGGAAGTCCCTTGCGAGTCAAATCAGTCAGAGGAGCACATATAGCGTTAAAATTTTTGATGTATTTCTGATAAAATCTGCATAACGACACGAATGATCGCACGTCCTTTTTTGTTTGTGGCCTAGGTGCTCTCTGCAGTTTTTCCAAGTTCTTAGGATCAGGGGTCATATTACCCTGATATACAGTGTGTCCCAAGAATTCCAACTCTTTGCATCCAATACAACATTTTGTTGGCCTAGCAGTTAAGTGCGCCTCCCGAAGTCTATCAAACAACATCTCCAGAGCTTCAATGTGTTCTTCAAATGTCTCTGTGGCGACGAGAATATCATCCATGAAATTCGTGATACATGGGTTATTCAGGGGATCCAACAATTTGCGCATCATCCTTGAAAACACACTCGGAGCATTTTTTAGTCCGAATGGTAGCATATTGAATTCATAATGTCCATCCGAAGTGCTAAAAGCCAAATAAGGTCTCACTTCAGGTTTCACTGGGATCTGGTAATAGCCTTTACTAAGATCCACCTTTGAAAAGTATTTTTGCCTTGTTCAGTCTGGCAAATAACTGTTTTGTGTCTGGTAATGGATCCACTTGTCCTTCTGTGACAGCATTCAGTTTCCTGTAATCTATGCACAGTCTGTGTTCCCCAGACGGTTTTCTCAACAAAACGACACTAGAACTAAAAGATGATTCACTGTGCGAAATAATCCCCTCCTTCAACAAATACTCTATTTCTTCCTTCAATGCCTTCTCCTTCGCGAACGGAAAAGAATAGGCTCTCATACAGATTGGGTTTGAGTCTACCAGTTTCATGTCATACTGTAGCAAATTTGTATGGCCTGGTTTATCTGTTAATACATCTGTATGTTCCTCCAGAACTTGCTGAACTCTCTCCCTCTGGTTTTTAGTCAGGTGCTTACTGACTTTTACCTGTGCTGCGGTTTCACAAGGATGTAATGGGTATTCATGTGAGGTGAGTGGTTCTTTTTGCATCTGGGTTGCAATAGCTAAGGTCAATAAGGGGGTGCTTTCCTGGAGTGGTCTGTCCAGATACTTCTTTAACAGGTTTACATGATAAACTTTTCCTTCCCCTTTTTGTCAATTTTATAGTTTGTTCTAGACACCTTCTCTAGAACCGTATATGGACCTTGCCAACCAATTTGTAATTTATTCTGGCTTCCGGGTAGTAGAAGCAGCACCTTCTCTCCGACTGCCAGTTCCCTGTCCTTTGCCTTCCTATTAAAATATGCTGCATGTTTCTTCCTGGCTTGTTTCAAATTATCATTTGCCAGTTTCCATCCAGCTTTCAAACGATTGGTCAGTTCGTTCACATATTGATACGATGAGGTAACAGTCTCTTCCGCCTTCTCATCTGTCCAGGTCCTTAATAAAGTTACATCTGGATCTTTAATTTATCATACTTATTTTTCATGGAACCCATCGGGTCCCGTCCATTAGAAGCTCCATAATGAGGACTTTTCTTCCTAGAATCATCACTCACAAATCGACCACTACCAATTTTTCTCTGGGGTTTGTCTCCCCACTTAAGATTGTTTATGAGAGATCTTCGCTCTCTTGTCTGTTCTTCCAGTTTATATAAGTCTGACCGAGGGATTGTCATCTTATCCTGGGTAAAATTTCTTCTTTGTACTCTTCGCATAGTGGCCATGTTAATCCATTCAAGTGAAGACTGGGTGTGAAAAGGGGGCTCCCATTCCACTTTGTCTACCCGAGTATAATTAGTTTTCCTTTCAGGCCTAAAGTTGCCCCGTGGCGTTTCTAGGTCCTGCACATATTTTCCCTTTGTGGGTGTTCCCTCATGAAATACGCCACATGCTTCTACAAAGTTTTCAACATCGACATTTACGTCGGGCCAATAGTATTTTCGAGCAATCTTTTGGCAGATGGTACCGACTTTCTCATGGTCACCATCTTTTCCAACATGTAAGCTCCTTATTAAGTTTGCCCTATATATCTTGGGAAGAACTAACTGTCCGTGACCAGTGGATCTAGTTCCTGTCTTCCTGTATAATAGTTTGTTCTTCATGAAATATTCCCCCTTGCTCGGAGGTGTGTGGCATTTGGGCAATTTTTTAAAACATGGCTTGAGTGTCCTATCCTCAGCCTGCGCCTTCCTCATCTCCTCTGGATGAGCATTTATAGGTTCACCTTCTTCCTCCTTCTCCTGTGACCTGGTCTGCACTGTCGCCATGATCACAGGTTTCTCGGGATTCCCCAAGAAGACGTATCTACACCCCAATATCAGAGGGTAGATTGGTTCATCTATCACTGCTGCTCTGATTTCTCCTTCCACATAGCGAGTTTTCACCGTTATCCTTGCGATGGGAAGTGTCATGAGTGGTATGTCCTTAGTCGCCCCTTGTATTTCCACTGTTTCTGTGGTATACTGACTTGGGTCCACTAGGCTAACTTCACAACTGAATCATAATCCAAACCTGTATCATAAAGGCACCTTATGGTGACCCCATTACAAATAACATCCTCACAAACTGGGGGGTGATAAGGTTCCTGTTGTCCCTTAGGATTAACCTTTAATCTTTGCGTCCCCGACTTCATTGCAGCAATGTTTGAAGGTTTCCTTCTACAAAATTCGGTGTTATGGTTATCCTTCTTGCACCATTTACACCATCTTTTCCCTTGGTTCAACGGTTTTCTTTCATTGAACTTTTGGTCATTGAACTGTGAGTTTCTGTCGCGATAGTCATTTCTTGGCCGCTCAAAGTTTGTCCTACCTTTATTTCCCTGCTCTCTATTATCAAATTTATTAAATTGCTGTGGAGCTTTAAAATTGTCTATGTGCTTCTTTTTAGCACCACTTACCTCTGCCTGGGCTGCCTGATACCTCTCAGCAACATTTAAAATTTCCCCCAACTTCTCTGCACCTTGTTCCATGAGAAATTTTCTCATGTCTGGAGCCATGGACTCTCTCAATTGCTCAATCATGATCATTTCTTTAAGATCTTGGGTCTTCCCCAGAGCCGTCCATTTCTCCAAATAGGTTTCTAGTCTAGCAGAGAATTGGTGGTATGTCTCCCCAGACAACAGTTTGGCATTTCTAAATTTCTTACGATAAAATTCACCATTCTTCTCGTACCTTAATAACAAAGCCTGCTTTAACATGTCATAATTGTCTTGGTCTTCCCTGTTCATTTAGGCAAATACTTCATAAGAAGTACCCCTCAATCCCTGTGATAGCTTTAAACTCCACCTCTCTCTCTCTAACCCATATGTAGTAGCTAATAACTCAAAACGTCCTAGGTACCCCTCTATGTCATCGTCTTTTTCAACAAAATGGTCTAAATGAAACCCCATAGCTGAGTTTGAGGCTCCCAGACTGGGCGTAGCATCTGAGGCAAAAGGGCTGGCACCATTTTCAGGAGCCTGGCCTTGTAATTCCAGCTCCCTTAGTCGTAATTCGTGCTCCCTTTGCAACCTTCTATCTTCTGCCTCCCTTTCGGCAGTCAACCTTTTTTTCTTCTGCCTCCCTTTGCTGTCGTTTTTCTTCTGCCTCCCTTTGCTGTCGTTTTTCTTCTGCCTCAATCTGCAGCCTCTTAGTCTCAGCCTCTAACTTCTTCTCTTCAACCAACCTGTCAGACTCCAATTTTCTTTCAGCCTCTTTTTCTAATCTCCTTTCTTCCCGTTCAATATATTTATCACATTCAGCCGTTACGTATTGAATTAAAATTTGACCATCCATTCCCATCTCCTTCGCGGTGAGCACAGCAGCTGATCTAAATTTTGCCAGCTCCGCCATACTTTTTAGACAATATAATAATATACAAGATAAATCTCTAACCAGTAAATACACTAAGTACTTCTTATGACTATAGTCTAACCAATTCTAACTAACCAGTTAACTAATTAATTATTACTGGCTGTGAAGATTCACCAACTTTTATCTGCAGGGACACTTTTAATTTTAAAGGGAATTTTACAATTTATTTCCCTACTTTTATTTCTCCCACCAGGAGATCCTAATATTACTGTTGGGCTAATTATCCCGGACAAGACCCCAATTTATGTAGTGGTGTTTGATGGTATTGTATGATGTGATATTACTAAATGTAATTGTATGAGGCCAGCTGTGAAGGCTCCTGAGATAAAATGTAGTTGAGAATTGTCAGAAGGCCTTTCTTGCTACCACTACGACCTCACACTTAATTTTTTTTTAATGAATGTGGCTACGTAAAGTGTCTAGGGTTATGATATGTAGTGTGGTGTAATAGGTTATAGATATACCCACAGATATTTAACAAGACTAATAATATTAATAAATGTTAAAATACACTGAACTAACTCACGTGTGTAAAATTTTTTGATAGAATTATATTACATTTATTTTGTTCTGGATCAATTTTTTAGGTTGACCAGAACTAAAAGGATTTAGAGATTATGAAAGAAATGCATGGAATATTATATCATAAATGCAATAGTGTACATATATATGTACTATACTAGTTAGTTTTATTAAAATGTTCTAGTAGTCATCTACTTGGGAGGATAGTTAATGTTTGTGCTGTTGGGGTGGCCTCATCACACCTGTCTATATTGACTACACAGTGTCCAGAAAATGGTGGGAATTTTTATGGGGGTATTAGTAACTACACAGCGTTGGTGAATGTCCAGCAGACCAGAGGCTCACTCATCTTGTAGTTGTAGCTCTGGTGCTGAAATCAGGTGGTCCCACCTCTCCGTGCTGGCGGGCAATAATGGTGGTCTCTGTCACAAGTACTGCACAGATACACTCGAGTAAAGTCACCAACTGAATAGACACTGCTTTGTTGACAACAGAAACTCACAGCTCTGCAATCAAAGTATGGGCCATGTGTCAAAATCTATTCTCTACCCACGTCTGGACACAACACTGACACAACAACCACATCATACAGACAGGTCAGATCTCTCTGACCAAACAGCACATTTACCATGGTGGTTTTACATCAGATAGATCCTCCCAGACTATAGATTCTGAAAAATATTTATTAGTTTTCTGCCCTAAAAGAGGATAGGTAATATGTTTCATTATTCTCAACACTTGATCTGTCTTGCCTAACCCTTGCTGGAGTTTATGTACATTGTTGGTCCCTAGACCCTGACTAGGGCGGGGGGTCTAGAGCAAATCCCTACTTGTTTGTAAGGCTAGATTTCGATATGGCAGTATCAAATCACTCGAACATGAAACAATATTCAAAATATATAAAGAAATAATTTCAATCTTACCAGATTATGAATAAATAACACAGAATTGCTAGCAAAACTCAGCTGAGCTGCTGGCTATAGTATGGCGTCCCTAAACTTCTTTCACTTTCTTTCATATGGAAATCACCACACTTTAAAATCTGTGTCTATCACTGAACAACTATTGAGAAATGACCCCAAATCCGCGTCTAAGCGCCGACAATATGCTTGTCTGTGGCCAATCACTGCCTAGGTTTTTTTGAATTTCAAATTTCCTACACTAAAGTCATTTCAGTCATGCTTCAGTCAAGTATGGATGTTTATCTGTTAGTCTGTCCGTCTCTACTTGCGTTTCTACAAAATTGTACTTGATTTTTGAACCAACCTTTCTCTCCCCTCCAAAATTTTGTCGTTAAAAGTTATTTTTAGACACAGCCACCACAATATCCCGTCTCTTCCATACTAAGTAGATTTGAACACCTGCGTCTCGAGGTCGTGTTTTTTTGTGCAAAATAGCGACACTTTTAGATTCAATACAGTCTGTCGATGATGTAAACTACACTGTCTTTTGTCATTATCTTCAATATTATCTATCCGTCTGTAAAATTAAGAACATATTAGTTCACTGCTCAGAATAGGCCATCCGGCCAGCTAATTTTTATATTCCTAACATTAATATTAAGAAAAAAGTACTTTTTAAATTTTGTAATATTCCAAACATCTGCGTTTTTAGCCGCTGAATTCAAATCAAGGGCTTGGTATTGCAAAAGCGTCCAATAAATGACTGTGGCGTAACATATCTATGGTCCCTTCTGTCGAGTTGCTTACTTTTTATGTCAACTTGGGAAACGTGACTTTTCTCCGTTTCCCCCCCCCCCCCCCCCCCCCCCTTCCCCCCAATTGCGTCTCCTTAGCCTTTCTAGTCTCACGCAATCTTTCCAGTCATATTTTTTTCTTTTTATCCGCCGTTCCCCTCCTGTCTAGCGAGTCAATTTTTATGGAGGGTGATGACCCGCGGTCTGGGCGATCATGTACATCAGCAGCCTACGCATTATGTTTTTATCCTTAAATGTTATCTTTGGAGGTATTTCACCGTTGTATCTCTGTCAATTTCACTACAACCATCCTGAATCCATGCCATGGCACGACCACGGTCTACAGTGCTGAGACTTCTCCTTGGTGGCATGGCTAATGCAGTGATCATTTCGACCACTTGTCATACTGATTTATTGCATACCAACGGTGAACACTCTTTACCGATGATCATTTTCTACGTGCATTCAAATTCAACTCACTTTTTCACCTTTTGATCTAGTGGGGCGTGTTGCAAAAACCACGAGTTTTTGCAGCAACAATGGCAATTTTCACGCGCGGGTTAAAGTGACCCAGTTTTTGGACATTTAAAAAAAAATTAACCTAGATCACACAGAAATGTATACACATTTCTCTGAGCTCAGTTTTAATGACATTTTCACTTGTCTTTACAGTTTGCCAATCAATTATATAAACTGAATGCCGGCCCTTAACTTTTGTCCAGTAGTATATATGATCTACACATCTTCTGTTCTTTCTAAATCCTGTTTGTTCTTTCCTCAGTTTGTGGTCTACTGCTTTTGAAATTCTCTGTATAATTATCCTGCCTAGTATTTTGCTGGGAACTGAGAGAAGAGTGATTCCTCTCCAATTATTGCAGTCTGCAAGATATCCCTTCTTGGGCAATTTGACAATTATTCCCTTGTTCCACTCTGTTGGTGTTGTCCCCGTTTTCCAGACTTGTGCAAATAGTGGTTCTAATAGTTCTGCTGCTAGCTCAGGGTCTGTCTTGAATAGCTCTGCATTTAAGTTATCATGGCCAGGAGCTTTTCCATTCTTTAACCCTTTGATTGCTGTGATGATTTCTTCTTTTCGTGGAATGTCTGTATTAACATCTAGATTGTTTTCAGCCTCAGGAACATTCAATTGTGTCTCTGGTGGTTCCTTGTTCAGAGTTTCTTTGAAATGCTTTGCCCATCTTGTTTCCTGTCCCTCTGCTGTCGTGATGAGATTTCCTTGCTATCTCTTACTAATGTAATATTGTTTGCACCTCGTTTTCCGCTGATGAATTTAGTTATTTTGTATACTGTGCTTTGTTCATTTATCGGTGCTGCCTCTTCTGCCTGTCTTGCAAGATCGTCTAAGAAATTTCTTTTGTTGGCTCGGGTTTGGCGTTTAACTTCCTTGTTTAGCTGACTGTACTGTTCGCTATATAGTTGCTTTAACCTGGGGGACTTCGCTTCTGTTTTCTTTCGTTTTTATTTCCTTTCTCATCATTATGGTGTTTAATGTTTCTGGTTTATCCAATCTTACTTCTTCCTTTCCTGGAATTCCAAGCATGATTTGTTGCTTTCCTTATATATTGTTGAAATGGTGTTGAATTTCTGGTCTATATCATCAGTCAATGTCTTTTCCTGACTTTTGGCAAACTGATATCGTCTCTTTATGTCAGTCGCAAAATCTTTTCTGGTAAGGGGGTCCTTCAATTTGCTGATGTCAAACCTTTTCTGTGTAGTTACAGTTGGTCCAGCCCTTCTTAGTTTCATTTTCAGTTTTGCTACTACTAAATGGTGATCACTTCCCACATCTGCACCTCTTCTTACCTTCACATCTTGTAATGCATGTCTCCATCTACCGGTAATCATGATGTGGTCTATCTGGTTTCTGTCCCGACCATTAGGTGATTCCCATGTTAATTTGTGAATTTCTTTGTGTGGGAAAAGTGTTCCTCCAATGACCAGGTTGTTAATGCTACAGAAACGTATTAATTTATCCCCATTTTCGTTTGCTGTTCCGATGCCGCATTTCCCCATTACTTTTTCATTATATGTATTGTGTGTTCCAACTTTCGCATTGAGGTCTCTGTCGTAAAGCGGGTGTAAACCCACTTCTTTGTTAATAAACATGTCGAGGTACAAATATGCCCAGCCAATCCACGTTCAACAGACTCTGAGCCAGAATAAATTACACGAAGTATACGCCATCTTGTTCCCGCAAGATGGCGGCAGACAGAATGAATTAGAAATATAAGGAAAAAACTTAAGCCTAAAATTTCGGGACTCGGTCACGGAATGTACGAACTCTTTTGATTGGTTCTCGACGTTTAGGCATCCTCATCACAATTTATCCCTTCCCTGACTTCTGTAATTTTATTGTCATCTAGAATTACAGTTTATTTTGGCTCGTTTCCCCCAGGTAAAAGAATAAAAGACTTTATCTATTTACCAACAATGTTTACATTCAAACTTAAACGTGACATAAAGAAAATAAAACAGACTCGAGGTTTTTTTTATTTTCCATAAATATAAAATAGAATTTCCAAATGACATATAGAAAAAGAAAACCCAGTTTATAGTGCTGTTTTTACAAATGCAATAGTTGTGTTACTTGAAATATAATATGGTTGTTTCATTAAAAAGCAAAATATTTTTTCTCGTTGTCGTGTAATAGTTTCTTTTTGAGGGAGAAGGTGTAAGACTTTTGATGGAATAGAAGAATAAAAGATAATAATATCTAGAGGAAAATCTTCCAGACTGCAGGTTGAATGCACTGTCTCTCCTCGGGAATTAGTCCACTAGAAAACCTTTTTTAAAAAAAGAATTCTGGTGACACTAAACAGGATATTCCCTAGGCGATAAATTCTTTATCCAAAATCCTACAAAGGAATATGCATAGTACATATAGTTGGATAAGAGATTTGGTGCCCAGCCACATTAAAAAATATCCTGACCCAATAGTGTTTATTAATTATGGCTCTGCCCCCAGGGTGTAGATTTTAATTACTAAAACTATACAACCCAATAAAATATTACAAGAAAAATAAAAACAGACTCTGTTATGTAAATTATACAAAATTGAAGATAGATTCTCTCATACTTGAAATGAAATTATAAAATGATGATAGATTATATGTTCAAAAATTTACAACTATAAGATATGTTCCCTAATCTATGAATGGTTCTGAATCATGTCAGAATGAATTTGTCATCCTAGGACAATGGGACTATTCTGTAGTGGTTCTGCTGGCATGTTAAACTACTCATCTTAGATGCTGCTAAATTTGTGTTGTCTTGTTGCCAGGGGAGTTCAATCTGTCCCAGCACTCCAGGTCCAGTATGGCAAGTTCTTTTTAGGGTTTCAGAGGATGGTAGGTTGCTTCCTCTGTCTTGACACAGGGCTCATCACCAACTGGGATGGAGTATGTCTGCCCACGAGAACACTGCATATGCTTAGGTCTCCTGGTAGGACAACCTGGTAGGACTGGATTGACAAACAATTGAAGCTTCATTAGTAGTCTTGCCAGAGAAGTCTTTTCCCATATCTGCTGGACGCTAATCGTCCATCAGAAATCTAACGAACATTCATAGTTAACATTAATAACAAGGTGCTATCTATTATCTAGGAAAAACTATAGCATAACTGACGTTATAAGCATACAGGTAGATCTCAACCTATATCTGGCTTCCAGCTTGTCTACCGCAGTGATTGTCAACATATGGGCTGTTAGCTTCACCAACTGTGAAGTTTGGGGCTGTGGTCATCAAGAGTTTGAGAACCACTGGTCTACCTAGTGCCCATAGAGCAGTCAAATCAATTTGTGTAATTGGTACAAATGGTTTGAGAACCACTGGGTTATAGTCTCCCATGCTGCCGTAAAATATGTTGAGATGTGCTTGCTGCCAAGGCTTGGGAACCACTGATTTACATTTTTGCTACTTGAGCATTTAATCTATTTGGATGTGTTCCTGGTCTCAGTCTTGAGAACCAATGGCTTACAAGTCAGTCAACATATTACATAGTTTTATGGTTATGTTATGAACATTCATATACCTTGATAATACCATCATAACACAGGATACATGCACATACACACATTAAAACATGATAAGGATAGGTCAGAAATCCTCAGCAGGGTATTTGTATAGAAAGAATATTCCATGCTGAAAACACTAATATCCCAATCAAGACGAAGGGATAAGAAATGTGAACAAGAATTGTAACGACTCCAAATGTCGAGTGATAATATATTACTCTTGCCAAGGGGTAAAGTGGTAGTGGCTCTTAATGTGTGGTGTAGAAGATGTAGTCAGACAGGTACAGTTCCAACAGGAACGTCACACCAAATCACGACGAATGGAGTCAATGAATCGTATAACACCTCGTGACGTTTTGATCATTTATTGTAGACGCCACAATAACGAGGTGTGTAGACATAAACAAGCAGGTACATCATAGGTACGATCAAACAGTCATTATTACAGCAACATAGTCAGTACAGCAATGGACGGTAGACGGCATCATAATAAAGATGAATCATATGCATGTCAATACATTATAAGGCTGTAATGTAGTCGAGGGAAAACTCTCCCTTTCCATGTTAGCCAGGAGATAACAATATGTAGGAAATCAATCCACTCTCCTTGAACTGACTTCAACAAGACGGCACGTCTTCTGAAGTATCAATAATGTCCTCAAAAAATCCTCTAGTTAACAAAGGTATCAAACCTAGATCATGTCGCAGAGCAGCAAGTAATAGTCCTTAGGACATGCATGAACCCGATGCGTTACAACGTAGCAATACGTGAGCCGAGAAACATCTCATAATGAAGTCTCTTCAATGACAGGCTACGAAACAAATGTCAATCTTGAAAGATGGCGAAGATAATGTTATAGAAAGTTCAATTACCTTGTCTTCAAGAAATAAACCACCAAAAAACTCACACACGCCTCCAGGCGCTTTGAATTAACAATGGAGATAACATCTCACAGGAACGAATAATCTGTTTAGAGGACTTCTTATTCCTGATGGAAATAAATAAGCAGAGACGCTCACAAGAGCCGTCTTGCTCACGAAACGAACCGTTCTCGACTCCAGGGCGGAAACCCGAACACAAAGACTTAAAACTTGGACATGCGCAGTAAAGAGCGCAATACGAATACTGTTCACACAATATATGAAGATAGAACCTCTTTCTAAGAACAACGTCGAAATCAATGCCTTATAAGGAGACCATTAGACAGCATAGCAAGTTGCCAACTATTTCTGAGAAAACTGGCCTGTCATATCCATACATGGACATGATTTAAGATCGCTTAACAAACTTATCTGCCACCTTTTGCCAACAAGAACAGACAACTGCATACTATAAAAAGTGACTATTAATTCCACAAGGTTATTTCCCTTGCATTAGAAAAAATATATGTTGTACACAGAATACGAGAAATTCTTGCGCAACATATCACCACCACCTCCCGATAAAAAAAATGTGGAACATATTTTTTTTCAATATCCAAGAGCAAGCGACAAGCGGCTCAAAACGCATGAATTATGCGCGGATAATCAATTAAATTGCCTAATATGAGGCTAAATTGACACATAGAGTGTCTGGTGAGAATATATCTCAACAGAAAAATAAATCTGTCTCAAAAAATATTCATATCGGGGAGGTGTCACCAACACAAATCACGCTAGCATGTAAACACAATATACGTATGCAAGTTACTATAGTCATCATCAAATAGCATACTCTAATATTGTCTTAAAAATGGATGTACAAATCTGATAGAAAATATCAAATAGCACATTATTTGACATGTAATAACCTTAGTACATAATGAAATTAAAGTACATGACGATCCAGGACATATCCTCTGACGTTCCGAAGGTAAGTATACAATCTAGAACTCGCCATGCTTGACAATAGTAAGGTAAGTCCTCAGATCACCAATGACATTCTGAGAAAATACAACCAATATAATGTTATTTAACAACTAATATGCTTCATAAGATACAATAGTTATTAACAATTGTGGCCGTTTAGTAAACGTTCGGCCCTTATATTAACTACTCAGTCCTCCTCTGTTATCCTAAAAACGGAAACAGAAGAAGATGAAAACAAGGCACAATAGTATGTATACACATAAAGTGAGAACAGATATGCTAATGTATTGTAGTAATATAGGTGTGTTATGACTCTGTAATATATATAGAAATATAGGACAGAAGTATCAGTTGGAATCATGTGGGCATCTAGACAGAATGTCAGCCATCACATTATCCGAACCACGGATAGCTCGTACCATGAAGTGAAAAGGTTGAAGAGATATAGCATATCGAGTGGATCTCGAACTCTTCAAATTCTTAGTCTGAATAGCTGTAAGAGCTTTTTGATCAGTTTCTAATATGAAATGAGCGCCCAGGAGGAATCGTTGTAGTTTGAGAATTGACCAAACCATAGCCAACAACTCACGGTCTAAAACCGAGTAGTTCCTCTCTGCCGCATTTAGTTTCCTAGAAATGTACATAACAGGATGCAGAGTTTCTGAATACTCTTGCATAAGTGCTGCTCCAATCCCAGTGGATGAAGCGTCACTTCGAAGAACAAAAGTCCTATCAAGAGTAGGTAATCTTAGGATGGGAGGAGATGAAAATATCTTCTTGATCTGGTCTAAGGAAGATTGGCATTCTGGAGACCAACGAACCAGATTAGGCGAACCTTTCTTCAACAATGTTGAGAGAGGTGCCATGATCGAAGATAAATTCGGAATAAATCTCCCATAAAATTGGATTAGACCTAAGAGACTACGAACTTGTTTCTTCGTTTTAGGTACAGAGATGTTCAGTATTTTCGAAGTATTGTGGTCCTCTGTCTTTAAGAGACCATGACCAACACGATGACCCAGGAAAGAAATTTCACCAAAACCAACAAAAGCTTTAGAAGGTTTTGTTGTCAAATTATACCCACGTAGAGTGCACAGTAATTCATATAAACCCAAATAGTGATCTTCCCAGGAATCACTAAAGAGACAGATATCATCTAAGTATGCGATGACATCTGAACGATGTGAAAGAATTCGACGCATCATGCGAACGAAAGTAGCAGGGGCGTTCATAAGACCGAAAGGCATAACATTCCATTGGAATAGACCCCTAGGTGTAGAGAAAACAGTAAGAGGTTTGGCATGCTCTGCTAAAGGCACTTGCCAATAACCTTTAGACAAGTCAAGTTTAATGAAGAATCTATAATTAGAAAGTCTAATAAGTAGATCTTCTAGTAAAGGCATCGGTTCAGCATCGAACTTAGTGACTTGATTTAATTTGCGATAATCAACGCAAATTCGCGGACCTTTCCATGCAATAAGAAGTCTATTTTCCCTACTGGGGAGTAGGACGAATGCTTTGTCACCTGGACAAAGTTGTCGTAGACATCTATTCTTGTTAGCAAACTGCCTTGCCTTCTCTTTAGCAATTTCTGAAGAAGCAGTTGCTAGTTTGCATGCCTCAATGATCTTTTGCCTAAGAGGAATGACATACTCATATGAGGATTGAGTGTCATCACTAATATCATCGGCAGTGATGAGATCGTGTAATAAAGACATAGGGCCGCGTGGACGCGCGCCAAAGACAAGTTCAAAGGGAGAAAATCCTGTGTGCTCGTTTGGGACTTCTCTATAAGCAAAGAGAGCCGCGGGTAAAACCCTGTCCCAATCTTGAGGATGATCCTAAGTTATCTTACCAAGTAAAGTCTTGAGCGTTCTATTGAGACGCTCAACTAACCCATTAGACATAGGATGATAGATACTACTGAGAGATCTTTTAATGTGTAGGGTAGACATTACTTGTGACATAGTGTCGGATATAAGCTGAGTGCCATGGTCTGACAATATTTCTCTGGGGAACCCCAAGCGAGAAAATATCAACCAAAGAGCATCTGCGATATCTGTAGTAGATATGCTCTTAAGAGGAATAGCCTCTGGCCAACGTGTACACATATCGACACATGTAAGGATAAACTGATGTCCTCTGGCCGACTTGACCTTAAAAGGGCCAATAATATCTATGGCCATTTTCTGAAACGGCCGAATAGGGATGTCAGCAGCCTGGATAGGCGCAGCATGTCGTGGTCCTCTAGATTTGACCTCCTGACATACCTTGCATGATTGGCAGTAAATACGAATGTCCTTGTTGACAAAAGGCCAAAAGAAAGCCGCAAGGACTCTCGACTTCGTACGGGCAAAACCCATATGTCCAGCACATTGCGAGTCATGAGCATGTTGCAATATTTGCACTCTCATGCTCTTGGGAACACGAATTTGCGAATGTGCCGACGTAGTCGAATCTTGTACCATACGTACAAGTACGCCGTTTCTCATTGCAATCCAAGATTTTCTATTTGTATCCTGATTCGGATCACCTTTCTTCGCAAGAACGAAGAATTTTTTTAAAGAAGGATCTTCTTCTTGCAATTTTATGAAAGAGTCACGAGTGATAACTAAGTGACTATCTTGGCTATCAACTTCATTATCACTATTCAGTGAAGTTTCGGGTGTTTGTAGAGCTTGTGCTCTTGTAACTACTGCATTGTAGCTTGCATGTTATTATCTTCCCAAGCAGCAATCTGCTGTGGGGTACACTCCCTAACTCCGTGAATACGACCAATAATAAGGTCCGCAATAGGATTAGGTAAGAGACAAGCATGCACATCTCCAGTAAAGAAAGGAGTGGCAATGCGAATTACAGCAGTAGGATATTTTCTAGAGTGCCGCCAAATGTGACACATTTAATAACCCTTCCTGTAGCACAAGATGGATCTACAAGCGATTGTCTAACACCAATAGTGGTGCATCCGGAATCGAAAAGTAGTGAGACCGGAGTATCATTAACAAGACCCTTATGTAGGATTAAAGAACCCCTCCCGTCATGCGCAACAGCAGCAGGAAGAGCGGGAAGTGGGTGACCACAACTCAAAGTAGTTATGGTACCCGGTTCGAATAAAGTACTGCATTGGGGGCATTTGTTTGCTCTCCCAAAGTCAAAAGCAGAACCAGTGACAGCGTCAAAGTTTTTACTATCAACAACATGATTACAGGCTCCCTCAGTTTCCTGTTGTACAGCATTAGCCTGCTGATATCTCTTTTTTTGTGTTGAGATCTACCCCGACTATTATTACCTCTGAAGTTATCAGAGTTATTATTATCTCTGCAGTTATTATTGTCTCTATTGTAACTGTTATCCTGGTTCGAATTCCAGTTTCCACGATTACTATCATGTCCACATTGATGCGAACATCTATTTGTTTCGTTCTGAGGTCTTCGCGAGGAATAACCTCTATTACCATATCCTCTTCTGAAATGCCCAAAATTATTAGGTTGATAGAATCGAGGATTGTCAACTTGTCTCCAATTCTTCGAAGAAGAATCACCATGAAATTGATTTCCATGATTTTGACAGAAATTACCGCTACTCTTTCTATCAAAATTTTGTTGGGATCTACGAGCAAAGTTTTGACCGTACGGAGCTGCCGAAGCAACTGGTAAACCTTCTTTCACCTTAGAGTTACCCATGGTTATGTGTGGGTGCGCAGTTACGTATTGGCAACAGAAATCTTCCATTTCTTTTATTGTTTTAGGTTTACGTTCGTGAAGGAAAGCAAGGAAAGACTCATTGACAGACGACATGACTTTGTCTCTAAGTATTAAGTCCATAAGTCCTTCATAAGTTTTTTCCGTCTTAGATAGTTCAACCCATCGTGAGAAAGTAATGCGTATTCTTGCAATAAACTCGGAGAATTCAACTCCATTTTCAGGTAACATGTTTTTAAATTGTAGACGATAGCCGTATTCGTTAAGCTGATATTTCTTTAACAAAGCGGCCCTGACAACCTCATAATTGTTCTTGTCAGGTTCATCCACCATATTTAACATACTTAGAGCTTTACCTGTCAGTATCCCTGACAACTAATAAACATATTGTGCTTTGTCTATGTTATGAGCTTTACATGCTTGTTCAAATCTGTCCAGAAAGAACGTTATGTCATCATTGGAAGGACTAAATGCTGGTAGCTTAATCTTAAAAGTGTTAGCATTAGCCTTATCACCAGATGAACCTTTATTTGCATCATTAGCATTACTCATGCTCATCAATTTCAACCTCTCCAACTCTAAAGCTAAGTGTTTTTCTTCATGTTCCATTTTTGCTTTCCTCTCATCAGCCTCTCTTTGCAACTTCCTTTCTTCAGCTTCTCTCTCCAGTCTTTTATTTTCAGCCTCTTTCTCAAGTCTCTTATTTTCAGCCTCTATCTCCAGTCTTTTAATTTCAGCCTCTTTTTCAAGTTTTTTCTCTTCAGCTTCCCTTTCAAGTTTTTTCTCTTCAGATTTTGATTCTGCTTCTCTTTTTTGTTTTTCCATTTCCATTTGGAATCTCTTTTCCTCCACCTGCATCTGCAGTTTTAAATTCTCAGCCTCTATTTTCTTTTGTTCAGTTTGTTCTTTCATTTTCTTTTCTTCCGACTTCAATGCCTTGGCATATTGAACAGTCGCAAATTCTTCTAATTTATCACCAGTCTTTCCAAGGGATTTACCCTGCTCAATAAAGTACTCAAATGTAGACATGTTGTCCAAAAATATGAGTCCAAAAACCTGAAATAATTAACTAACTTATTTCAAACTCAGTGGTAACAAGTCTTAAATTAAGCACTTGTATACTCACAACACATTAACCAAATCTCTGTGGTAAACAAGTCTATTATAAAGAACTTGTATGTCAACTGTATTGCAATATCAACAATCAACTCTTGATCCTAGGTGCACTTCCCATTCAATAGTGCACGACACTATTCATCATTTATTTATCATCAGTATAGTAGTGATAGTGCATCAGCATAATCCGTTAATTTATTACCGTAAGTGTAATAAATGACTATGTAAATACAATCACACTGTAAACATTAACAATGTAAACAATGTAAACAACAACAATGTAAACATAAACAATGTAAACAATAACAAAGATCAGAAACAATACAAAAACATTCGCAGTAATCAACTAAAAATAAAGCGGAAAGTAAAGAAATATAAAAAAAAATGTGATGATATCTGCGATAGAATCAAACAAAATACATGACACTACAGTGTATAAACAAAAATGTTGTATAAAACTGAACAATAGAAAAGAGGAGGCTAGCAAATACAAACAAATCAAAACAAAACTAAAGAGTGCGAAAAAAATAACGAAAACAATACTAACACATGTCATCACAACTAACAAAAATAGCAACTAAAGTCGCTTTTGCAAATTCCAGTATCGGAAATTTGCACACCCTACAGAAACCGCTCACGATAGACAACCTCTATGACGTGGTACAATCTAAGGGAGACACCACTTAACCGAAAACCCGCGAAATATAAACATATAAATACACAAATAACATATAAACATATAACATATAACAAATGACAAAAGAATGAGATGAAACACAGAAGACTCAGTAGAAGTATAAGGGCACGGTTTACGAACAAACAGGCCACTTAACCTATGGATATCCAATCGTAGAACAGCAGAAAAACAGATGTCAATCAACGTCCTAAAGAGTGAAGCTCCAACGATGATGGCACATCTGAACTGCTTCAACTGCTACGACGATGGTACTTGAGCTTCTGAAATACTGTATGTTGAGTTGTTACGGCACTTGACCCTCTTATCCAATGGTAAATCAATCGAAATCGGTACTTGGTCTTCTGATATAATGCATGTAGTGTTGTTACGGCACTTGTCCTTCTTATCCAAAGTAGATTACTTCAAACGGTACTTGGCCTTCTCAAGAACTCATAGCAGCAACTTGAACCTTGACAGCAGCAACTCGCTTCACTTGAGTCAAAGACAGCAGCAGTCTGTGTTATCCGGCAATATATGTAACAACGCCGGATACTGTCAAATTTCTCGTTTCATGGAAAAGATGCAATTTCGACATTTTTACCGGCCAACGTCGGGTACTTTGAAAATTCTGTATGTTGATGTCTTGAAAAATGTTGAAGTGTAGATTTTGTTGAAGTGGGTAAGGGACCCCGAGTCTGCTCACCAAATCAAATCAATGTTGAGACGTGGTGGGCTTATAGAATGCCTTTGGACTGGCCACCAAATATGTAACGACTCCATATGTCGAGTGATAATATATTACTCTTGCCAAGGGGTAAAGTGGTACTGGCTCTTAATGTGTGGTGTAGAAGATGTAGTCAGACAGGTACAGTTCCAACAGGAACGTCACACCAAATCACGACGAATGGAGTCAATGAATCGTATAACACCTCGTGACGGTTTGATCATTTATTGTAGACGCCACAATAACGAGGTGTGTAGACATAAACAAGCAGGTACATCATAGGTACGATCAAACAGTCATTATTACAGCAACATAGTCAGTACAGCAATGGACGGTAGACGGCATCATAATAAAGATGAATCATATGCATGTCAATACATTATAAGGCTGTAATGTAGTCGAGGGAAAACTCTCCCTTTCCATGTTAGCCAGGAGATAACAATATGTAGGAAATCAATCCACTCTCCTTGAACTGACTTCAGCAAGACGGCACGTCTTCTGAAGTATCAATAATGTCCTCAAAAAATCCTCTAGTTAACAAAGGTATCAGACCTAGATCATGTCGCAGAGCAGCAAGTAATAGTCCTTAGGACATGCATGAACCCGATGCGTTACAACGTAGCAATACGTGAGCCGAGAAACATCTCATAATGAAGTCTCTTCAATGACAGGCTACGAAACAAATGTCAATCTTGAAAGATGGCGAAGATAATGTTATAGAAAGTTCAATTACCTTGTCTTCAAGAAATAAACCACCAAAAAAACTCACACACGCCTCCAGGCGCTTTGAATTAACAATGGAGATAACATCTCACAGGAACGAATAATCTGTTTAGAGGACTTCTTATTCCTGATGGAAATAAATAAGCAGAGACGCTCACAAGAGCCGTCTTGCTCACGAAACGAACCGTTCTCGACTCCAGGGCGGAAACCCGAACACAAAGACTTAAAACTTGGACATGCGCAGTAAAGAGCGCAATGCGAATACTGTTCACACAATATATGAAGATAGAACCTCTTTCTAAGAACAACGTCGAAATCAATGCCTTATAAGGAGACCATTAGACAGCATAGCAAGTTGCCAACTATTTCTGAGAAAACTGGCCTGTCATAACCATACATGGACATGATTTAAGATCGCTTAACAAACTTATCTGCCACCTTTTGCCAACAAGAACAGACAACTGCATACTATAAAAAGTGACTATTAATTCCACAAGGTTATTTCCCTTGCATTAGAAAAAATGTATGTTGTACACAGAATACGAGAAATTCTTGCGCAACAAGATCATACTTATCAAGTTTGTTTGATTGTGACTAAAGAACGATGGAACATTATAAGAAATAGGAAGTATAAGGACTCCTAGTATTTTTCCCGATTCTGCTTAGTTCAGTAATACACATCCCACAGTAACAATAAGGATATTCATCAACAATTTAACCCTGTCTTGTTTCTACCATGATGTGAGAAGAAGAGCAGTGAGTAACTGACTTCTGTGAACTCAAGCATTCAATTTGTTGAGCAGCATGTATATAATGAAATAACACTTTGTCACTGAAAGGAAATTCCATGTAGAACTTTGCCTAATAAAATATACTGCAATATGCTGCTGATAAATGTATGATTATTATTCATGTTATTTATATAACAATATTAGATCTATTTACTCGCTCAACCAAGCTCCATTGCTGTGTTTTAGAATGACCGGGCTCCTCTGCATTTCTTGGGAGCAAAAGTATTCCAGCCGGTCTGCCAGTGTAGGCTGATGCTTTATGAATCCTGCGCTTTGAGGATCCCGCTTAAATTTCGGTTCTGTTTGGTGGCTTTAATTTGCCTTCGTTAGCGGGGGTGGACCTGAACTAATGTTGACATTTCGTTCCATCCGCAAACACACACACAGTTTGCCGGTACTTATCATTTTGATACCATGAGATAAAGGAGAACTCCTTGCTGGTTGCTGAGGTGTCACATAACACTACGACTGCCTTACCAGTCGGCTAAAAGTGTGGGAAACCCATGTTACTAAATCGCGGTTAAAAGTTCACAGCGAAGAGTTGAAGATTTTTTCAGTAACACATAGAACAAAGAGAAAGGAATTTCATTCAGAAAAAAAATGGGAGATCTGATTTTTTCGACGAGTGGTGGATATTCTAGAGAGTTTAGAGAGAAGGAATGAATTGTTATTAGAAAAGCTTTAAGAAGAGAGAAAAGGCGATTTACACTTCGTGACACTCGTCATATGGAAACTGACTTATATATGCGTGTCAATGCTGGTATTGTAATACTCAGCTTTCTAATTTGTGTGTGTCTGCCTGGCTTTAAGGTTAGCCAAGTGTTTCTGGTCTTCTGGACTGTGGGACCTCCCGCGGTAGTTCTGGCAGGCGCCTGTTGCAGTTCCACGTTTCAGTCCTCAATATTCCAGCTGTTATTTACCGATAGTAAGGCTGGAGAGCAAATAAATGTAATTTTACCTTAGCTTAATGTTAAGCGCAACGCATTTTGCCCGCCCTCTCTGAAGGACTCAGTCCATCAGATTATTTATGACCCCGACTAAAGCGGCATTCACCTCAGTGTGGAACTGTAACCACGTGGTCTACCTTTCTGCCCCCACTCTTGACTGTATTAGTTTAAAAATGTCTCGCTAGCCTGGCTAAGCAAAAACATAACAGAGTTTGCACTTTTCTTAGTCTCTGTTTCTATCAAGTATTCTATAATCATGGGCAATCATAGACGGATGGCCGACCGGTGTGTGAGTGAGTGACTGTCAACATACGCGAATGCAAAGGGTTCTGGCATACCAACACAGACTGGAACCACACACCACAGTAAACGTAAGAGTCAGGAAATGTTGAAACGACTGGTAACGTTATACACGGTTTATTACCGACACAGTGACGTAGACATCATGGTATAAATAGTTCACAGCATAAACATACAGCATCGGGTGAATAAATCCAAATATCCGTTAACCGGGACCGCATGCATCACGGTTCATAATAACATAACTTGGGCTGACCTACTCCAAGGTTTTGAATAATCAGTACTATACATAAACAAGCCAGCATAGTAAATCCAAGGCTTTGAACACAAATGCAGTAGAACAATAAGCCATCATAATCCAATGCTTGAGTAATAAATGCAGTACATCAATAATCAATCATAATCCAAGCTTTGAACAACAAAATGCAGTATAACAATAAGCCCGTGCAATCCAAGGCTTTGTATGACAAATACACCGGGAGAAAAACATTCCCGTAAATCTCTCTATCTTCACTTCGATAATATATATATATATATATATATATATATACTCTGCACTTTATCAAATATTCTCCTTTACAAAAAGAACCCACTGGAACACACTAGCGAGATGGATAGTCACCATCCCGAAGCCCTGCCAGGAACGTACTGTCACGAGATTACTGCATCTCAGAACAGCTCAGTAAAAATTACTCATGCGCGGACTAACCGCGTGAGACTATCGCTCAGCTCAACCGTCTCTCCCCAAACTAACACTAAGAATATTCGACAACTTTCTTTATCCTATTTTTTTAAAAACAAACTAGCAACCACACAGTTGAGCTGTGTTCAAAAATTATCGAGCAATAAGCCCCCAACTCAAAAAATCATCTCATCACTAAAGCGTGCTAACTAACGTGTGTACAAAAATCCGACCCATACATATAAATCTTTAACACCTAACTCCCATTAAATAAACATGACTTAACAGACTACACCAACCCCCTGGGAAAAAAAAATGATATCATCATTTTTTTGTGTGGACAATTACATCGAACAAAAATGTGAGGTCGATGACATTCTAATATCTACAACAAATAATTATATTATGTTAAGTCATACAATTAACCTAACAATAAAGGGATGGAAGTGTGAGTAGAGTATGAAGAAGAAGTATGTAACTAGAATCAAATGCAAACGTAGATGAAGTATGGAAGCATAAACAAAATAAGAACCAACAAGTGGATAGTAAAAGAAGAGATGGAATGAAATGAAGAATGACCAGCAAAGAAAGAAAACAATGAAATGAGAATAGGAAAGGAGAACAATGATACAACATGGTAACCATAAAATTAAACAATGCATTGTATAAATAACACTATTATGGCAAAACAGCGTATACTAGAAAAAACAATGCATATCTAAACCAAAGAACAAATAGCTAGCTACCATTTAAAAATAGCATAATATGCAAGAATAGCCGAGTTACTAAACTTATGCAGTACAAATGATGAGCCTATTATAGACATCAAAATTAACAATACTGCTACAAATAGTTACCCCTAGCACACAATCAAGCGCTGGGTAATGAAAATATCTCACAATGTCAGAAAAAACACCTTTCCAAAGTACAATACCGAAATGTATCGTATTGATAATCTAAATTTAAATCGCATTATCATTATAATTGTAACACGTTCAATGTTTATACCAAACACAGTCATACAAGAACAATATGGCAATGGCATGGTGCATAAAAAGTAAATAATACAATGTCTTAAATTAAACATATACTATAAATATCCATAGCTCCAGTGATCTTGAAAACTCTTGTGAGCATGAGGATACATAATCATTTAGTGTGGCGGCAAAATTCTGTCTGTCTTCACTGGAACAGGAAAACTTGCCCAAGGCGGCATATACAACAGATTGAAAAGTAATAGCCTAATCACGTAGCATAGCAACTCTGATTCTCATGGGAAAGCCGTCGCTGTGAAAAAACACAAATGAAAATCACTATTTTAATAACGATAGGATTTTATGAAAGGCAACAATTAACTTTAAATTTAACCTACCGCGTGTGGTTTTGTAAACTTCCGACCCCTGTACGATGTTAATCAAACCTTCCTCCGTTACACAAGAAAGGGTAACAGAGAAAGTAGCAGAGATTAACCTTATATAACAATTGTATATGGCGATAAAGTGTCTGAGAAAAACAGCAGTGTGAAATGCTGTACGGAAAAGTCATGAATACACAAACGATACCCCCAATAGGCAAAGTACTAAGAGTGTCATGATGACTAAGGTTGTAATTATGGCTGACAATCTGAGATTTTGCGCAAGACAAAGGAAATGCAGTTGACAAATGCGTACATCTCAAAGGCTGAACTGAAGTCATAGCCTGTGTACTGGGCAAAGAAAAAAGTAAGAAATAAAGGTGTAAAAGCAGACAGTAGTAAACTTGGACCTATGTCGAAGTTTAAAAGAAAAGCAGTAAATACGACAAAAAGTCGAAAAAGACGAAGATACTGAAAAGATACTGTTAATAAGAAAAGTAAAGAAACTCATAAGGTATAGATATGTACTAACAACTAAGTTCGTACATGTAGCAAAGAAAACGCTAGTCATTGCAGCAAAGAAGTTGCAATCAACGTGACTGGATGCAGATTCAGTCGTAGCGATAAAGTTAGTGTGTGTGTCAGACAAAACCGAAAGATTTTCGTCTATAATGGTACTTAAAGAAGAATCAAAGTTAGAGTAAGGACGTACTGAGGTATGTTGAACTGGGCTAAAAGAAGCACTAAAATTAGTATGATGAACAATCGTATCAATACTGCAAGATTTCACCAAATCAGCAGAATGTATCATGTTGTCTAATTCCAACAGTTGTGCATCCCGAATCAAAGAGTACTGAGACGGGATTACTATTTACAAATCCCTTGTGTAGGGTAAGAGACCCTCTTCCGTCATGCGCAGCTAAGGCAGAAAGAGTGGGTAGAGGATGACCGCAACTCAAGGAAGTTATCGCTGTAGGCTGGAACAAAATTGTGCACTCAGGGCACTGAGATGCTCTCTCGAAATCGAAAGCAACGCAAGCAGTAGCATTAGAAACACTATTATCATTATTACCTTGATTACCAATAGCCTGGGGCTCCTGTTGAGCAGAGTTAGCATGGCGATGCGATCTATCATTTGAAGATCTACCGTCATATCGAGATCTATCACAACTATTATTTCTAATGGGACCATTGCTATTTCCTCTATTAGGCCCATTGTTCTGATTTGAACCCCAGTTAGCATAGTTGCGATTACTATTTCCCCTTTGATCAAAATATCTATTAGATGGATTTTGTTGTCTCCGAGAAAAATTATTGTAAGGTTGATAATCTCTAGTGTAGTTACCCCTTCCAAAATTTCCATAATTGTTGGAACCAAAATGTTGAGGTCCGTTAAATTGTCTCCAGTTTCTTGGAGAGGGAGAATTACTACGTTAAGGACCTTCTTGGTACTGTCTAAAATCACGATTATCTCTCCTACCAAAATTGCGTTCAGCACTTTGTGATCTACGCCGCAAATTAGGAGCATATGGTATTGCTGAAGCCACGGGTAAACCCTCTCTCACTTGAGAGTGGCTAACAGTCACATTTGGGTGTGCCGTTACGTATTGGAAACAGTATTCTTCCATATCTTTCAAGTTTGTAGGCTTTCGCTCATGTAAGAAGGAAAGAAAAGACTCATTCACTGATGACATGACTTTGTCACGAAGCAATAAGTCCATAAGGGCTTCATATGTGTGTTCAGTTTTTGAAAGTTCAATCCAACGTGAGAACGTAAGACGTATATTTGCTATAAACTCTGAAAAATCTTCCCCAGTCTCCGGTAACAGAGTCTTAAAGCGCAGACGATAACCGTCTTCATTAAGTTGGTATTTCTTTAATAAGGCAGCCCTGGCAGTATCATAGTTATTTTTGTCAGGCCCCTCCAACCTACTTACAACATTCATAGCTTCACCCGCAAGTAGTTCCATATATTCCGACACAATATTCCGACTTGTCTATTTTCTGAGATTCACATGTAAGTTCAAATCTATTTAGATAAAATAAGATATCGTCGGAGGTAGGTTTAAATTGAGGTAATCTAAGTTTATAAGAATTAGCATTTGTCTTATGAGAAGTTGTTTGAGTATTTGTAGGATTTTGTGTATTAATATCATTCATTACCTTCATTTTTTCCAGCTCCATGGATAACAACTTTTGCTCATGGAGTCTAACGTTTTCTTCAGCTTGCAACTGAAGTTTCCTTTCTTCCATTTGCATTTGCATTTGCTGTTGAAGTTTGTTCTCTTCCATTTGTTTTTGAAGTTTCTCCGCCTCTAATTTTTTCTCTTCCATTTCCATTTGTTTTTGAAGTTTCTCCGCCTCTAATTTTTGTTTTTCAGCCTCCATCTGAAATTTTCTCTCTTCTGCCTGCATCTGCAATCTCCTATCTTCAGCCTCCATTTTCTGTTTTTCAATTTCCAGTTGAAGTTTTCTCTCTTCGAACTTCTGAACTTTGTCATATTCGACATGTGCGAAGTCTTTTACTTCCTCAGTAGTCATACCAAGGGATTTCCCTTGTTTAATAAAGTAGTCTAAAGTAGACATTTTGTCTAATTTTATGAGATAGGTAACTTATGTAAATATACCTGGAGAAGCTCACTTTATCCCAACTCAGTGGGTGGCAAGTCCTTGCTTAAGAACTTGTATAATTACTTTTAAACCTATTAACAATGTCATTAATTACTTACAAAATATGCATCATAATATTATCTGACCATGAGAGAAATAGACAACGTAAACAAGAGTGACGAAGACAAGATATAAAGAACAAATGACCACGTTCGCAGAATCAACTAATCAATACAGCAAACTAAAGAAAAAATATTGCAAAGAATGCAATGACACTGCGAAAAGCGTGACAAGACAAGCAACAGCACAGTGTATAAACGAAAAATTTGTATATAAATAAACGATAGGCAGATTGAGACGGACGTTTACAAACAAAATGGATCACCAAAATAAGATACGTATAAGAAAGTAAGACGATAACAACAGTGAAAGAACTTGACGATACAGCTAAACAATCAGTTGTCACAGACAACCAAACACAGTGGACTCAAAATCCTACAGCTACCATGAGCTAGAATTCCACTGAGGGAAGTCTGCAAAATTGTCCCTACAGAACGCTTACGAAGGCCCTGGGTGAATTGGGATGTTCCCTTCGTGAGTCACCACTCCAACCTCCCACATAAACATAGAATATACAACATAGAAGAAGGAATATAATACTGTAAGCTCTGAGGAAGGCTCAACTACAACAAACAGTGGTACAGTTTACATACAATCAACCACTTATCTTGAAAAGGAAAAACTCCCAGCTTCCGTAACAACAGTAATGATGGACATCGGGTATGACAATACAATCCAACGTTGATGGCTACAGGATCACTTGAACATGGATGATGTCTACTTGATCGAGTGATTGAAAAACTTGAAAAAAAATCTCTTGAAGTAAATATCATGGATTGATCTCCTTCTATGTATGGCACCGCAGAGAACTGGCTACCACTTTATGACCAGTTTACTTCGGCTTCTAAGTCAAGTTTATTACAAATATATATAGGATTGTCAACATTGTGAAACTTGACATCGCCAAAAATCTTCTATTAGTAAATATCCTATAGAATGGTGTTGAACTTGTTTGCTTATATCCTTCTATAGTTGGTATGGCACCGCAGATATATATATATATATACGCTGATAATGACGATCAGCTTAGGTCGGGCTTACGGATGGCCGACCGGTGTGTGAGTGAGTGAGTGTCAACATACGAACACTGTCGCAGTACCAACGCGAAAGCATTACACCAGCGGCGGGCTCCCAGATTTATTACGAATGCAAAGGGTTCTGGCATACCAACACAGACTGGAACCACAGTAAACGTAAGAGTCAGGAAATGTTGAAACGACTGGTAACGTTATACACGGTTTATTACCGACACAGTGACGTAGACATCATGGTATAAATAGTTCACAGCATAGACATACAGCATCGGGTGAATAAATCCAAATATCCGTTAACCGGGACCGCATGCATCACGGTTCATAATAACATAACTTGGGCTGACCTACTCCAAGGTTGTGAATAATCAGTACTATACATAAACAAGCCAGCATAGTAAATCCAAGGCTTTGAACACAAATGCAGTACCTTTCCTGTGTTACAATTCTGAGCCATCAATAATCCAATGCTTGCGTAATAAATGCAGTACATCAATAATCCATCATAATCCAATCTTTGAACAACAAAATGCAGTATAACAATAAGCCCGCGCAATCCAAGGCTTTGTATGACAAATACACCGGGAGAAAAAAACATTCCCGTAAATCTCTCTATCTTCACTTCGAAAATATATATATACTCTGCACTTTATCAAATATTCTCCTTTACAAAAAGAACCCACTGGAACACACTAGCGAGATGGATAGTCACCATCCCGAAGCCCTGCCAGGAACGGCTCGTACTGTCACGAGATTACTGCATCTCAGAACAGCTCAGTAAAAATTACTCATGCGCGGACTAACCGCGTGAGACTATCGCTCAGCTCAACCGTCTCTCCCCAAACTAACACTAAGAATATTCGACAACTTTCTTTATCCTGTTTTTTTTTAAAACAAACTAGCAACCACACAGTTGAGCTGTGTTCAAAAATTATCGAGCAATAAGCCCCCAACTCAAAAAATCATCTCATCACTAAAGCGTGCTAACTAACGTGTGTACAAAAATCCGACCCATACATATAAATCTTTAACACCTAACTCCCATTAATAAAACATGACTTAACAACACTGCATAATAAACATTGCTGTATACATAAAGTACTAGGGAAAACAGTGAATAGATTATTCTTGACACAGGTGATAGAAGTTAAAAATTACTGATAGCTATGTACAGTATTTCTGGCTCCGCATGGAGCATACTGTCCAACGTTGCTAGATGGCCCCAGAAAGAATTATGAAGATCATAACTGTGGGATTATGTCTTGCATTTAAAGCATGGAAGAAGACAAGGACAGTGGGTGTTAATTAACTCCCGAGAAATAATATATGAGAAGTTGCGAAGCTGGCATTCACTAGGGAACAAGAGCTTAGAACTGCAATGAAAATTCAGCTCAGCTTAGAAAAGGTAAAGGTAGTCCCATAGCAGATACTGCCGTAGGGGAGTGAAGTGTTAGAGACTTCACCCTAATAGTTTCAGCATCGAGAGGTGGGGTTACCAGTTAGATTCTTCGCTGCCTTTTCCTTCCCTAACTCAAAGTCAGGTGCCCATTTACCGCTGTATATCTTAATAATGAACACGAATTTAAGTAGTAGATATGCAATTCACTGTGGCAGCTTGCCTTGGTAGATAGCAATGTCACTACTGCCTGAGGTTGGTCAGGGCACCAGAATTTGTATATGGTGTGGCAGCGTTGGTTAACAAGTGGCTGCTGCATACAGTCTTTGCTTACCCAGGATTTCTTTCCCTCAGAAGGTAGCGATCAGCTTTATGATTAATGAATAATTACAACACACACACAGCGAACGACTACACAACGCCAAGCAGATCTTCTATATAAATAGGGAACGCCACAGTCAACTGGAAAACTGTGTATTTACATGTGTGAACCACTGCTGTTACCTGGACCTCCAACAATCTTGGTCCGTGTTTCTTCCTTCTTTAACACTCGCTCACCATTGAGAATTATATTCAATATTGTAATGTCTATTTATTTATCGTTGTTCAGACTTTACTAGTATCTATCTCCTTTCTTCCGTCTAAGCAAATCCTTATCTATTGATATTATAGCTCTAGGTTCAGGTTATTGAAGTGATACCGGACTTCTCCGGGGTTATTCCTTTCCCTGCTTCTAGATGGCCACTATCTTAGACGAGTAACAGGACTGCGGTATGGAAATAACTAATTCACTCTACGTACCCTTTTTCTACTGAGTGGAGCCTAACTCGCTCCTTCGTTCTTCAGTCCTGTCAAGAATTTATACTGTCAATATGTTGGGTTAATTGCTACCCAATCGTGTCTCCTTGTGTCTCAGAATTCGCACAACACATTGTCTACTTGACTATCGCCTTCAACATGGGTACCCTTGGGTATCTCGGGTATGTGCGACCTGCACTGCTTCACTCACGCTTCTCACATTCTTTTTTTTGCGCATCCCTTTTTTCTACTCATTCTAGACTTTCCTATATTTGATTCTCACTATTCGTTCTTTTTATCTGCCACATCACGTATTAAAATGAGAATAATAAAGTTATGAATACCCGTCCCAATGTCAACCACGAAGATGTTTGTCTTGATGGCTTGCCTGGTCTTCTCACAGCGGTAGCTGTAGTGGTCCCATATTCTAGTTTTACTTATGATGGTAGCGGCCACTAATCTAAGCTATCTCTTTTGTAAAGGCACTTAATTCTACTATTTCTAGTTAATTAAGCGTTTAGCAGTGCTAATAGCTTAAAAGCCCATCTTTTCAGGACAAAAAGGCAACAGTAGGTTTACTGTTGTGTTAGCAAATTTCTACTAGATCATCTTTACAAAGAGTTTACAGGTCTGATAAAACCTGTCTATCTTCTACTAGACTAACTTGGGGAATGTTTGTGCCCACAGTTTTGGGAATATATTTATTTAACAAGACCGCCAAAAAATCGGCCAGCATGAATCACGTGGTTAAGAGTGGGTCAAGCCATGGCGTTGTCTCATAAATTAAAACGACCCCTCTCGCTAGTTCAAGCATACTGCTCTCATTCAAAGAGATAGAATTTCTTTAATAGACCAGGTTTGGCAAAAATGCATTCTTTGTCACGAGATGGGGAAAGGCAGGACATGAAATGGAGAAGAAGAAGAAGGACTGAGAGAGATTTAACCAGAGGCTCTGTTTAAGTGGTAGATAACGTTAGAATTGAAGAAGATTCGTCTCACCAAGTAAATGGTTTAAATGATAGGGCAAATAGTAGACTAAAAATGTAGATAGACAAAATTCAAATCGTCACTATATATATTTATATATATAACGAGAGAGAGAGAGAGAGAGAGAGAGAGTGAGAGAGAGAGAGAGAGAGTGTGTTGTGCAACTTGGTATACACTATTACTACATATATTTTGTATTTATTATCACTTTTTATTTTACACTTATTACTTGATTACCGTGTAGATATGCACGTCTATTTCATATGCGAAGAAGAATAATTTCATATTTATTGATTTTTGTTTGTTTGTTTTTGTTGTTTTTTTAGTTTAAGAATTTTTTTCTCCACTGTTGCATTTAATGAATGGATCAAAACAAGGAACTTTGTGAGAGAATGTGTCTCTGTGTGGTAGGAAGACTTCAAGAATATGTGAGCAGTGACGTCATCCCCTCTGCCAAATAACTGCCATCTTATTACAAAAAGAAAACTTGGCATGTGTTTGTTGAAGGTCTTTGCTCCTCGGGGAGCTAAAGGGTATTGATTGATTATTACAAAAATGCTGTCACGTTAAATTTACAAATGAGATCCGGTTTATTTGACACATGATTTCATAGCAAGCAGCAATAACTTCTGTCTTTTGTAACGTCGCCTTTCTGGCCATTTTAGATTTTATTTTGTGTTATTTTGTTAATAGGAATAAAAAAATTAAAAAAAAACGTATTTCTGAAATCAAATGGCAGTTATTGCCTATTATTTTAACATTTCGTTCATGTATGCTGTACCTAGTATCTTGGAGTCTCTAACACTTCACTCCCCTATGGTAGTATTTACTACGGGACTACCTTTATGTAAGTGAGGATATAAGCATTAAAAATATACATAAAATTACATTTCGAACCCACTGTATATATCATCATCACCACTCTGCAGCTCTCAACGGAGCATACACCGTCAACAAACGTCTGCCAAGTCTTCTTGCACAGTGCCGTCAAAGCTTTCCCCTTTCTTCCTCATTTCTTTCGTGTCTGTTCACTTTATCTTCTCCTTGTGTTCTTCAGTCTACTTTAACCTTTCTTATCCTGGGGATTCCAGAACACGAACTGTTTGGTAATGCTGTCAGCGGGTTTCATCATTGTATCCATCGCCAATGACGTCTTACACACGCACACATGTGGCGAGATGGATGTTGGATAGAAATAATAGATATAGTTCTCAGGGCTGGATAAGAGAGCTGTTGAACAAGATGTAAGGATGACACAGGACAAGTCAGGTAGTTAACTACACATTTTAGATGGTAGCTGTAGAAGAGAGTAGTGAAATATGTCACCTTATCGCTAGGCCCATCCTAGCTCCACGGATGTTTCTATTAATAGCTGATGTGAAATGTAGCTCGTATTTTATCCATACCAATTTAAAATATTAATTAATACTCTTAATTTCCACACAAGAACTAAATTTCGAACAGAAACTGAAATTTAACTAAATCAACCATCTGCAATGTATATAATATATCTGTACATTTATTAATTTAAAACAGAAGTTAACTTTCGAATAGTTGCTTTTCTTACTATAGGACCGGAGTGCTTGAAGATTCGTCACTCAGATTCCTTTCTCACCACACGCCAACATTAAGAGATAGAAGATTTACTAGGGAGTGATAGAAGCTGACTTTTTTCGGTGAAACTAAAAGTGCCAAAAAGTCTACATAGCTTTTAAACCCGACACTTAAAAATCTGGCCCTGTCTCAAAAGCTAGAAGTTGTAACATGGCAAATAGTAGTAGCTCGCGGGGGAAAGACTGTATTTTCACAGTTGCAGAACACAATCGGACATTTCTGTGCATCAAAGTTTGGATATACTAACCCATTCAAATTGGGGTAAGTTGTAACATGTGCATTTTCTTATTTTGTACGTGAATTTAACTTGCATGAAAGGCTTATGGATGTTCAGTTGTGTATGAAGCTGGCAACCCATCATATACGATAACTTGCTACATAAACCACCACTGCAAGAGCTGGTGGCTGCTTCGTGCAGGTTTACTCACACAGAACCAATAGCAGAGGTAGCCCCAGTCTCCATATGGAGCAGAAAGATGATGATGATGGTTTTGGTTTGATTTAGTTTTAAGGATTATCTTCATTGCACACGGACTACTCCATCAGTGCTCCAATATCCTCCATTAGATCACACAAGGAGGATCTCAGCACGATGCACGAACTCCGCAGCACCGGCGAGATTCTCATTGTGTGTAAATAGGAATCACACATTTAGTGGTGGGTAGGTTTATAATTTTTAAATTTTGCCAGGGCATCGGCCTAAAAGGCCTACTCTTAACGATTTCCAACTGCCGTGGAATTTTCAACATGCGCAACTTGCACACGGGACGACCTATTGTTTTTGCCCTTATCCGACAAGGCTAGGCATCTGATCTCACTACCCAAGAGACCAGGGGGGAGTATAATAAAACTAGGACCATTGGTTCTGAAAATAAATTTCCATCAATTATATTCCTTCAACTGGGAATCGAACCTGGTACCTCTAGGACTCGAGGCGGACGTCACACCTCTTAGCCACTCCGACTCCCAAGGATGATGATGCCATCATGGTATAAATATTTTTGTGTGTCAACAAACTTATTTCAGATTTGTTATATATATATATATACGAGTATATATGTTAATGAAAATTGATGCATTTGCGTTCTTCCGCTCTCCAAACCTACTATCACCTGACTCGATGGTCTGAGATTATATGCTCATGGGCATTGTGTAAAATTCAGAGGATAAAGAAATGGTGGAGGATAGCAGATGTCTCCTGATGCTTACATCAAGAGTCGAATGGCTTGTTGGAACACATTCTCTGCTGTGCAGGAGTAACTTCCAAAAAAAGGTCGTCGCTTCGAGTGTCCTCTAGACCGTCTCTTATAAATGTTGTCCAGCGTTGAATTCAGCGTTTATCCCTCATTAAATAGGAGTAAAAAAAATATGCATAAATATATACATAAAGCAATAACTAAATATGCAACTCTTATTTTCTTAAACTATTTTTACGACCTACTGGAAAATTAATATTCAATGTTTGTTCCCCCATCTTGCTCTTTAATAAATCAAGCTTAAATTATAAGCGTTTAAATGCCATTCTGCCCATAACCGCCATGGCACGTTTATTGACCCTTCCTCCCACAGGTAAGGAAGGTCAATGCCATCCCCAGACGTTCGTAAACTGTGCACCTGGATGTTACATAGACCATTTGTCGGCCAGTTAATCAAGTCTGGAGAGGAAGCAGGCAGCTGTGTAATTGAGCGCTGTGAAAATGAGAGCGTGGATAAGGACTATGTTTATTGAATGTTCTGAAACAATGACCCCGATCTGTCCATGTGGTGTACACGTTGCGCGTGTGTAGAAGAGTAGAAAAGCTTGAGAGAGAGAAAGAGAGAGAGAGAGAGAGAGAGAGAGAGAGAGAGAGAGAGAGAGAGAGAGAGAGAGAGAGAGAGAGTGGAAACTCTTAACATCATACACTATGATGTAGGAACTCCATGATGATACTAATGCTTTTATCTTGTTGTTGAGATAAAGGTGACCCTGATTTTAGATGTTAGGAATGATGGTTTTGGTTATTGACATTGCCCCGTGTAGTTCACGGGGGGTCTCTGAGGGGACAAAGAAAGAATAGTACTGCTTCCTTAGGCATGTCGAAAGAAGCGACTAATGTAAAGCTGTTCGTGCAATTTGAAACCGCATCATATAACCTTAGCCAGAAATAATCACTGTGAGAGAACGTGATTGCTTTGGTTTAGGGGACTAGCAGCAGTGGCGACGTTGTGACGAAGTAAAAATCGCCGCCTTTTCTCTTTGTAACTATTTTCTTATACCTAATCACTCATTCCTCTTATTTCAAGAAATCCTCCACTTGTCTAAAATTTTAAGTTCTCTCATTCTTCCCATGGGGTTACCTCTCTCTTTGTTCACTGTATTAATGGCACAAGTCTTTCGACTCCCCGCCTTGAACTCCTGACCGCTGTCCTACTTAACATGGGCTTTTCACCTGGGAATAATTCTAGTTTAGCACCGGGTACTGGAAGTCACAGGATATTTGATCTCAGCAACCAGTGCTCAGTTATTTTAAAATAACTCGCCTGATAACTTTTATGATATCAAAGTACCGGCTAGTGTGTGTGTGGTTGGGGATGAAACAAAACGTCAAAAAGAGGTCAGATCCACCACCCCTCTCATCTCAGTATGCAGAACAAATCTTCCAAACTTTGTAGTGAATTTGGAAGATCATTCTCGAAGCATCAGCCTAGACGGGCAGACCGGCTTGGACAAGATTGCTCCCAAGAAATACAGAGGGAGCCCGGTCCATTTTAAAAGAGCATGTTGGCTTAGTTGAGCGAATCCTACCAGATTGTCCTACCAGGAGACCTAACCATAAGCAGTGTTGTTGAGGGCAGATATACTCCATCCCAGTTGGTGATGAGCCCTGTGTCAAGACAGAGAAAGCACCTCCCTGCCATCCTCTGAAACCCTAAAAATGAACTTGCCATACTGGTCCTGGAGTGCTGGGACAGAGTGAACCCCCTGGCAACTCGACAACATAAATTCAGCAGCATCTAAGATGAGTAATTTAAAATGCCAGCAGAACCAGTACAGAATAGCTAATCAGTTCACATGATGTTAAATTTATTCTGACATGGTTCAGAATCATAGATAGTTTTGTTTTCTTCTCATAAGAGCTTATAGTTGTAAATTTTCGAACATAAAATCTATCAACATTTTGTAAATTTCATTTCAAGTATGAGACAATCTATCTTCAATTTTGTAAAATTTACATAACAGAGTCTGTTGTTATTTTTCTTGTAATATTTAATTGGGTTTTATAGTTTTTAGTAATTAAAATCTACACCCTGGGGGCAGAGCCATAATTAAACTAACACTATTGGGTCGGGATATTTTTAATTACGCTGGGCACCAAATCTCTTTCTTAACTATATGAGAGCTGGTCAAGACCGCACTCCACCTCCACGTGGTGGTCCTGGAAACAGTCTGCAGCTGTGCAGGCTGGCTGAGCGAGTGTGGATCGAAATGGGAAGGCAAACCCGGTCCTAAAAATGCCGTGCAGAAGTCGGATGTGTCGACCGAAAGGTGCAGATATCACAGCTACGTTGTAAACAGACACAACGCAACCACCGTCCTTTTCAGGGCGAACGAAGAAGAAGAAGAAGAAGAAGAAGAAGAAGTACTTTGCATAGTCCTTTGTAGGTTTTCTAAGAAAAAATTTATCGTCCAGAAAATATCCTGTGTAGTTTCACCCGAATTCTCTTTTAATTAAGGTTTTCTAGTGGACTAATTCCTGAAGAGAGACAGTTCATTCAACGTGTAGTCAGAGAGATTATCCTCTAAATATTATCTTTTATTCTTCCATCAAGTCTGTCAATACATCCTCTAAATTATCCGTCACATCCATTCGGAGCGGAAAGGGAAATGATGATAAAAGGTGATACGGATTTTGGTATGATATACTTCTTTGACGATGTCGGTGATATTGATGATGATTGAGGTGATGATGATGATGACATATTGGTGGCAATGATTCCGATGATGGTGATAGTAGTGATAAAGAGCTAATGTAGTTAAGCTTATCGTGATGTCTACTTTGTTATGACTTTGTGATGGTAATATGTATTTATAGCGATGACTGTTCTGATTATGAATATACTGCTATTGGCAAATAAAGATGATGTTTTCTGTTCGTTGACCGATAATTATCGCTCGTCTGTCTTTCATTTGGCGTACCTGTCATTTGTTTTTGGTATCTTCATTTCTATTATGTTACGTATATTTGAAAACATAAATTTTGTCCTGCCAATTTCTATAATATGTATAGAGTATAGATTTGCTCCGTTTACTTTCTCTTTGTCACATACTTTTTATTGTAGCTGTTGAAAGATTTTCCTCGAACCTTTCGTTGCATTTATGGAATTATTTTCTCGTACTTACCTACTACTCATTCTACTTACTCCTTTTAATTCTACTCTGGGGTGTACAGGTTTGTCAGAGAGAGCGCTATACTGTCTGTCGTAAATTTATTTTGAGAGAAAGAGTCTTAGAAATAGTAGTCCGGTTTAGAGTGTAGAATGATGGTGAAAAAGCTCAGTGATAGAAATGTAGAGAGTAAATAGTTGCTTCACAGAGTGCTGGAGGAGAGTAAAGACAGACTTATTTACGACAAATCGTTTCTCTCAATCTACTCTTCAGGCTCACCTGGTCAAACAATTATTTGCCAGTTTCCAGACACACATCTGCGCTCACACCGATTTGGTGCTTCAATCACACAGACGACGTGGATACAACTATCTTAAACAAATAGGGGAAAATTTGGGCTTTGGGTATTCCAACACAGTAACGATTAAGTTTATGTTGTTTATTAAAGTTAAAAAAACAATCACTACAATAATCATGTGTTTACAGCAAAAATTATCATAAGTACAGAAAAATGCAAATAACAAGGTAGGGAGGGGGTGAAGAAGATTGGTATCGACTAAGCCCGTCCCACTTATTAGACAAAGATAAACCCAGTCCAAAGATAGATAGTTATCAGGAACATAGGTACGTTAACCTAACAGTGAAGTTAATTACTCTAAAAGAGGTGTTTCAAAATTAGGTATGGGTGATAGAAAGAATCCTGTTCTTCCCAATTGTTCTTCCCTTTACTAAGCAAATGAAAAGGAGGGGTTTTTAACCAGAGTTAACAAATTATCAACTATCCCACTTAAAGGAACAATGCAGGGTATACAGAAAATTATATTACCAGGTAAGCAAGTTAACAAAATGGCTACAAAAAAAGATTAAATTTCCTGTCATTCATACACGCGCGTGAGGATCCACACTCATATATTCACACACTTACCGATTACAGCATCAGACAATCCAGTAGAATTATATAAACAGCAATTACACTCTTGATACATCTGATTGAATAAGTTATAAATTATAGATGAAGTGTGTTCGATTAAAAGTTTTGGATATAGAGCTTTGATTAGTATGCATGCTGAATATGGGAGATAGCTAGTGCAGGAACAATCGAAGATACTGCTACACTGTAGCGAGGGATTAAGTAATACTGTTCTTAAAAAAGAGAATATCGACTGCGATTACTGACTGCAGATGACAAGATTCTTAACTAGATTGGTTAGACGTCAGTCTTTATCGCATTTCTAGGAATAAGTCTAATGTAGATAACCATGATCACAGCTCATAGCTGTCAATTGAAAAAGTTTCAGTTCTTGAGCATGATAAACCGAGTAAGTGAAATGGAAGAAAAATCCTAAAAGGCGTTGTTGGATCGAATAGAAAATATTCTTCCTGATCGCGAGCGCGATAAGATTGATTACTTTATTGGGCTAGAAATAGAAAATTTCAGTTCATTAGTATATGAAATTATATTAGTATTTACAAGCATATCGACATTTCAATGGTTGAAGGAGATAAATATGAAAGACCATTTACTAACATATGATTATATATAATGGTAGTGAATAATTTGCATGATAATTTGAATAATTGTGAGTTGAAGCAATGTGAAAAAAACATTTCAAAAAAAAATATAATGGTTTGATTTGCTTGTGCGGTCGACCCTAGCCGGTTGGTTTGAAGCGGCGTGAAGCTAATAACGGAAGGAGCAAAAATTAGGACTTGTTTTTAAGCGGAGGGGGGCATGCTATGTTGAACTGCTAGTGGAACTAGAGGAGAGATCCACTGCGTCTTCGATAAGCCGAGTTCAATAACGTAATGTAAATCATTTAATTTGTAGTCGATCGCAAATGTGATCAAGGGTCATGCTCGTGACTATAATGTTTTGGTTCAAATTATTCTTTTACTGACAAAGAAACTGTATGGTGCAGTGAAGCTTGTTGCAGCGCCATAACGTGGGGCAGCTAACGTGAAGTGTCTTAGTTTCGCGAGCAAGATAATAAATTTAAAAAAAGATATCTACTATATTCCTAATGGTCTAGGTCGAGGTTTCGATAACGCCATGAAGCTGTTGCCTTATTGACGGTAATGATGCTGTGGACATTGAGTTCAGTCAGTTGTCAGAGACGGCTAAGAGCCCATAAGCGTTGACGCAGTAATATGATGACTATGCTGGAGGCATATGTAAGAAGCTCTAGTTCAGTGAGACCGTATAGTTGACGCGTTTAGCATAACAATTGTATATACCGGAATAAGTGTGATCGCTAGTTCATGATGGTCTCAGATGCACTAGGAATAGTTTTGTAGAAGGTTTCTTTTCTTCAACTTTACGGTCAGAGGCCTGGGTTGGGTATTGAAGTTCCACGGTATGTTAATGTTTATGTTGCTTGTCTGTCTATCGATGTCTTTCTAATACACCCTCACATGACAGTGGTCAGTAGATTGGTATTTTTTATATAAGTAAATAACAGAACTACTAATCAATATAATTTAGTATCTAAATATTGGGCTCATATTCAACTTATATTATTTGAATGTATATTTTTTTTTTAGTTGTCGTAATATTGCACTTATCATTATATATCAATTTGATATTATTATACCCGAGTAATTATATGAAAAAAAAAAAAATAAAAACGACTAAAACTAATAAAATCATAGAAAAAAAATTGATCAAGTACTATGAGACATATCTATATAATTAGGCTTAGCATTAGAATAGCGTGTTATAAATTTTAATTAGCGAATTAATAAACTTTTAATATAGCAAAAATGTAAAAGTGATACTTTAGATCCCAAATGCAATCTCCGCGCAGTTAGTAAATTAACAGGCTGGGAATAATAATATTTATCCAACAGTTTTAATTGAGCTTAGCAAAACAACGAGAATAGAGAATTTCCAGCTTGAAATGACATAGCAATATAATAGAAAATATATAACGCACTGACGCGTAAAATAAATCCAAAGGAAAATCTCATAACAAGATTTAGATCAAACTTCATACAGCTAGTGAACTAATGAACCAATGATACTGTTAAAAGGTTCTAGGAAGGCCATTTACTAAGAGTGATAAAGTTAGTAGAAATGACGATATCTCATATAATATGCCAGTGGGTCTGGACCTAATATAATTATTAAACGTATCTTATAAATAGAACTGTAACGTTGTACTTCCTTAAAGAATTGAGATAGCTATGAGGAACGAAATCATTGAAAGATAAATTGAAACAAACCGGTATCTCAAGCACTTACCATAAAGTAGGGAACGTAAGTCTCTTCAGTATAGAATTCTATCCAAAAGCATAAAAAGTATGCGCGTAAAGGTAACCTCGCGCAAAACGCTATTAGCGTAGCTACTATGGGGAAGATACAGTAATGTCCAATCATCTCGTATCGCAGAGCCTTAATTCAAATATCACCCTATTGGAAATGCGCCAAATTGCAGTTAAATCTGACACGTTTAATAAGTAAATAAATAATTAAAAACCAAATAGCCAAGAGAATCTCTCGGAGAGTCTATATTAAAGTAAAATTCGAGACTGTTTAGGCTTATAGACGACTGAAAAGACATACTTATCGCTTAAGGTCGCGCATAACATCAAGTTGTTCGTTAAAACACAAGGAGTTATCACACATTTAACAAGAGCAAATAACTGCGAAAAAACTAACATAGATCCTTTGCCATACTATGATGGGCGTTACCATTAAGTGTGAGCCATCCATTTAATTCTGAAGATCCTATGCCCCTAATTGAATCCCGCTAAATAAACACGCTAGTCATTGATTGATCACAAGTAGTGTCTGGCGCATATACGTTACTATACGTGTTTGATGTCCTAAAGGCTGGCTCACCATGAAGCCGTGTCAAATAATCGCTACTGCTATACATATCGATAGGAGCATCAGAATAGATTTCAAAAATAATAGAATAGAAATAGAAACTTACTTGCATTTAATAGAAATCATGCTCATAAGAAGATACTCCGATCAGTAGGTTGCTTCTGACTTGAATATGCGAGTAAGATCGCATGATTGACCTATCTCAAACATCAGGTACACCCGGCAGGGTTAAATCATTGGCAGGATAGACCTGTAGAGAGACGATAGAGAGTGCAACAAGTAAAAGCTTAAGCTCCACTATATCTACTAATAACCAGCTACACGTATGATCCTGAACATCGTTAGTATTCCAGATACTTGTCACAGGATGAATTGATGCGACCTCTTCTCGATCTCTTCTTCTCTACGGCAGTACTCATTTTCAATTGTTGTACGTACTGATTACCCAATGAAAGCAATGGCAAACTACTGAATGAAAAAAATTGCCTAGAAAAATCACAAACAGCCAATAAAAGCTGGGGATGATTGCCACATCTTGTAAAGGATAAGCAACTAACTAACTGATTACCTGGAATTTCCGGGTCAACACATTTCTTTCTGCTCGTATCAAGCAATCATTTGATTTTGTCAAATCCTTTGACACTCTTTTTTTGCGTGGGCTCTGCACAGCTTTGCTGAGATTAGCACAGGTAAAACCCATATGGGTCTGCTCAGTTTTCGCGTAGATTTGTTTACTCAAGCCGTGCCTGCTATAAAAATTACTCGCCTGTAGACGGATTTTGTGTGCACAAACAACGGATAAGATTACTCGTCTGGGCGACACATTTTGGACAGACATGAATGACATAATTATTTCCGGTCATCCTGTGTCAGAGGAAAGTAAGATGTTACATCTGAAATACATTGTCGAATGAGTTTACAGTTGTGTGTGTGAGTTTGCATACAACGCAATCGGATGTTTTTTTCCATATATGGGAGAGGTGACCTCTGCATTACGCGCGGGACCAGCTTTGCGGTTACTCCGTGATCTTACTTGGAACGTGCTGCGCCTTTAATCTTGACCAGAGACGCGAGAACTCCAGTGACCTATCTGCACAGAACCCAAAAACCCAGCAAGAGCAGAACCTACCATATGCAGCTAAGTCAAACTTAAAAGCTGCCAAGTGACTTCTTACATAAAACCCTCATTACATCACACTAGTGATGATAATTTTTCTGATAAATCATTGTTCATTCCTTTAAAACCTTGTTAAATCTAAATGATTATTGAATCTTTTATTTGTAAATATACAAATTTAACGTCGATTTAATCATTTAGGATGTATTGCATGTTTTTCTCAGTCAAGTTACTAAATACACTCTAAACTTAGCTATACTACAATAATAAGAATGCCACTGAGCAAATCAGGGTGGGGGCTTGAACGAGCTGAAATTAATAATTGCTTAATTCTTCATAAAAGGCGGCGGATCAGATAAAAGTTAACAATTGCCCTGCCCAATGCAGCATTGTTCTTGACTTCTGAAATATTTTACGAATACTCCATTGAGATATAAGCGTCATTATCCTTTTATCTACAACTTTGCCAAAAGTAATCTTGTGCGAAGGCCCATATTAGATACTCTTGAGTTTTGGCCACTGTTGGACCACTACTGCAAAGCAGAGGAGGCAAATCCGTGACATATGGCCTGAAAAAGTCTCCCAGCTGCCGCTCTTCGGGTAGCCAACTCTTCCTTGGACCTTCCTTGCAGTCTATGACAGCTCCAAGGTATTTAAAGTTGTTGACCTGCTCCAGGCACCTCTCCACCTCACGGTAGAAGGGGAACGACTAAGTAAGTAAGTAAGTAAGACCTGCTCCAGGGCCTGTTCTCCCATGGTAATCTGATGCCTTCTTTCCTCTTGTGATAACACCATTCGTACGTACCCATATATATTATTTTCTCGTACTTACCCAGTCGGGTTCCATTTTGTATGCAGCCCTACTTTATCTATGACTTACAAGTGTAGTTATTGTCTCATTATATCTTATTTTTGATAAAACTATACGTTACTCTGATTTGTAAAAACGTAAATGATTTATTCTTCTTTTTTTCCATGTGTACATTAGTCTCTAGCATGAAGTTGCGTTTTCGGAAATGCCTTATAATTGCTGCCAGGGCAGCGGGTGTATTTGAGGCTACTTCGCCGTTTATTTGTCTCAAAATAAATGTTACTCAATCGCTATACTTGCCTGTGACAGAACATATCTCACTCAATCGCTGTGTTTATCTCTGATAGAAGATATCTCACTCAGTCGCTATGTTTGTCTCTCTGAGAGAACATCTCTCACTCTATAGCTACGATATTTGTATATCGTATATTTGTCTGTGATAGAGCATTTCTCAATCAATCACTTTGTCTCTGATAGCACATATCACATTTTATCGCTATTGTTTCTCTGATAAAGCATATCACACTGTCTCGCTGAGTTTGTCTCTGATATCACATATATTATAGTATAGCTATGGTTGCCTCTGATTTAACATATATCACTGTATCGCTATGTCTGTCTCTGATATCACATATTTTAAAGTATCGCTATGGTTGCCTCTGATATCACATATATCACTGTATCGCTGTATGTGCCTCTGATAGAACAGACCTTACTCTTTCGCTATCGGAGCAGATCAAGTAGTATCTCCGCATAGAAGGGTGGTTGTAATCAAACCCCATTTCTTTATGTAATTAAACTTGGTGGTAGACTAATAGCCTTTATTGAGTATCCATCTTTTCATATTTCTTTCTCGCTTATAAACGCCACAGTCCCCATTTGCCTTCATCTTTATTATTTTTAATTTTCACGGTCATTAAAATGGATTGTCACTTTCTTTGCTGTACACATTTTATCCCTCTAATTTTGACTTTCTTCATCGCTAATTTTTCTAAGACTTCTTTACTTGTTTTTTACTGTTTGCTTGAGATGCGGCCAATCGTTTTATCTGTCTCTGATAGCACTAATCTCGGTATCGTTATTGTATTACCGCATTAGACAATATCTCACTGCAGTCTATCGTTGCGATTCCGAGTAAAAAGTGGTAAAAGCGTATGCTTCTCGTGGGGAATGGACAGGGTTCGAAACCAGGTCGCTTGACATTGTAAATCTATCCAGCTGTAAACTGGGCGTGTGCCTCTCCCCTTGAGTTAGGGAAGACAAAAGCAGCGAGCAAAGGAACTTGTCACGCCACCTTATACTTATAAAGTTGAGACACGCAAATGACCACTGTCCACGAAGCACTATTTGTGGTGTCTAGTTGGCAGGAGGGGGGGGGGGAAGGGGGGGATAGCCACGATTCACTCCCGTAGCGTTGCGGGGCTATCGTTTGGATGGTCCTAGGTTCGAGTCTCCAGTAAGCCTATCACTTCTGTTGTTTTTCCGTTGTCTAGTTTTCTACTTCTTTATTTCTCATAGTACCTGAAACATACCTTTATGTCCATTATTTATTTACTGTTTATAGGCCCCGGCTTTCCATTCTTTATTTATTTAAATGAGACCTAGTACTAGTGAAATCTGCAACACTTCCCTCCTCTGGGGCAGTACCTGCTATGAGACTACCTTGAACGTTACCTGTTTACTCTGTGGTTATATTTCTCTGATAGAAAAGAGCTCACTATAACTCGGCTTATTTAGTTATGAACGGAACGGGTCGGACTCTATCACTATTTATTTAACTCAAACAAAATACATCACGATGTTCCCTGTATCTGATCTGTTTATCGATCAACTCCCACGGTAACGTTTTATCCATCAATTGAAGCCGTTGTGAAAATACGAGATATAAATGGGGTATGTCTGTTGGCGTAATAATCGCATTTATTCTCTTTCTTTATTCAGCTTTTTAAATAGGAAAATCTTGCTCTCCAACCCCTCTCCATTCCCCTGCCTTGTATCTTCTCTGCTGATTATTTTTTTTTTCCAAAGTGGGTCTCTGGGAAGGCAACGAAAGAAAAGGCCTGCTACTACCTTATGCAAATCTTACAAGGCGACTAAATTGCGGTGCTGCGGGGGCCAACGACTTCATCATGCAAAACAAATTGCTACGGAAACTGGGCTGGTAAAGGCATGTGAATGTATGGCTAGGCTTCTTGCAAGGAGACAAGTTGCAGTGGAAGTTCCAAGCTTCATAAGGAGGAAAAAAGGAAACATGATGATGATGATGATGATCTGTGCCCACAGAGCTATGTCATCATGTCACTGTATGTATGTATGTACATGAGCTATGTCATCATGTCACTGTATGTATGTACATGAGCTATGTCATCATGTCACTGTATGTATGTACATGAGCTATGTCATCATGTCACTGTATGTATGTACATGAGCTATGTCATCATGTCACTGTATGTATGTACATGAGCTATGTCATCATGTCACTGTATGTATGTACATGAGCTATGTCATCATGTCACTGTATGTATGTACATGAGCTATGTCATCATGTCACTGTATGTATGTACATGAGCTATGTCATCATGTCACTGTATGTATGTACATGTATCGACGTATAGAATACAGTATAGTGTTTCATTCCTTTAATTTTACACTGTACTTGTTATCCCCACCGTCGCCTACCCTCTGTTGTCTACCTTTGACATTTATGCAATTCTACACTAATGTGCGCTACATCGTGCGTTCTCATTAATCTTGCGCTCTTGAGTTCTCGTAACTGACTGTCTCTTTCATCTTGTATCCAAACGCCGTTGTGTCCTCTTCTCTCTCTCGCATACATTCCACTCTTGGTTTTTTTTTTTTCATAACTGATTGTTAAGCTATCTTATCTGACACTACAGTCTATCAGAAATATTAATGGAAAGCAGCGACAGATTCAACAACGGGAAAGTACAATGGATTCTTGTTGACTTCTGTATACATAGGAATGACAAAGCTGATTGGTTGGCCAAAGAAGGATGAAGGGATATTGAAACTGATAACAGGCTTTATCAAGAGATTAAAAGCAATAATCAAAATTAGCTTCAAATTTAAACAAAACATGCGATAGAAAACAGCTAGATTCAGATTTAAAACAAGCACACTACACCTCACCAAAAAAATAAATAAATAAATAGATCAATCAATAAAAAAAGAGAGATGGAATGATTTTTTGTAAGGAGCCATGTTGCTGTGTTAGATCTGACTGTAAAATAGATCAAACGGTCAGAAGTCCGTACTCTGGTGTCGTTTTTGTGACGATATACTATCTATCACCAAGTCAGCGAAACCAGACTGCAGGTCAAATGATAAAATTCTGGCAGAGAAGCGGCCACTTCCCTCAGATATCAACAAAACTACAAACCGAATAGACAAGTTTGTGTCCATGTGAGAACAGAAAAACAAAATAGACAAGTTTGTGTCCATGTGAGAACAGGAAAACAAAATAGACAAATTTGTGTCCATGTGAGAACAGAAAAACAAAATAGACAAGTTTGTGTCCATGTGAGAACAGAAAAACAAAATAGACAAGTTTGTGTCCATGTGAGAACAGAAAAACAAAATAGACAAGTTTGTGTCCATGTGAGAACAGAAAAACAAAATAGACAAGTTTGTGTCCATGTGAGAACAGAAAAACAAAATAGACAAGTTTTTGTGTCCATGTGAGAACAGAAAAACAAAATAGACAAGTTTGTGTCCATGTGAGAACAGAAAAACAAAATAGACAAGTTTGTGTCCATGTGAGAACAGAAAAACAAAATAGACAAGTTTGTGTCCATGTGAGAACAGAAAAACAAAATAGACAAGTTTGTGTCCATGTGAGAACAGAAAAAACAAAATAGACAAGTTTGGGTCCATGTGAGAACAGAAAAACAAAATAGACAAGTTTGTGTCCATGTGAGAACAGAAAAACAAAATAGACAAGTTTGTGTCCATGTGAGAACAGAAAAACAAAATAGACAAGTTTGTGTCCATGTGAGAACAGAAAAAAAGAAGCAGAAAATATCCACTAAGACTGTCGGTACAACAAACTGGCAATGTGGCCTTCTCTAGTTATTATTTTTATAATTATATTTGAGTTGTTTCTCGTTCCCTTTTCCTACTTATTATTCTCCTGATACACCCGGAAAAGGCAGCCATTTTATGCTTTCATGGCGCAATCTCTGGTCGACCTAATAGACTACACTAGGTCTTAGCGGGTCTTACGGGGCTAGGCGGGGTTTTCGCACGGAAGTTCCTGGGTTCGAGTCCTGGGTAAGCCACTCACGTCTGTTGTTTTTCTGTTGTCTAGTTTTCTACTTCTTTGTTTCTTGCGAGTGCCTGAAAACACACCTTTATGTTTGTCTAATATTTATTTACTGTTTACAGGCCTCGGGTTTCCATTCCTTATGTGTTATAATTATTTATTTTCTCATGTTTCTTACTTAGCCCCCGCTTTCTTTCCTTTCCGTGTCGAAGGCCTTGTGGCCGTAACGTTGGCTATTTTTTTTTAAATCTTTTGTCATAGTAAGATGAATCACCTACTTTCGATTTTTTTTTCCATATCCATCGGCTGTCTCTAGCCATCCTGATTAGAGGTACCTGAGATGGACCTTTCACCATTGGTGTACTAAGAGGGGTGCGTGGAGGGCGGTCCGCCCCGGGTGCCAGCTAGGAGGAGGGTGACATCGGACACTATAGTGACGACACTGTACTGTTTGAAAATCTAGTTACAAGCGTAATATATTTTTCTGTATGTTTATTTACGGTGGGGAACAAGGGTCAAAGGAAGGTTCCGCCCGGGTGCCAAGTACTTTAAGTATGCCTCTGCCTCCCACTGTCTAGATAAATATATGCTTTACCTGAGAACGAACGTTAAAGAAGTTAACCCAGGGGCCAGCAGCAAATTGGCAACATTACCTCCCCTAGCTCTCATAATGACAGATAATGAGATGGACCTCCCACTCTCGAGCAGCGATTCTCAGATTGTGGTCAGCGGACCCCTGTTGGTCCCTGAGACCCTTTCAGTGAATCCGTGAGGTCAAAACTATTTCCATAGTAATCTAAGATGTTTTTTTTTTTTTGCCTTTTAAACTCTCATTCTGTCAACAGTATAAACCCACATAAACAAAAACTCATAGTGGTTTTCAATTATTTTTAAGAGTGTAAAGGGGTCCTGAGATACAACCAGTTTGAGAAACGCTGGTCTAGAAAAAAATATATGTGTTTACCTGAGAACGAACGTTGGAGAAGTTAAAACAAGGGTCGGCAGCAGGTCAATCTCATTTCACTGGTAGGTTGATCGTAAGGGATCACTTGGTAAGTTTGTAAGTGATGGAAGGACGAAAAGAACAACTTTTAAGTTGGGCGAAATTTCAGATTGCCCCGTCATGTCGGCATTTAAAAGAGTTGCAAGGCAGCCATCATTCTTTCTTATCTTCTTTGAGATCCGCGGGAGCTACACGTTTTTGTATGGCCAGTGGTATTCTTGCTAAGCTGTTTGAAACTTTACATTGAGTTGGAAACAAGGCTTGAACTCAGCAGCATGCATTGCTATTGAGCGTCCGATTGGCAGAGTGGTTAGAGCGCTGGCCTCTCACGGCAAAGGGGCCGGGTTCGAATCACGGTACCGACACGCTCCAGTCTACCCAGCTGTAAATGGGTACTTGACTTTGAGTTAGGGAAGGAAAATGTAGCGAGGAAGGGAATTGGTCACCCCCACCTCTCGATGCTGGACCTAGTATGGTGAAGTCTCCAACACTTCACTCCCCTACGGCTGTTCATTGCCATGTAACGTAAAAAAAAAGAAAAAAGAAAAGGTAAAAGTAGTCATGTCGCAGAAACTGCCATGGGGGAGTGAAGTGTTTGAGACTTCATCATACTAAGACCAGCTATTTGTGACGTAAGGTGACCAATTCCTTTCCTCGCTGCTTTTTCCTTCTCTAACTCAAGAGTAGAGGAAGGTACCCATTTACAGCTGGGTAGACTGGAGCCTGACGTTTCCAGGCTTCGATCCTGGAACACGGTAACTGTGTTGCGGGAGGAAAGTGCTCTGATCATTTAGCCAAACGGACGTTATTTAACGCGTGTGAAGCAAAAAAAATAATAATAATGATAATAAAATTAGCTGAAGAACAATAACCAACCTTGTGTATACTGATGATCAAATGTTGTTTGCTGACAGCGACCGTGAATTACAATAGCAAATGGAAGAGGAAATCAACTAAAACTACGAATATTGATTATAAGTTAACATTGACAAAACAAAACTTGATAGTTAGATGAGAAGCTAACATTAAACATGACGATAAATAGAAAAATACGAGCACGTACATCCGTCAAGACAATGACGCGAGAAAAATTAAATCCAACACTTTAAACTTTTAGCATTTGCAGCACATTTAGAGGACTGATAAGTGGGAATGGGTAAATAAAATGTAATTTGACTAATTTTATAAGAGCTGTTTCATCGCCGCATTGTTGTATAAATATACGGTTGTCATTAAAATCTTTAGCTTGATAGCCTGGGTCGTGAATATGTACTTCAAAATTGTCTGGGTTACTTCTTCGCTTTAATGCTACATGAAGTTTACCATGAGGAAAGAATGCTTCTAGTAGGTGTACACCTCTATTATCAAATAATTACTTCTGTTGAATGTCACGGCAAAAGCTAAATTCATAGTAAACTGGCAACGTCACAAGATGGTAGGCAGACTGAGCTTGTTTGGCTCACTAATGCGTGGAATGAAAACGTGGACACCTTAATCGTTGTGTCCGATGGTTTTCTGAATTTGTTTTTGATGTTCCATCACTGAGCGTTAACATTTGTTTGTTTTGTCTGTATTTAACGAAGTAAATCCCCTAACTTTAGTTTTAACAGAATGTTAAAAGCATTAAAACATGAAAAGGTATTGTGTGGCTCTTTTTCCTTACTTACTTACTTAGTCGTTCCCCTTCTACCGTGAGGTGTAGAGGTTTGGAAGAGAGAGCGCCAGACCATTCTATCAGCTGTCTTCTTCCTGGCCTGGTTCCATTCTAGTCCTCGGTCCTTCAAAGATTGTCTAATGTTGTCCTCCCAGCGGACTCTGGGTCGTCCTGGAGGTCTGGATCCCAGGCTCTTTGTTTCCCATGCTTGTCGTGGTAGCCGATCTTCTCCCATTCTGCAGACATGGCCAAACCATCTTATTTGGGACTGTTCTATTTGGGTCTGCAGCGGATGGGATTTTAGGCCTTGACGGATCGTCTGGTTGCGGACCATGTCTCTTTTTGTTACTTCAACCACTTTCCTCAGATACCTCATTTCTGAGGTTTGGATCTGGCTTTTGTGGGTTGTAGTCATTGCCCACGACTCGCATCCATATGTCAAGACTGGGACATAAGTGGAGCGGTATACAGCCATCTTCGTTTTCTTACCAACCTCTTTCTTGCTGAGGAATCCACGATTTATGGCCTGAAAAAGTCTCCCAGCCGCTGCTTTTCGAGTGGCCAACTCTTCTTTGATGCCTCCCTTTCGGTCTATAATAGCTCCGAGATATTTAAAGTGGTCGACCTGCTCCAGGACCTGTTCTCCCAACTTAATCTGATGTTTTCTTTCTTCTCGTGATATCACATGGATTTTGTTTTAGAGCTGCTTATGACCATCCCTCTCTTCTCCAGCTCTTCCTTCCAGACTTGCAGGTTGGATTGGAGATGTGCCTCTGATTTAGCAATCAGGGCAACATCATCAGCAAATGCCAGCTCCGAAATATAGACCTGTCTCATCTTCCAGTACCCCACTGAATACTTTCTTGTTCTCTCCTTACATGCCTTGATGACATCGTCCATAAGGAGTATGAAGAGGTAAGGTGATAGGATATCACCTTGTCTTACACCGTGGTGGTCCTGAACTCTTCTGACTTATGGTTTGCTGTCCTCACATAATTTCTGCAAGACTTGTAGAAGCTCTGTATAGCATGAATCAGAGGTGCTGGAATATTCTTCCTTGCCAAACAGTCCCAAAGTTTGCTCCAGGGGACCCTGTCAAACGCCTTTTCCAGATCTATGAAACAAAGATGGATCTCACTCTTATACTCAAGGGCCTTTTCACTCAGCTGTCTGAGTGTGAAGATTAGGTCTTGAGTACTTCGGTTTGCTCGGAATCCGCACTGGACCTCATCCAATTGTGGCTCAGCTAGGCGTCGGAGTCTCTGCTCTAGGATTCTAGAGTAGATTTTACCAGGGACACTGAGAAGGGATATGCCTCTATGGTTTCTACATTGTCGATTGTCACCCTTTTTGAAAATTGGTGTTATGATGGCAATCTCCCAATCCTTTGGTATGGTCTTGTTGCACCATGCTGCCTGTAGGACCTTTAAGAGTAATACGTCGCCTGATGCTCCCATGTACTTAACCATTTCTGGTGTTATACCATCATGCCCTGCTGCTTTGCCCATCTTGATTTTCTCCAGTGCTGCCCTCAGTTCTTCCATCTTTATGTCATCTTCACCATCATTGGTTTTCTCTTATGTGCTAGTGTTTATTATTTCTGATGCTTCATCATGCTCACCATCCAGGAGTTCTGAGAAATATTCTTTCCATCTTTCCATTACTTCCTTCGGGGCAGTAAGCAATTTGCCTTGCTTGTCCTTTATAAATTTGAGAGGGCATTGTTTTTCTTTCCTCATGTTCTTTAGGGTCTTATAGAACAATTTCTGGTTTTCTTGTGCATCTTTTTCTAGCTTTTCTCCAAATTCTTCCCAGGACTTCTGTTTTGCTGCTAGCACTTTGTTCTTTGCTTCTGTTCTGAGTGTCACATATTCTCTATATTTTTCCATTTGTCCTGTTGTGTTTTTAGCTCCTAAGTATTGTTTCCATGCCATTTTCTTCTCTCTTATTTTCTCTTTAACTTCCTCTGTCCACCAAGGTGTCCTCTTTCTCTGGTTCCCAAGTCGGACTTCACCGCATGCTTCTGCAGCAGCTGTCTTTATGGTATCCTTGAATTTATTCCAGAGGGTTTCCAAGTCATCAGGTCGTTCTTCTGTGTTGCTCACTGCTGTAGCAATAAGCCCCTGATATCTGGTCTTAATTTCTGGCTCTCTCAGCTTGTAGGTCCTAATGCTCATTTCTCCTGCTCGTTTACTTGGTTTCTTGCGTGATGTTGGGCAGTTCCTAGGCTGAGCAACTCTTTCAGTTGTTCGTTTGATTGTTAGCAGGTAGTGATCACTTCCAATCTCTGGCCCCCTCCAGACTCTTGCATCTCGGACATATCTGAATGAGCTTCTCCGAACAATGGCATAGTCGATCACTGACTTCTCATTCTTGGTTGGTTCACATCTAGTGTATGCATGTATGCGCTTATGGGGGAACTTTGTGTTTGTAATGATCAGATTCTGCTCACTGCAGAATCTAAGGAGTCGCTTTTCCATTGTCATTGAGAGTATCTTCTCCATATCTTCCGATAACTCCACCCCATCTAGCATGGTCATTTCCAACTCTGGCATTAAAATCTCCGAGCATAATAACTTCATCTAGGCAGTCATCCACTGTCCTTTGAAGCAGCTCGAAGAATTCCTCCTTGACCTCTGCTCTCTCATCCTCATTTGGCCCATACACTATGACCAGGTTGACTATGGTTTCTCCTTCTTTTAGTTTTACAACCATAATGCGCTCCGAGACAAAGTTCCATCCCTTGATACTATCTTTTGGTTTTGGGCCACAATGCAACCCACGCCCCCTTTAGCTCTTTCAGATATGGGTACACCACTGTAGAGCAACGTGTTGCCATCGAGATCCATGACTCCTTGTCCTTTTTTCTTCGTTTCCGTTATAGCCAGGATTTCTAGTTTTGCTTTCCTCATCTCTTCCACCAGCTCCTCTTCCTTCCCATTTATACTTCTTGTGTTCCAAGTTCCATAAGTCGTAGTCCGTAGTCCGTTCCAGTTCGTCGCCTTTATTATATTAATGGTATCTGGTGTGAGGTCAGCTATGCAAGTCCCTGCGGTTTATTAAATATAAATAAGTTTACAGGGTACCTGTCTGCTTCCACCACGACCTCACCCGATTATACATCTTCCCCTACTGAAGTGTATTGGTGTGTGTATGTTGTCTAGCAAGTGTCTAGGGTATGTGCAATGTGATGAAATGTATGAACAAGACAACAATTACACCTATTACTAATAAACAATGATTAAACAAGTCACTGAGTAAAGTTTGGAATGTAACTTATTTTTTTTTTATAATTTATTTTCCTGTATCTAGTTATTCTTCTGACACAGGAATAATCAACTCAACATGATAATGAAATTATTTACAACCAATTATTTTACAACTGTCATTGAGTCTGTTTTATCCCACAATTATTTATATGTTTCAAGCTGGAAAAATGTCAAGTATTTCTTGCTCCTAGAAAAGGGTACAAGTTTATTGAACGTTTTTGTTCCTCACTGTCTGATACCCTATCTTATGGGAAAACTGAGAGAGTGGAGTGTTTGTGATATCAATTTCCCAGACAATTCTTATCTGAGGTCTCTGGAACCAGGCTGTTTGAAGTATGTATAAAACGCCAGTCTCCACTGCCAAGACACGATTCTGCTTCTATAGGTAAATCACTGTGTAGACACTCAGTATTTAGGCCTCACTGCAGAACTTAAGGACAGGTGTTAGGTCACCTGGGCTCACTTTCACTCGTAGATGAAACTCTGGAACAATACAAATGTGTCCCACTCAGCATCTAATAATCTCTCTCTTTCATTATTCTAACATGGCAATATCATCAGACATCAGTATGGTAACTAAACAATTAGTTAACGTTCTCAATTTGGTTGGTACCCTTTCTGGATAAATAACTTTCAAACCCCGTTTGACATTTCCTTGATAAAGGAAACATTTTACATTAATACTATCAAGTCATGTACAATCACGGTGACTTGCTGATGAAGACGGCCAGTAATCTTCCTGGTCTTATGTCATAACACAACTTTTTCTTTTCATCATAAATATTTAATTTTCTTTTCTCCCCATATGGCCGAAAGCCTGTCTGGCTTTTCTATACCAGGTTAATACAGTTCCTAACAACGCTTTGAGAACAAACAGAGTGATGTTGCCTTCCCTCCAGATAAATGTTTCCCCTTTAAGGTTCATACAAATTCAATAATGCATACATAATAATGATAAAAATGACAATATAAATGTTAATATAAAGGTTTCAATATTTACCGCAATCAAAGAAATCTACACACTAAACAGTTGAATATTGCGGTATATGGCATAATCCAAATCGCTGCTTGTGCAGAATTAGCAACCAAGACAGTACTCTTGCCTTGTCTATAAATATAACAAACTTACTAATTGGTCGTTTTCCTGTTTAACAACCCTTCTTTAGTGTATAAATTTAAGTTAACAAGTTGGCCCCGAATACCAACTATAAAATACAACCGTTTGTCTATAACTACAGCCAATCTTTTTAGTGATTAATTTATAGGGGGGGGTCCCTTTTTTACCCCACCTAGCGCGAAACAAGTGGTTTTTCTATACTATACCGTTTGTTCTATTATACTACATCCAAACAGAGACTGTTTAGTGAATAGCGTTCCTTTTCAAATAAAACTGACCTCAAATATTCAAATTAAGGACTCCTTCCCCTCTCCTATTTAATTCAGTACGGCATTTTCAAAAACCAATAGGACGTTAACCTTAATTTTCCTTTTATTTTAAACTACCTTATCGGACGTTAACCTTACGGCGCCACGTCACATTGCGTGTGTGTATATATATATATCGTCTGCTAAAACCAGCGTGTGAATATATGTCCAGAACGCGGGTCGAGAAAAAGGGGGTCTTTCGAACGCCCGTCATGGTATTAATGTTAAACCGCGGCAAATCGTTTAGGCCCTTACTTCGGTATGCAAATTGAACGTGCTGTGGAATTAAGCGTTAGTTCTCACAGATTTCACTACACTAGTAACGTTATAAAAAAAAGTTTCCTTAGTGTATGTATACAACTCATCGCACTGCTGTACCAAGAACAACAGGCAGCCGTAAGAATAGAGGGGGAAACATCAGAATGGTTTGAAGTACAGAAAGGAGTAAGACAAGGCTGTACCCTTTCCCCTTACCTGTTTAACATTTATGCCGAGAATATCATGAGAAACGTAAGAGATGACCAAGAACACACAGAGTTTGACTCATTTAACATCGGCGGGTACCAGATCCCGGAAATCAGATATGCTGACGACACAGTCCTCCTATCGACCAACCCAAAAGGACTTGAACAATTACTTCTGTCCACCAAAAAACACAGCGAGGCCCAGAATCTATACCTAAACACCAAGAAGACCAAAGTATTGACAACAGACAAAGTAAAGACCAAACCAGAAATTGAAATTGATAACGAAGAACTGGAAAGTGTCAATGAATTCGAATACTTAGGATCAATCATTAACAGCTCTGGCGACTGTGCAGTAGAAATTAAAAGAAGACTTGCAATTGCTTCACATAAGCTAATACAGATGAAAAACCTATGGCAAGGCACAAGCAAAGAAACAAAGTTACAACTGATCAGAGCATGTATATTCCCAGTAGCAACATACGGCTGCGAGACTTGGACACTCAATAAAAACAGTTGCAAAAAAGATTACATCATTCGAAATGAAATGCTACAGAAGGATGTTGAGAATACCCTGGACAGAAAAAAAGACCAACAGAGAAGTACTGCACTCACTAAACGTACAGGAACATTGGCTCCTAAATACCATCGCAATAAGGAAGCTGAAATTTTTCGGTCATATAAAAAGACATAATAGTCTGGAAAAAACAGTGATGGAAGGCATGGTCCCTGGAAAAAGGGGAAGGGGTCGACCTAGACGACGGTGGACCTAGGACATCACAGAGAGTCTGAACTTGTCTTTGGCTGATGGAGGTCGACTTGCCCAGAATCGTGATGCGTTCAGAGCAGCTGTAATGGAGACAACGTTCTGGAAAGAATACGTCACATGATGATGATGATAGTGTATGTGCCATGAAAAGTCAACGTCTTCTTCTCATCTCTTGCTCCACTAATATTTACCTGTTTCTTTCCGTCAGTTCCACATTAATGATCTTGTGGTAGCTTTTAAATCATACTCTGCGTAATCACCTATTTATGAAAGGCTGTAACGTTCCGGTTGTCGTGCCCAAGATTGCATAACAAATGAACTAACTTTAAGTTGTTCCCTTACAAGTTACGTTCAGCAGAATTTCTTTTCATACAGTGTGTTTCTAATTTCTTGCCGTGGAGACTGAGGTTTCTGTTTTCTTTCTATGTTGACCGAGGTTTCTATTTTCTTGCTATGTAGACTAATGTTTTTATTTCCTTGCTATGTGGACTGAGGTTTTTATTTTCTTGCTCTATAGACTGAGGTTTGTATTTTCTTGCTCTATAGACTGAGGTTTTTATTTTCTTGCTCTATAGACTGAGGTTTGTATTTTCTTGCTCTATAGACTGAGGTTTTTATTTTCTTGCTCTGTAGAGTGAGGTTTTTATTTTCTTGCTCTGTAGAGTGAGGTTTTTATTTTCTTGCTCTGTAGAGTGAGGTTTTTATTTTCTTGCTCAATAGACTGAAGTTGTTATTGCTCTATAGATTGACGTTTTTTTTTTTCTTGCTCTATAGACTAAGGTTTTTATTTTCTGGCTCTTTAGCGTGAGGTTTTTATTTTGTTGCTACGTACACTGACGTTTCTATTTCCTTGCTATGTAGACGGGTGTTTCTATTTCCTTGCTACGTAGACTGATGTTTCAATTTCCTTGCTTTGTAGACTGAGCTTTCTATTTTCTTGCTAAGTAGACTGAGGTTTTTATTGTCGGGGTATTTAGGTTGAAGTTATGTTTTCCTTTGCAATGTAGACTGATGTTTCTAATTTTCTTTGCTATGTAGAATGGGGTCTCTATCCCCTTGCTAGGCAGACTGAAGTTTCTATTTTCTTGCTATGTAAGTTGCCGTTTCTATTATTTCCGTGACCTCGATGCCCATCGTTAGTGTTGGCTTTTTCTCATTATCATTAGTTACTAGTTTCTCATTATCATTAGTTACTAGTTTCTCATTATCATTAGTTACTAGTTTCTCATTATCATTAGTTACTAGTTTCTGTTTATGAAGCAAACAGTCACTACTACCGCTAGTACACACTTACAGAAAGCCTGCACCAGAGCAATCATAAGCTGTTGCAGCGGTGTTTTCCCAAACTGTTTGTTTTACATGATAAGATTGCCATCACCATGCACATCCTCAGAATAGTTGCCCATGAACGACCTGACATGCTTGAATGAGCAGGAATCCTAATCTTTTCCAGCACCCTCAGAGACCCATGAAAGCAAAGAACAGAACATCGTCGGTATATCACACAATGTATATATATTGTGTGCCCCTAGCAAATCTATGGGTCGTATTATGTTTTCTGGACACAGAAAGAAAATAGATAGAAAAAAAACAATGTTTGTATTCTTCCTTTTCCTCTTGGAAATATTCAGGTTGCCTATTTAAACTGAATAGTTTTTGTTTGTTGCAGCGCGGATAAAACGATCGAACGAGCATACAGGTGATGTGAAACCTTACTGAAAACATGAACCTTGAAATCGACAATACTTATACAAATTTCTTCTTGCTCTATTGACATTTGCGTGCTTCTTTCCATGAGTTCACCAAAATGGAACTATTGAAGAGAATGAGACAAATAACCAGTGACTCGAGGTCGAAGTGGCTGAGGTTTGGCGTTCGCCTCGAATTCTAGAGGTACCAGGTTCGATTCACAGTAGAAGGAATATAATTTATTGAAATTTTTTGTTTCAGAACATGTGATCCTAAATATGTGATATTTCCCCCTGGTCTCATGGGTAGTGATGTCGGATGCCTAGCCTTCTCGGATAAGGGCGAAAAAATAGGAGGTCCCGTGTGCAAGTTGCGCGCTTCAAACATCCCACAGCAGTTGGAAATCGTAAAGAGTAAGCCATCAGGCCGCTGCCCTGGCAAAATTTAAAAATTAGAAACCTACCCACCAAATATATTTATAGAACGTGTGATTCCTATATACACACACTGGGATTCTCGCCGGTGCTACGGAGTTCGTGCACTGTGCTGAGATTCTCCTTGTGCGATCTAAGGAAGGAGATCGGAGCACTGATGGAGTTGTCTGTGTGCAAGGAAGATAGTCCTTAAAATCAAACCAAACCAAATCAAACCAAACCAAATCAAACCAAACCAAACCAAACCAAATCTTCTTCACCTTTCAACTCCCAAATGATCATAGGCCCTCACCAAACTAATGCCAAGTCTGTCTGTCGCCTGCCATCAGCTCAAGGTCATTCCATGTTTTCTTCATCCCATCCCATTCATGTTTGTCCCCAGTTCTCTTCTCCGTGTGTTCTTTGGTCTTCCCATGTCTCTCTTACCCTGGCGATTCTAGAACAATGATTGTCTTGTAATGCTATCAACAAGTTTTCTCAAAGTGGTTCTTATCCAAAAGTAAGTACATAAAAAGTAATAAAACTATATCGGCTGGTGATGTTTCAGTGAAAATGTGAATGTCAGAATCCTGGATATTTTAGTTTTTTAGAAAGTAGTGTGGTTGTTAAGATTAATCATGACTATTTAAAGTTTTCTGAATAGAGTTGCAGCATAGATGAATGAATTGATAAAGTGGTCGCTTTGAAAGTTTATAATATCCAAGGAATATAGGCAGCATTTAGTTAAACAAAAACAACAAAAACATCATTGTAGAGAAAAGAAGGAAGCGAACTTGAATGAAAAGAAAAGATAAAAAGCCGATATGTTCAGTTTAAACTAATTTGTTAGCTTTATCGTACAGTCATATCTGAACTACCTTTGTATATTTACTCACACTAGCCTTACACCTGAACTATAGCAATTCCATTTGATATAATTATTTATTCAGAGCGCTTCACAATCAATACTTGTGTTTTGTAGCACTCTCAACAGTTCCTTTGTTATTTTTTTCTCATGTATAGTGTTTAGCGTAAACAGCGTAAGTATGGATCTGTTATATTTCCAGGCTGTTTTTATATTAGACGACATGTCCCATGTTCTAGTTCGTTAGGCTTCGCATTCGGTAGCTCCAGAATTATTACGCTAAAACCGTTCCAGAATGAGAAGATTAGTAAATTATTATGTATATCTGCTGTTGTTGATGCCGTTTAAAAATTAATAACAATGTCTCCAACGGAATCACTTAACTCCTCTCAATCCAGTATGTTATGTTATTTAATATTCTAAGGCCCTTTCCTCTTTTCTTTCTTAAATCTTCTTCTTCGTTCACTCTCAGTCGTCATCTTGAATATGTTCACAGACAGCAGTGGACAGTCTAAGGCTGTTGACATCTCCGTAGAACGTTTCTAGAAATGACACTGGTGATGGCTATATGCGCTTTATCTGTTACTTATATGTAGTGCACTTTTGAAATAGATATTCAGCCGTCAATATATCAATGCCACAGTTACACTCATCAGTAGTTCCTATCTTTAGCTTATTTCTTGAATAAATCTGATGCATAGCCCCCCTAACATTTGAGCCGGTATTGGTGTCGTGAAAAATTCTAATCCACATATATAAATTAGAGAATAAATGTAAAGCCTAACGAAGTAATTCAATAGAAAGGAAGAAGAATGGTGAAAGAACAGTGCGGTCACAATAGCGTACGCCTGTGTTGTAGAACGCCATAATGGCTGAACCAGAAAACCTCTTTTTCTGCTCCGTCCGCATAAACTACACGCGTGTCTAAAAATAAAACTGGTACTGTGTTTCTTAGAAAACCTTGAGATATGCAAACTGCTTAATGACCTAGATATAATACTAGCATTAATGTCATTATATACACTACGTTAACCTAAAAGACAGACGGGCTTAGAAGAGAGAGAGAGAGAGAGATGCACGGAGGAATGCCAATCCCACGCGAAAGGCATGAAGACCTGATTTTTTCAAATAAACAGTAAATAAAAAACACTACCTATACGAGGTTAAGTTTTGAAAACAGGTTTAAAATCTTATTGGGAAACCTGACATTCTACTGATTTATGTCTAAGCTCCTGACATTAGCCTGACAGTACAGAAGACATCCTATGATAAAGAAGTGAACGGGTGGTAAAAAACAAATACACGACTATCCTATAATAATACATATTTTGAACGAAGCCACTTGGCCTCATTAAACTTATATATTTGTGTGCCTTAGGACTTGCGGACAAAGAATATGTTATGTGTTACGCAAATAGTCTAGTAATTAACAAATTATAGCCAAAATACTATAGCGGGGTTGTCTGACAGCACAAGATCATATTTGCTCATAATGGCATATGTTTGAAACACTGCTTTAGGGGAAATGAGGCCAACAAGTTAGATACGATTTGATTGGCTGTAGTAATATGTAAGGCGAAACATTATTAGTTGAACTGCAAATACTATTATTGTGGCTAATGGCAACGTGAGAATGGGTAACAATTTTTCAAAGGAATCTGTAAACATGGTCTCATTGGTTAGACCCTTCGATATAGTCAAATAGAAGCGTCAGTTCAGGGCCAATTTTGAAAATAAATATTGTAAGCAGCAAGTGCGTTGAGTACAAGCTAATATTTTTCTAATAAAAGCCTGGGATAAGGCAGATCGAAATTGTGCCAAAATTCATCGCCAGTCAACGTTACTTGTGTATATTTCCTTGAATTGTGTGCTAGACATATTTCCTATACATATATATAGACATATTTCCTATATATATATATATATATATATATATATATATATATATATATATATATATATATATATATATACATATATATATACATATATATACATATATACATATATATATATATTATATGAAAATTGAATATGACATGACAAAATGTGTCTGTATGTGTGTGGTTCAGTAGCAAACAGAAGGCAAAGCCTAGATATTGCTCCACCATGTAAAAGCTTGTCAGAGAGGAGTATAACTGCATGGGCAGATATGGGATTGCCACATAGTACTATGACACCTATCTTATTGTATAGAAGGAATTACAGCTGGAATTGCAGAGGCGTTGTAACCATTAGGGAGAGGAATACTGGTATATTGTCACATGAGAAGCTAGTAGTTGGCATACAGCGCTGAACTCTGCGTTTGTAATGTCCTGTACTTCAGTGTGGAAATAGATATTATATAGTAGTTCTGAAGAAGGAGGTACAACCTTCTTATTTCAGGGATCGTGGTACTGAAGTATTAGAGCAGCACCTGGTCTGAGTTTTGCTGGATCCAGAGGGCTGGCAGCAGACTCCTTGTCCAAGATATCGACCAGTGGTGTAGTCCAAGATAACTGAGAAGCAAGCGAGCAGAGGAGACAGTTTTCCTGCCGCCGACACATGAGATAAGATTGTGTCAGCCAGAGCAGCTCACCCTTGTTTAACCCACCATAAAATTGACTGTAATACTAAAGCAAGAGGGACAGTTATTATTTTACAAATAAAAAGAACTGTGATCCCTTCAAGATTATTTCCACCATTAACAAACACATGAAGTCGTGATGACAAACAACAACCTAGCTTCAAAAGCCAGTATTACCTCATAGTACTACATCAACACCCTACACACATATTGTAATAATATTATATGTCAGGACAAAGATCCTTTGTATAAATTTTGTACATAAATATTGTATTTACATTTGATTGTGATCCCTGATTCACTCTGTAGTTGGATCAGGATATCTATCATTGAAAGAAACTAATACATAATTTAAAAGTTAACACTTGACTTACTTAAGCTAGTCTTCTAGAGTGTTATATGTATGTGCTTGTCATAGTGTTGTAAAGTGTTGTGGATCTTAATAAAAGTGTTTATCTGTCTGTTGGTTGTTGTGAACTTACACTTCATCACTATCATAACCCTAGACATTCAACGTAGTCATCACAATATTCCAGAATAAGTCTGATTGAGGTCTAAATGTGGTAGCAAAGTAAGGTCATCTGTAACACACCACACTTATTAGATACAGATACCTTCACAGCTGATCTCAGTCAATACACTAAGTCCCCTATAAATATTTAAAGGTCAAAAAGTAATGCCTCCTTTGTTTTATGTATGTAAATACTGCATCGGTGTGCAATTTGTAAATTTAGCAGGATTCCTCAAACACTCTTCTGCACTGTATAGCATTACCAACCTGTTTCACTAACAGGTGGCACCACTGTGACAGTTTAAAAATGGCTGCCAAAGGCGTTCAGTTAAAACAACGTTATGTCATAGAATTCCTCAATGCTGAAGGCGAGACTCCAATTCGCATTCACGAACGTTTGAAGAATGTTTATGGAGATTCAACAGTGGATGTTAGCACTGTCCGACGTTGGGTACATCGTTGTAACGAAGTTGAAGTAGGTCAATCCTCAATGGCTGACACAAAGCGGACTGGCCGTCCGTCTACCGCAGTGACTCCACACAACATTCATCGAGTTGATGGCATCATTCGTGGTGACCGTCGGGTAACACTGGATGAACTTTCTTCCATGTTGTCCATTAGTAAAGGCAGTGTCCAGAACATCATTAAAGACCTGGGTTATTCAAATGTTTGTGCACGGTGGGTACCCAGAATGTTGACAGACAGACATAAAGAAACAAGGAAAACCATAGGCATCAACCTCCTGCACCATTACGAAACTGAAGGAAAAGAGTTTTTATCGAATATTGTGACAGGTGATGAGATTTGGGTTCATTTTTTTGAACCAGAATCCAAGATACAGTCAATGGAATGGCATCACACAACATCGCCGACAAGAAAGAAGTTCAAAAAAGTTCATCATCTGTAGGGAAAGGTATGGCCTCCGTGTTTTGGGATGAGAAGGGTTTGATTCTTCTCGACTTCTTGGAACAGGGAAACACGGTGAATGCAGACCGTTACATTGAAACTTTGAAGAAGCTTAGAGGTCGTCTTCGGCGACTTTACCCATTAAAAGATCAGAGAACTGCACTACTGTTGCACGATAATGCCACGCCACACACCGCTAAACGCACCATTGATGCGACTGCAGAATTTGGCTGGACATTATTACCACATCCCCATTACAGTCCCGATCTTGCACCTTCTGACTTCCATCTGTTTGGACCACTGAAAGAAGATCTTCGCGGACATCACTTTGAGGACACCGAGACCCTTAAACGCGCCGTACGCCAGTGGTTTAGGAAAAAGGACACAAATTTTTACCGTGCGAGGATACATGCCCTTGTGAGAAGATGGACAAAAACTGTAACAAATAACAGAGACTACATTGAGAAATAAATATTTGAAGTTCAGACTTGGGGCTACATTTCAATGTGAATTTTATCTGTTTTCTTGGCTATTGAATGAAATTAAAAATTACGAGGCATTACTTTTTGACCGTCCCTCGAATATACGAGTAATAATGATTTCTCGTAGGCCAGCAGTGGCGGGGAATGATATCACGAATGATAAAGACAAGATATTGAAAAGTGTGACCGCATGAAGTTGAGAACATCAAAATAATAACTAATAAACAGGACTCCAGACCAGGAGAGCAATGAGACATTATCGCTAACATTTGTCGACAATGCATTTGAAGTAGAGAGTTTCTTGTGCGACATTATAATTTCTGTACTCGTTCGTTTTGCCAATTCGCATATAATTATTTTTTCTTTGCTGAAATTTTTCTGTTCATTAACGCAACATATCTACTCTTCATAGCAGTGGTCATATTCTAGAAACCGTACAAGTAAAAATATTTGCTGTCCACATTCTTTGTAGTCCGTTTCATTGGACTTCATTTAAAGCTTTATAGTCCGATTCTTTTAGCAACTCCCATTGGTTTATGTATTAAACCGAATTCTAAAGGTACTGGGTTCGATTCCCAGTAGAGGGAATATAATTTATGAAAAATGTTTTTTTTTCAGTTTAAGTGGTCCTAATGATGTCATTCTCCATCCTGGTCTCCTGGGTAGTGAGATTGAATGCCTAGCCTTCTCGGATAAGGGCGAAAAAATAGGAGGTCTCGTGTGCAAAATACGCATGTTAAAAATCGCACAGCAGTTGGAAATCGTAAAGAGCAGGCCGTGGAAAAATCTATAAAATTAGAAACCTACTTACCACAAAAATATTTATATAATAGATGATTCCTATATACACACATTGGGATTCTCGCCAGTGCTACGGAGTTCGTGCACTGTTCTGAGATCTTATTTGTGCGATCTAAGGGAGGAGATCGGAGCACTGATGTTCGTGTGCAGTGAAAATAGCCCTTAAAACCAAACCTACCTGTATTAAATCATTTTGTATGAAATTATATCTATTTTACTATGTATTATTCATACCCTTGGCTTGCTGACATGACAGTGGAACATTGAATATAGATGTCATAGCAAAATAGAAATAATGGACAAACAGACTAACTACACAAGTACATTTAGATTGTGTATTATTAAAGAACTACAAAAAGCAAGTACAGGTGTTTCTTGATCATGAATCATGAATTTATTTAATCCTACAGACCTAAACATCTTTTATACTTGGACATGCGCCCTAATATAACCGACTAGGTTGAACGGGACGCGCTTCGCCAAAACGAGGCAAAATTTTACAGAAAAAAAAAAAAGATGAACTAAAACGCAGAAATGAAACTACCAGATTTAGGAAGCGACGGCTGGAGAATGATGAAGAATAAAGAAGAATTATTCCACGAAGAACATAATTGGCTGTAAATGCATTCATATGCTATTGCCGCAATGGTTTCTCTAGCTATATGTTTTACATGATGAGGTTGCCCGCTCCATGCCACAACCTCATATTAATCGTCTATTACGACTTGCGTGAGGTAATACCTATTCTCTGTTTAGTATTTGAATTTACTGAATCTGTAAACATTTTCTTTGATTACGTCACATTGCGGTAGTGTAACTGTGAAGTCTTTTCGATTCCGCTGGCAGTAATCCATTTCTAACAAATCAAGAGCTCCTGTTTTCATTTCTAAGTAGTGATATGGCATGCTAATTTGTAATATGGCATGCCAGTTTGTAATATAGCACTCCAGTTTTTAATATAGAACTCATGGTTTGTGATATGGAATTTAGTGTCTGGTTAGTTCTGGAACATCTCCAGGTTAAAAAAAACCCAAAGATCACTGGGTTTAACATTCGCAATTAACTTGGCTTTTGATTGGAGCAACTTCAAGCAGTGAATTCTGCCAAACTCTGTCACCGTTAAAATGTCCCAAGTTTTATTTTGGTTACAGACCTCACTGAAAGCCTTACGTACTTAACCCATTGGCATACTTCAAATTATCAAACAAAATTGCATCTTTACTTCATGTGAGAAAAACTGTAAATTTGGCAAACTTTTATATTACGTACAAGCATTCTCCCGACCACTCCTTCTTATCATCATTACTTTCCTTTTCGGCAACCTCCCTACTCCTTCTCCTCCTCATTGTCCTCCTTTCCGGCGTTCTCCCGATCACCCCTTGTCCTGATCATTGGCATCATCCATTTCCTTAGACTCGTATTATAAATATTATAGATTATTATATCTCGGTAATGATGGGGTAAATTAAAATAAGCCTAGCTGGGACAAATGGTCTTTGTTACAACCACAAGACCTGCATCAAGGACAAACGAACGCCAACAATTAGAAAAAGGTTAGTAAGAGCTTAGACAAATGCGTTAAAAATAAATTTATGAATGAACATAAAACGAGCAGAAAATAGAAACACGTCTCAGTATGTGCCTTTATCTGTGTAAGTGCTTTTATGTAACTCCTCGTCTGTTTGCAGTAAACCCTGCCGCTCTTAGTCGTCGTATAACGGTACTCGGAGAGACTTGCCCACGTCTTCCCATTACTGCTAGCGCTGTTTTGCTTGCCAGAAGTGAAGGATTCCGTAGGTGAATCTGCACGATATGATGATCTTGTGCAGGGGTGGTCACCCGTTGTTACCCACTCCGAAGTCTGTCTCAGGTACTACCAGTTGTCAGGTAACGTTCAATGAGACGTACGATAGTGCTGTGATGACAAAGCATTCTTTTGACAATGGCTCGTTGGCGGTCGGCTTCAGTCAGTTGTGGCATTTCAAGCACCCGGTGTTCTGACTGAACGGCTTTTTTTTATACCGGGTAAACTGTCACGGTGTATTTTCAGATGTCTTTGATTCAGGGGAGAGCTACCTATTTAGTATTTCTTTTGCTCTCATCTAGGATGTAACTTTCCGGGGGCAGATGGAAAACTAGAACACCTGCAAGACCAGGGCCATTTTTGTGTACCCTGAGCTTTTCGGTCTTCGGACCCTTAGCAGGCTCGACGCTTCTCAAATCTCCCAATCAACCGGGGACCTTATTCTTTTATCTTGTCGCATCAAGGAGCTGCACCGCTGTGTTAGGTACCAGCATACTGTGAACGAGGAGTGGTGAGTTGTAATTAGTGAAAAGGGGTGCTGGTGGTTAATTTGCACATAAGTAATAATGGTTATAATTTGCTGCCATGTAATAACGATTAATATTCTTACGGGTTTTATTTATGTATGTGGGTGTATGTCTCTTTTCAGACAACAGCTGGTTTAATCGCTCGCCATTCAGGAAGCAAAACATCGCTTTAATGATAAAATCAGGATAGCACTGCAGCCACACAACCTCTCAACTCACACAATCACTCAGTCACTCAGTCATACAGAGTCTGTTTCACTACAACTGTGCTGGTATACATGTTATAGTGATCTTGCTAAAGCGCTCGTATTAGCAGCACAGAAGGGTTCTCAATCATCTAGTGACTTTGCCCTTTAGGGACCAGATCTCGTCTGGCTCTAAAAGCTGTTGAGGCAGCTATCGTTGTGGAATAAACTGATAAAAATTTCCCTGGCCCATCGCCAGACAACTATAGTACCCAGTCATTGATCAACCTGATAAGGTCAGTTCTTCTGAAGCTGTAATTCTTCTTGAGGGAAACACCCGGAGAACAAGAGTTATTTCAGAGAGAGAGGATAGTGTACATCACACAGCGGACGGACTATACAGGTGGATTAGATTTGGTTTTGTTCACATTCTAGGAGGCTCAACTCGCCAGGCCAAATACTAAAATAACCCCGTGGACAGTTTGTTTATTTGTCCCACTCGTTGTAGTGTTGTCCTGTTCAGCGTCCTGACTCTGTACATACTGTTGGTTCAATGTTTTATTGTAAAACTAATTGTGGTTTCCTATGTGATGCCCTAATGCTTAATTTTGTTTTCTCTATCATCTCATCTCAACCCATAACCCTTCATGGGTCGTAGGGGTGCCATGGTGGAAGCATCAGCAGACATGGTCCTCCACTGCTCTCTATTCTCAGCAATGCGTACAAGTGTGGAAAAACCGTGTCCTGCCCATTCTTTGATGTTATCAGCCCAGGATTTTCTTTGCCTTCCTCTTCTCCGTTTACCTTCGACTGTTCCCTGGAGGATCGTTTTCGAAAGGGAGTCATGACGAGTTACATGCCCAAACCAGGCAAGCTTTCGACGTTTCACTATTGACAAAAGTGGTTCTTGGTGGCCTGCATAGGTATTTATCTTCTCTGTAACATAGACATTTGTTTTGTGCTCTTTATAGCAAATGCGCAAAATTCTCTATAAAGACAGGAAGATAATTTTGTTTACATTCATTTCCTATATATATATATATATATATATATATTATATATATATATATATATATATATATAATATATAGATATATATATATTATATAGTATATATATATATATATATATAAATATATATAATCTTGATACATAAAAAAAATAAAATTGGAATGGTTTATTTTCTTTAAGGCATTGGTGCAAAAGACAGAGACCAGACACGCAGTTTTCTCAAGCATTACATTGTCCCTCTCTGTCTGTCTGACCAGAATAATAGAGAGAGAGAGTGAGTGATCGCTACAACTAAAACAAATGCGGAGATGAAAACAAAGATCGAGGTCTCTTAAGTAACACGTTATCTTGGTTGTTGTATGTCACTCTAACCCTTACCCCCTTTGAGCCGGTCTATCCTACCATATTTGCACTGCATTAAAAACAGTTAACAAAACGTTGAATATAACACAAAAATGAAATGAAATTGTTAATAAAACATTAATGTTTTTTATAACGCTAAAATGAAATGAAACAGTTAACACAACGTGAATGTAGCACTAAAATGAAATAAAACAGTTAAAAAAAACTTGCATATTGAATGTAACACTAAAATGTCTTACAGTAATGACGTCGAATGTTTACCAGTCAGAGTAAAGGTTCCAGGTATAGAGAATGGGAAAGTTAGCAGCATATCTTGGGGAGACAGAAATGGGAAGCATGTGGCGAGTTCTAATTTCGTAGGTCTGTACGTGTTTCACGTCATCACTTGGCACGTCCAATAAACGTCCACTGCGAGGATGTCGATTTTGTAAAGCACCTGAGTTAGGTACAGAAGAGGATGTAGATGAAGAAATTTGAGAGAGGGAAGGGGAGAGAGAGATACATTAATCGCTTATGGCAGCGTAGCAGAACTGGAAAATAAGACTCCTGTGCACTCTGGTTAACTTTGCATAAAAAGGCACAATTCTAATGCTACGAGCAGGTGTACCCCTCAAGAAAAATAAATAGATGAACTAAAACCAACATCTTAAACTTTCAGCACCTGTAGCACATTTAGAAGACTGAGGAGAAGCGGGAATAAGTAAGTAGAGTAAATAGGTAAATAATTACTTATAATAACAATAATAAAAATAATAGCCCCTTCAGTCATGACTGACTTTGGTAATGCGCCCCTGAGGTGACAACCCTCAGCTGCTTATTTTCCTGGTGTTCCTTTCGACGTTTTCTCCCCTCTTCTGCTTGCTGTGAGAGTTTCTTTTCGCCCAATCCGAGGTGGCGCCGTATAGCATCGCCACTTGGTGCGATCGGCAGCTTCATCCTTCCAGGTTGCTGGATTTATGTCCAGTGCCCTCATGGTACGCAACCAGACGATACGTCAAGGCCTTAAATCCTACCCCCTGCAGACCCAAGTAGAACAGTCCCAATTAAGATGGTTTGGCCATGTCTGCAGAATGGGAGAAGATCGGATACCACGACAAGCATGGGAAACAAAGAGCCAAGGATCCAGACCCCGAGGACGACCCAGAGTCCGCTGGGAGGACAACATTAGACAATCTTTGAAGGACCAAAGACTAGAATGGAACCAGGCCAGGAGGAAGACAGCCGATAGGATAGTCTGGCGCTCTCTCTTCCAAACCTCTACACCTCACGGCAGAAGGGGAACGACTAAGTAAGTAAGTAAGCCCTCATGTCTCTCATGTACACATCCTTGAATTTCAACTGCGGTCGCCCAACTGTTCTTTTGCCATCTTCCAGTTGTCCCGTAGAAGATATCTTTCGTGATGCGACCATCTTCCATGCGGCGGACATGGACAAACCAGTGTAGTCTACGCTGTCTAAGCAGTATATACATGCTTTGAAGGCCAGCCCGTGAAAACATCTCGACATTTGTCACTTTATCTTTCCACTAAATACCGAGGATGTGGCGTAGAAACGGTAGTTGAAAGGTATTTAGCCTTCTTTCCTTCTAAGTATAGGTTGTCCATGTCTTGCTGCCTTACAGCAGTGTGCTGGTGACACAGGCGTTATATACCGTTATTTAATTGCTCAACAGCTCTTTAATCACATTTTTTGTAACTATACAATTATCTTTCAAATGTTTGACTTGTCAAATTGTGTCCTGAACTTAAAGATTGTCTGTTTTTTTTTTTTTTTTTTTTGCTCTCTCTCATTCTTTACTAACAGCATGAACTTTTTACTTTGAACTAAGTATACTTTTTAACTCGTCCTTTTACATTTTTTTGTAATCTTTATTTGTTTTCAAAATCTATCAAATCCCGATTTCATTTGTACCCGTCAGCTTCCAAAGGAGTAGAGGTCTTCAACAAATTCATACTAAGTCCTCCTATCACCTGCCATCGGCTCAGGGTTTTTTCATGCTCTTCTTTGTCTATTTCATTTCTGTCTGCAGTGTTTTCTCCGTATGCTTTTGGGTTTCTATTCCTATCTTAACCTGGGATTCTAGAATAATTGCTGCCTGGTAATTCCATCAGTAGGTTTCTTCCTTGAGTTTTCTGCCGTCAGCGTCCTTTTCTCATCTCTTGTTCCACTGGAACCTGCGTGGTTCATGTCATGAGTTCCATTTTGGTGAATTTGTCATGCAATTCTCAGTCCTTTTATTCTACACAAGTACCAACTTATGAAGGTCTGTAACTTCGTGGTTGTTGTTTTTGTTGTTCTCCGTGTTTCAGATGCAAACAGTGGGATTGCTTTGACATATGAATTGAAGCCACTGATGACCAACTTTCTTGGGAGCTTTACTTTAGCTGTTTAAACGTATTACAGTATACTTCATTCACAGATGAATTTGACAGAAGTAGCAACCGTTGTGAACAACTAATATTCAGTTACGGTTTGAAGTCATAAGACCAGTGAAGAAAAACATATATTTTGGGATCTACTTTTATTATTGTTAATAAGTGCACTAAAACATAAAACAGATGTTCTCAACATCCTATTGCATAGGTTAAACACGGATGGCCAATTATCATTAATCACTAATTAGTTATAGTAATAATAGCCTCAGTCATAACTAACTAGCTCCCTTAAGGTGATAGCCCTTAGCTGCTTTTTTACCCTGGTGTTCCTTTCGGCGTTTTCTTATGTTTTCTACTTGTTGTGAAGACTTCGTTTCGTCAATTCTGAGGTGGCACCACAGGGAGCATCACCACTTGATGCGATCAGCAACTTCATCCTCCTACGTTACTGGTTGTATGTCCAGTGCCTTCAGGTCTTGCTTGCACGCATCTTTAAACCTCAGTTGCTGTCGCTCGGCTGTTATTAGTTATATCGTTCACAATTTTGTTTTCTTTTTCTTTTGGTGACAGATACGACGAATTACTGAGTAATGACAACTGACCTATCTTTATTCTATGCAGTATCATGTATGAAAAATTAGTTGTTATATCATGTTGAAACATTACTAAAAGTAGATACCTGATAGGTTATTATTTTTTCCTTTACATTTTTTTAATTCACATCAACGAGAATTTAATTATTGTCATCAGTCGTCCACTCTTCGTGTCGTAGTACAACTTAATAGGTCTTTTCCATATGCCACCTCTTTCATTCCTGAATGTTGTGCAGCTCTGCAGCCGATGTTCGGCTGTCATTTCTCTCCACGAAAAACTGTTTGGAGATGTCAGGAACCTTGAGCTGACTGACTATTACCTTTATTTGAGTCATTAATGTGAAAATGTGAAGGCGAACAAGGAATAAGAAGAACTACTTAATGACCAGGATTGTGTTCGATACGTAAGAGGAACAACTATATTCGCCTCTTACGACATGGTTCAGGGAGCAGTGGTTTTATTGTCTCCTCAGAGACTTCCTGGTAACTGCACTGGTATAAATTCAGGGTTACAGACATTAAAGCAGTAGGAGACATGTGAGCTACACCCTCAGTAATTTGTGTGTCTTTGGACTGCCAGTTTTCTGTGAAACATTGATCCCTGGGTCAAGATGTCCCGAAGTTATCCCGCGCCGGGTTGTTCACTTATCCATGATAGTTGTCTTTTGTTGTAATTATTATGCCTTATTTTCTTGTCAATGTGCTTTGCTTCCCGGCCTTTATTTTCTTATAGCCTGCAGTTCCAGAATAAGGGCTGCCTTGTGATGCTACACGACGATTTCTCAATGTGAATTCTTTCTGTCCCTAGTACCCAATTTTTACCTCTTGTTGACTTGTTAATTTGCTCTCTCATTTCCGTAATGATAATATGACACAACCCTACTATTCATGTATTCTACCATGCATTCTTTGATAAACATTTCGATCAATCAGTCAATATCTGTTAGCTCCACAAGAAGCATTGGCCTTCAACAAACACATGCCAAGTCTTCCTGTCACGTGCTTTCAGTTCAAGTTCTTTCCACGTCTTCTCCGTAATTTTCACTTCTGTCTGCAGCTCTCTTCTCAATAGGTATTTGGTCTACCTCTGCCTCTCTTTCCCCGAGGATTCCAAAACTAGGACTGCCTTGCAATGCTATCAACAAGTTTCCTCAATGTGTATCCTATCCATCATCAGCGTCTTCTACTGATAAATATTTAGATCGTGGTAATTTATTTGTCACTATATACCTGAAGCGTAAATGTTACTTCCCTACCGTTGGAAACTAGTTAAACAATTGTTAATAAAATACTAAATTATTATTCTTTACAACCAGCAAAACTAAACTTTGTGAAGTGAAAAAACAAAGGCAGACAGCGAAATAGATTATTAGGATAAATACAAAGAAAAAGCGTCATATTAACTCATCACACCACAGGGAAATAAGACAGAACAAAGAAGATGTCATGCATGAAAGCAAACAATGCGGGCTGGTATGCATTAAAAAAAAAAATTATTTTGACAAGAACATGAAGTCGAGCAAATGATATTACATCATATAGAGCTAGATTTGCAGTACTTTGACTCGATTGAGGCATAAGAAATTATAACTTTTTATGAGAGAAATCGTAAATACAAACTGTCTTTTGTAATTTTACATTTGCCACGTCATGTATATATGATAAAGCATTTTGCGATATTAAAAGATTGTAGCTTTGAAAATATCTGTCAGTTATAAAAAATGCAATGTCATCTTTCAATGCCTGAAGACAGTGGCATTAAATCTCATCGCATATCATGATCTCAAGATCTGTTTATTATGTGTTTGATAGGTGTGGAATATCGATTTTAAACGCCTTGTCGGAAAGTCCGCGTCGCAGCTATTATTCTTTCTACTTATATCCGCAATAGTTAACTTTTATTCGCAATAGTTAACTTTTTTATTTTTGTTTAAATATTAATCCGGTATTTATTTAATCTGTGTGACATACCTGTATATAATAGAACTTCCTGTCTACAGAACTATTGATCAAATCTGTTGTTGACTTCCTTCCATGCCATGATTTCAAACTGTCCAGAATCTTCTCTCTTTGTCGTCCACTATCTCTTTTTCTTTCTATCTTTCCTTTTGTTCCGATATACTCCAGCTTCCATCTTCTCATAAGATGATCAAAAGATGATCATAAGATGATCAAGAGAAAGTGGATCGCTTCTTTCTAACCTGAGGAATAACATTCCGTTGTACATTGGTATCTTTCAAGATATCTCCATGTTAGCTGCCTATGTTAACATTCCGTTGTACATTGGTATCTTTCAAGATATCCCCATTTTAGCTGCCTATGTTAACATTCCGTTGTACATTGGTGTCTTTCAAGATATCCCCATTTTCGCTGCCTATGTTAACATTCCGTTGTACATTGGTATCTTTCAAGATATCCCCATTTTAGCTGCCTATGTTAACATTCCGTTGTACATTGGTATCTTTCAAGATATCCCCATTTTAGCTGCCTATGTTAACATTCCGTTGTACATTGGTATCTTTCAAGATATCCCCATTTTAGCTGCCTATGTTAACATTCCGTTGTACATTGGTATCTTTCAAGATATCCCCATTTTAGCTGCCTATGTTAACATTCCGTTGTACATTGGTATCTTTCAAGATATCCACATTTTAGCTGCCTATGTTAACATTCCGTTGTACATTGGTAACTTTCAAGATATCCCCATTTTAGCTGCCTATGTTAACATTCCGTTGTACATTGGTATCTTTCAAGACATCCCCATTGTCGTGGAATATTCTAATCCACATATATAAATTATTAGGTAAATATGAAGCCTAACAAATAAAATTAATAAAGAAAAGAGCAATGGTAAATAACAGTGCTGTCACAAAGAAGGTACTCGAAATTCCCCTTGTTTTCTGCTTCGTCTGCAAATTGTAACGCTTTCACGTTGATAGTAAAAGCTTACTGTATTATACCCGCTTTCTTCAATGAAACGTGTGCTGTATTTCTTGGAAAAACATTGAGAGGCAGACTGCGTAATGACCTAAATTAATCCTAACATTAATTATACTGCGTTACCAAAACGAACGAACAGATGGACTAAAGGATAAAGAGAGAAGGGAGGGCTGAAAATCAGGAACGCATGCAACACGCTTCGCGCGATACACAAATGCTGCCATCACGCGTGTAAGACTACATGCACTAATTTTTTTCAGACGGACAGTGATAAAATACATTACCCATCCCAGAGTTAGGTTTATAAATCCTGAAAAAACTCTTATTAGAAAAGATAACATTAGATGGGTTTACGGTTGAAAACATAACAGTACCCAGACAGCACATCTTCGAAACAGGAGGTAGAAAATACATATTTTGAACGCAGCCACGTAGCTCTTTTAAATTGGGATATTTGGGTTCCTTAGGGCTTGCTGAAAAAAAATATGTAAAACGTTACGCAAATAGTCCAGGAATTAATAAATTATAACCAAAATAAAATAGTGGGGATGCCTGACAACATAAAATCATTTCTGCTCATAAAATTTTTTATAACGTGTTTGAGAAAACCTTACGTGACATAAATAGCCTACCCTGTAAACTCCAAATTGATTGGAGCGCAACAAATGAAAGACTAACCACGATTGGTCGGACTATAAATACTATCTTTCGTTGTTAGGGGAGACGTGAAAAGGTAACATTTTTTCAAACACTTGTCGAAACGTGGTCTCATTGGCTAGACTCGCTGATATACTCACTTAGGAGCGTTAGTTCGAGACCACTAGTGCAAATAATCTTGATAAAGCAACAGTGCGTTGAAGCCAGCTCATAATTGTGTTAAATAAAAGCCTGGAACATAAGCAGATGGGAATTTGTGCCAGTAATTGTGCCAGAATTCATTGCTAATCAACGTATCTGTGTTTATTTCCATGAAATTGTGGTAAGCTTGAACCATTCAGTATCTTTTAATGAAAATTGAATGTAAATTGTTAATTTATGCCTGTATATATATGTGTAGTTCAGTGGCAAACAGGAGATAAAGCCTATAATGCTCCAGCCTGAACAGAGGGTGTCGGAGGGAAGTAAAACGGCATGGAATGGCCAAATAGTACACTGACACCTGGATGATTGATTAGACAGAAATAATGCTGGAAGTGCAGAGGCGTGGTAACCATTAAGGAGGTAAATGCTGGTATAAAGTATTTCAGATGAAGCTGACAGTTGGCCTAACGCTCTGAACTCAATGTTTGTGTTGTATTGTGCTCAGGTAGAACTAGAGTATCAATTAGTTATGAAGTAGAAGGTACATCCTTCTTGTTTTCAGGGACCGTGGTCTTGATGGTACTGAGCAGCACCTGGTCAGAGCTTTGCTGAATCCAGAGTCGGACAGCATACTCCTTGGTCTTTTTAGCTATCAGTGAGGTGTCTCCAGAGCCCAGGGGAGAATTCGAGCAGAGGAGTCCTTTCCTGCCACCATCACTCAAGATAAGCAGATTTGGCCAGCTGAGCTCAACATTATGTCCCCTCATCTTGAAATAACTTTGTAAAAATAACATTCAGAGGGGAATTTAATTGTCTTAATATCAGGAACTGAGAACATCTCCAATACTAGTCCCAAAAGACAAACTATTGAAGTCATGATGACAAATACCAACAGAGCTTGAACAAAACAAAACCAGTATTACCTCATATTACCACTACACAACTGACACACATAGGATATTTTAATAATATATGTCACTACAATATTCATATTGATAAAGTCTGTACATATACTTGTAATTAAAATTGATTGTGATTCCTGGTTCCTTTGTATTTGAATCAGGACACATATACCTTTATGATAACCATGAATACATATTGTTATTTGAAAAGTTATCAGTGACTCCTTAAGATATTCTCATAGAGTGTTATATGTATGTGAGTGTCACAGTGTTGTCAAGAGTAGTGGATTAAATTAAATTGTTTATCTGTCTGTTGTTGTGACTTACACTTCATCATACACATACCCTAGACACATAACGTAGTCATCACACTATTCCAGAATAATTCTGACTGAGATATATAGATATGTGGTAGCAAGTAAGGTTATCTATAATACACTACTCTTAATAGATATAGATACCTTCACAGCTGATCTCAGTCAGTACACTAAGTCCCCTATAAATATTTATAACATCCCACTTCACCACACCCATGTTAGCTGCCTATGTTAACATTCTTTTGTAAAACCACATCTCTGTGGTATATAGTGCTTTTTCTACTTGTTTACTAATTGCCCATAACTCACTTCCGTATATCAGGATTGTTACTATATAACTCTGATGAGCTCTCTGTCTTTCTTACTTACACCGAACAAAGAGTTGTTGCATAAAATGCTTTTCATTTTAAATAGAATGCTGCTTTTACTTGGTCTATTCTACACATCATTTCTGATTTACAACTTCCATCCGATTTTATTAGTGTGCCCAAGTATTTCAATCTATTGACCATTTTTAAAACTGTTCAATTTACTTTGAACAATCATCCCGGACAAGTCGTTTTCTGCGAGATGACTATGGATTCTGTCTTTTTTATTATTAAGGCCAAGGATTTTATTTTTACTTTCTGTCACTTCTGTATAAATCATTTCCTACAACTCATTTTCACTATTTGCCATTAAGACTGGCCTCATTAGCGTACTTCAAGTTATGTATATTGTGTCCAGTCACTGATATTTCTGGCATGTCCTCTGTGGATTTTTTTTTTCCACTGTACAAATTGAAAAAATCTGGTGACGGCACACATCCTTGTCGAACACTTTTTTTTTTACCTGTTGAAATGTTCCTATTTGACTGCTGATTCTTACAACTGTTTTTGTTGCCAACAAATGTACTTTATTATTATCAGGTCCTAGCATTCATGTTAATGTTTTATAACATTTTGATATTTTACTAATGATTCCTTTTGTAAATGCGTTAGCATAGTTTATAAAACTCAAAATGTAGATCTGTTTTCGCTTCTGTAGTCCTCTGTATTAATTTTCTTATAATACAAGTATTTGCCGTTGCTTGTACCTTTACCGTCTACAGCATCACATTGTTCATCACTAATTGGTGTTGTGTCTTTTCTGTGCTGCAGTTCCAGTGTTTATACTTCTGGTTTAGCCATGCTTCTTTTGTCGTTCTACATTTGCCTATTATTTTCTTACTAGCAATAAAAAAAAGGTAAAGGAACCCGTTACACGCCCATTTAGGCATATTGGGAATATGGTGTTAGGCCCATATTATCTTGACCGTCGGCACACTAGGGGTGATGTGGTCGGCATCACGCCGGCCGCCTTAACCTTCCCAGAGTAGCTCTGGTACCCATTTGGGGCTGGGTCGACCCAGGAGCCGTTTGTGGCCTAAAAATTTTTCCGCCTCATCTGGGGATCGAACCATAGACCACTGCGCTAGGAAGCCAGTGCACTAACCACTATGCTACCGCGGCTCCTTTACTAGCAATAACCCGTCAATAATGACGGAAGTAAATCAAATACTGTAATATATTTTTTAAATACTTTTTAATTCAATATAGAAGTTCTTTGATGACAACATTTTTTGTGAAAGGGCGTGGATCTGTTTCAAAGAAAGTTCATGCTCTTCTGCAGACTGATTTGCTCGTCGTGATGCTCTCAACAGACGAATGCGAAAAGCTTCTGCAGCGCGTTGAGATTCATGCTCTTCTGCAGACTGATTTGCTCGTTGTGATGCTCTCAACAGACGAATGCGAAAAGCTTCTGCAGCGCGTTGAGATTCATGCTCTTCTGCAGACTGATTTGCTCATTGTGATGCTCTCAACAGACGAATGCGAAAAGCTTCTGCAGCGCGTTGAGATTCATGCTCTTCTGCAGACTGATTTGCTCGTTGTGATGCTCTCAACAGACGAATGCGAACAGCTTCTGCAGCGCGTTGAGATTCATGCTCTTCTGCAGACTGATTTGCTCGTTGTGATGCTCTCAACAGACGAATGCGAAAAGCTTCTGCAGCGCGTTGAGATTCATGCTCTTCTGCAGACTGATTTGCTCGTTGTGATGCTCTCAACAGACGAATGCGAAAAGCTTCTGCAGCGCGTTGAGATGCATGCTCTTCTGCAGACTGATTTGCTCGTTGTGACTGACACTGTGCTTGTCTTTGTGCCGCTTCATGTTGTCGTCGTATTGCTGCTTCTTCTAGAGTCTCTCTTGCTCCTTGTGATTGACGTGATCGTCCCTTCATCTTAGCATCTGCAGCTCGTTTTGCAGCCATCTTATCATTTTGATCCATAATAATAAGTCTGCAATACTTTAAATTACAATTTTGTTTTGAAGAAATAATCAAAAACTTACATTTTAAGGTTATTTTTAACAAAATGATCAGTTAAATCCGTTTCCGGAATGAAACTGGGTTCTACACTGACTTTTCTTCGTTGAGTGTTACTATTTTCGGGAGAGTACATATAAGGGATACAATACAATTAATGTCTAACTTTCAACCACAGTTGCATCCCTTAGATGTGACCGACGTACAAACGGCAAGAATTATGGAGTTTGATGATTTAGCCTGTCGTATTCTTATCTGTCTTGCACAGTTGTCGCCCCTGCATCCATCAGTTGTCAAATTTCAAGTGGCATAAATTTCTTCTTTGCAGTTCACTTTTCACTGATATGTTTGACATTATTTGCAATTTCGTAAATTTCCCTTTTACCGTGCTGCAAACAGTCATGTTTACAGTGACCTAAGTGCAATATTTTAAATTAATACCTTTTGTTTCAGGTACATATGTACACTACGAAGCATACTTATAATTTTTATGCACACTGACAATCTGCTTTCTAAAGTGAACTGCTTTACAATTATACAACATTATTAATATTTACAAGGATGTAGAATCGTACACATATCTTGGTAATAATAAAGACAAAGTTGGAGGGACAGACAATGATATCAAAATAAGAATACGAAAAGCAAGAGGCGCTTTCATTGCATTGGGAAACATATGGAGGTCAAGAGAAATCAAGTCCAACACGAAAATATGAATCTTCAACTCAAATGTCAAGTCAGTCCTATTGTATGGCTCTGAGACATGGAGAGCAACACAAACAACAACTAAAAAGCTACAGACTTTTATAAACGGGTGCTTTCGTAGAATAGAAGGACTGAAATGGTATGACAAAGTCACAAATGTGGAATTGATGACAAGAACCAGAGAAGTGCCAGTGGAACAAGAGCTGAGAAGAAGACGCTGGCGATGGATAGAACACACACAGAAGAAACCTGTTGATAGCATTACAAAGCAGTCCTTGTTCTGGAAAACACATGGAGAAGAGAGCTGGATACAGAGGTGAAAATGATGAGGAAAACATGGAAAGAACTTGAGCGGATGGCACAGGACAGGAAGACTTGGCATGTGTTTGTTGAAGGCCTATGGTCCTTGGGGAGCTAAAGGGTATTGATTGATTGATTCATTCATATTTACAAAATAGAATCTTAAATATTATTTTTACACTTTTATATTTAAAAATTATTTGCTTAATTTTTAAAAGTTAGTGTTGTAAAAACAAGAAATTCTTAAAGTATAAATGACATACAATCTTTAATTTAATAATAAGCTGGTAATTTTCCTTTATTATGAAAAATTATTATAGAATTATTTCTGTTGGCGCACAACGTTTCTGGCTTAATTACGGCGTTGCGGTACCTAATTTGTGGTTTTTCGGATTTTTATAAAGCATCTTAAGCCCTGTCAGCATGCCAAATTTCAGACTTCTGGATAGCCTAGAAGTGGTCAAAGAATTGCATGTTGACGGAAAATACGCTTCTATTATATATAATATAAATAATAAATAGAAAACACATTATATTTTAATGTTATTATTATTTTTTTTGCCGTTTGATTATTTCCATTTGACGGGGAAGAGTATAAATTATATCCCTCTGAAGAAAAAAACTGCCAACATTTTTTTTCTTCAAAACTTTATAAACATGTGTAAAACATTTGTGTAACTTCATTCAGAATCACAAAATGAGTTCCCATGTCTTCTAAATGTACTGCAGATGCTCAAATATGAACATGTTAGCTGTAGTTCCTTCCCCGTCATTATTTTGATTGGTATATTTACTATTTAATATTATAATCTTAGCTGAAATATCGGATAGTAGTTATAACCTCTAACTGGTTTAAATAGTTTTTAATTATATATTTCTTTCTTAAATAATGTAATACACACCTTAGAAAACAAAATGCAGACTAAATAGACTGTGCTACTTAAAATTAGATTTAAAAAAAAAAGAGTAACAGATTATCACCATCGCGACAACAGTCTGATGAAATCAAAGAAATGTATCGAGATTAAAAGAAGTCACGTCCAACACAAAAATCAGAATCAATTCAAATTTCAAGTTAGTTATATTATATGGCTTTGAACATGGCAAACAACAAAAACAACAACATAAAAGCTTCAGACTTTCACGAATGGGTTAATAAAAAGCTAGCCTCATAGCAGATACTGCCGTAGGGGAGTGAAGTGTTAGAGACTTCCCAATACTGGATCAAGCTTCGAGAGGTGAAGTAATCACTTCCCAATACTGGATCAAGCTTCGAGAGGTGAAGTAATCACTTCCCAATACTGGATCAAGCTTCGAGAGGTGAAGTAATCACTTCCCATCCTTGCTGCCTTAGCCTTTCCTGACCCAAGAGCAGAGTCAGGTATCCATGTACAGGTGACAGACTTAGCTTGGCATCACCGTGTTTCCAACCCGCTAGCTGTGCCGTAAAAGGCCTGCGCTCTAACCACGGACGCTCTCATAAATAGGTGATCTTCTAAATAGAAGGATTATAATTGTATGACAAGACCACTAATGTGGAACTGATGACAAGAACCAGACAAGTGTCAGAACAACCAGATATGAGAAGAAGAAGCTGGTGATGGATAGGACGCAACACTGAGCAAACCTGCTGATAGATTGACCAGGCAGTCCTTGTTCTGTAATCAACAGCGTGATCGAGGGAGAGGTAGACCAGGGAATACACGGAGAAGATAACTGGAGATAGACGTGAAGGGGATGATGAAGATATGGAAAAACCTTGAGCTGATGGCACGTGACAGGAAGACTTGTCATAAAGCAGATGCTACTTAAGGAGTTTAAAGGTAATGATGACTAGACAACTAATTTACATTCGATTACGGTGTTGTACGGTGTTGTTGTACGGTGTTGTTGTACGGTGTTGTACGGTGTTGTTGTACGGTGTTTTGCTTGTCAGTAGAACCACACAAAAAATAGAAAAAGGAGGTTGGGGGGGGGGGGGGGGAATTAAGAGATTTCTGACGTCATATTTAGGGCGGGGGGTCTGGGTTTTTGTGACGAAATGTGACATAGTGGGAGGGGTGGTGGTTAAAAATAGCAAAAATTGCGTGACGTCATATGTGGACGAGGGAGCCGCGGTAGGGCAGTAGTTAGTGCACTGGCTTCCTAGATCGGTAGTCCATGGTTCGATCCCCATTTGAGGTGGGATTTTTTTTTTTAGACTGCAAACGGCTCCGGGGTCGACCCAGCCTCATGAACTAGGTACCGGAGCAACTTTGGGAAGGTTAAGGCGGCCGGCGTGATGCTGACCACATCACCCCTAGTGTGCCGATGGTCAAGAAAATATGGGCCGAACACCATATTCCCAATATGCCTCAATGGGCGTGTCACGGAATCCTTTACCTTTTATTTTATATGTGGACGACCCCAAAGAGGCAGAAGGTCTATGTGTTTATAATGATGTACGTGTGTGACACATCAAGATTAAGAAAGCAAGAGAGAGAGAGAACGAACGAACGAACGAACGAACGAAAGAACTTTATTTTCAAAGGGTTGAGAATTGGGCACGCAGGCCCGTCTTAGAGAGAGAGAGAGAGAGAGAGAGAGAGAGACTTTCTCATATTTGCTGTAATGATGCAATACACAGCTTTTAAGGATGGAATTGTGTTGATGTATATCATTATCGTCCATATTTCGTTTCAAGTTGAACATAGGTTTATATGTGTTCTGTTTTCCTTGACTCTGCGCACGAGGCGCCAGATGTTTTGACTTCTCATCTCCCTTTCTTTTCTTTGTTTTTTCTGGCTTCTTTGTTCTTCTGTCCGTTCCAACTGAGGCCATGTTTAGCTACCATGGCTGGTTGTTTACTTACGATAGGTCCTGCTATCGCCGCCTTCTCTCTCTGATCTCCAGATCGACTAGTGTGGTGTGATTCTCTTAAACAGGTCTATGTGTCTTGTGACTCTGGCAATGTGACATGATTCTAATTCATAAACTTGTTGTTTTGTCATACCTGTGGGTACATGATTTGAACAAAAAAATATAATTAAGAAGTAGTGGCGATAGTCTGAAGTCTGGGCGTGATAAATCTGAGAGAAACTCATTTCCGAAGCACACAACAGTGCAGTTTTTGTGTGTTTTAACTTCGTTTAGAGCAGTGCTCTAAAAATAACTTTTTAGCGGTCTTGCACCCTCGTACAGAATCTCAAGAAGTCTCGATCCCTTTACGTCATTTAAGAAGCCTTGCACCTCTTTGCATCATCTTAAGAAGCCTCGCACCTCTTTACATCTTCTTAAGAAGCCTCGCACCACTTTACATCATCTTAAGCCTCGCACCCCTTTACATTATCTCTTCGCGCCCCTTTACAACATCTTAAAAAACCTTCACACCCTATTATCTTCTAGCTCGCAAAATATGCACAAAATGGAAACAAGAGATAAAAATATGTCTTGAGAAAATATTTACAAAACGTGTCGGTCTTTGATTCACAATGTCAGTGTGATGTTTTGTACAAATACATTAGAGTTCTGTGTAGTATATAACGTTTGAGATTATTCGCCTTCTAAAATATTTGGCATGTCTCGCCCTCCATTAGGTGGATCGCCCACCCCTGTGGGTGCATATAAGCCTGTTTAAGAACCACTGGATAGAACAAGCCGCAACCTTCCGTATTAAAAGCAGAGAATCAAAAAAAAAAAAAAAATAGCTATGTGGATCCTGGTATTTACATTTTAATTTGTTCTGCCATCGTTTGGATTTACTTCCCAATAGGTAAACCAGATAATTAGCCAGTATCTGGCAATTGTTAACATAGATCTAAAAACAAAAGGTCACAACCATTATTGTATTATGTTATATCCATATGATATTAAACATTCGCTGCAGTCTTTGTAAGTTTTCAGTTCTGGTTTAAGGAAAGTTTTGTTTTTAAGCAGCATCTGTGTAACATACTCATAAATCAAAGTAATAATGCCCTATCAACAGTTATAACATTGTAAGTAAAATATTTTGACATCCTGCCAACGTATAGTTGACATTCATGTAGAAGCAAGAAAACTAAACAGAATATTGACCTTAAGTCAACGTGAACTTGGCTTCCGATAACGACAAACTGGATAAATAGTTCTGTCTAAATATGTGTGGATCCTAGAAAATGTGCTGTCCTCCGGAAATTGTCTGCGTATTGGCCGAAATAAAGGGAAACATATAAAGATCAATTAATGCATGGAAGTGAGGCTTATCGACTGCGACAATGAAATAGTCAACAAAAAATTAGAAAGACTCGCCAAACACAGAACTGAAATCAGAAGCAAAAGTGGAAAACTTGTATTTGAGAAGCCAGTAATAAAAGAAAGAACAAAATGGTTGTATACCATTTTATCTATTTGTCAAAACCGTAACTTCATTTTTTTTTTTTCAAATGATGATACCTGGTTTGGTTTGGTTTTGGTTTTAAGGGCTGTACTCATTGTACACGGACAATTGGGCACATGGACAACTCCATCAGTGCTCCAATCTCCTACCTTAGATGACATAAGGAAAATCTTAGCACAGTGCACGAACTTCGCAGCACCGGCGAAGATCCCAATGTGTGTTTACATAAATCACACATTCTATAAATATTTTGTGGTTAGTTGGTTTACTAACTTTTTATGTTTTGCTCTTTACGATTTGCTATTGCCGAGGGATTTTTAACGGGCGCCGCAACTTGCACACGGGAACTCTTACCGCATTGTTTTTTTGCCCTTATCCAAGATGGATAAGCATCCGATCTCACTACTCTGAAGATCAAGGGAAAGTATGACATCATCAGGAACAACTGGTTTGGAAAAGAATGTCCATCAATAATACCTGTACTGCGAGTGAATGTGACATTATTGGGTCGATCACTGCTTCACTACGGCAGTAATCAGTGACATTTGTTGTACTGATTAATTACATGATTTTGTCAATGGTCGACACCTCTTTCTTTCTCTGATATGTAGCAGATATTTGGTATTTTCAAACATTCTTACACTCCTCTCACTGATAAGTCGTCATGTTTGTTTGGTTATCCGTTTCTCCCTGCTTTGCAAGGAACGGCTGAGATAATAATTAATCGACAACCATGTTGGTTAATCTCGGGTGCGGCCGACATCAGACAACAGATTAATACTAAAATAACCCAGCGCATTTATTTAATCGCTGATATGGCCAGGGTGCGTTCCTTGTCAAGATGGTAAAGAGACGGATTGTGTGTGCTCAAGCGACAGATAACGAGATTACTAGTCTGTGCGACACATTTTGGACAGACATGCATGACATCATCGTTTCCGGCACACATTGTTACAAAGACATTACTTTGTATTAAAATAATAATAAGTTATTTGTAAACACTGCCGATAGAGGACCGGATGTTTTATTCCCTTATATGGGAGAGGTGACCCTGTGCATTACGCACATTATTTTGGGTTGAAGTAATTTTGGAATTACCCCACTAAACACGAATGTTTGAAACGATTGGAGCTTTCTTAGCATCGTAACAACACAAATGCGGGTGAGGACAGACAATATAACCTGACCTTTTAACAGTTTTAAGACACTGTGAAAATTCATTGTGAGGATCGCTTGCCGAGTCGAAACCAGACCGCCAGGGTTAGAATTAATAATTCTCTTTATCAGACAGGACTTTGTGGAACATCTTGAAGGATTTAAAGAGCCCAGGAAAACCATTTTAATAAGGAAGACATGCATCTGAGAAAACTGAAACACGGAGTCATAGTGGGAGTTTAGTGCTAACATAACGACCCCCAAGACACGTGAAAATAGGCATCTGCCAGTGCCTTAAACCTACTTCTCTGAGCAAACAGTCTGTGAGCCAAGATTGGCGTAAGTTGTACTTTTTACATTTTATCTTTTTAATTATTAACATGTGAACTAATATGTATATATTGCTATGTGAATATTGTTATTGGTATACAGAATTGACATCATTGCACCCCGGGCAAACCCATAGGTGCGCAGTCTCCATCAGTATATGTCGAAGAGTGTGAATGCTAACTGTTCCTGTAGCTCGCTGGTTGTAAACACGACGGATGCATTCTCTCATACGCCCATCTCTACTAGCCTTACGTTTGATGCCAAATTCCAACAGTCTTAACCTTGATGATTCATCTATTGCAGTGTCATTCTCTAACAGGCGATTATTAATTGCTCTCAGTATATCTCCCTTATCCATATCTAGTGTTCCCACTATGGGTGCTCTTGATGCTAATCTGTCAGCTCTTTCATTACCACATACTCCAGCATGACCAGGACAGTATATCCACACCAGCTCTTGTAGACTGGAAGCTTCTATAAATGTTTTCCATTCATGCCGCAACCAACCACTTTGAACCTTCCGAAGCATGGGCTGAGAGTCTGACACAATGATAGTCTTTGTTAATGAAGTTTCAGTTATCCACCTTAAGGCTGCAGTAACAGCCTCGACCTCCATTCTCATGCTGGAAGTTGTTATCTTGTAAGCCCCGCTTTGTTCGGCGACGATTCTGCCCCAACCGGATTTCTCACCACGGATCACAGACCCATCTGTATACACAACAGCATCATAATCCCAGGAATGATCATGGATCAGTTGATTAATTTCCAATTCTGCTTTTCCATTCCCCCAATTTCTACTCTCTCTGCCAAGGCTGATGATTACATGCTGGTAGTTAATCCAGTTCTCATCTGACATACTCCACTCTTCCCCCTTGAATATATTGTCGACTGTGGCTACCTGTTTGATCGTTGTCTCTGCCTGTGCCATCCATGAAATTCCTCTCTTTACTCTTGCTCCCTTAATGTCAGCTGTTACCATGCAGAGGGTGCCGTTTTGTCTGTGGATACTCGCATATAGGCTTTTGCTTGGGCCATCGCATATCTGGATTTAATCGACAGCACTCCAAGCACATACCTCATTGCCACAATGGGGGTATCTCACGTACAGCCCGAGATTATGCGCATCCCTTCATTCTGAATGCGTTCTAGTCGTTTAAATTGTGTTACTGACACGCCGCAGCCATTATTTTTAGGGCCGCTAGACCCCTCCTGCATTTTCATTGTGATTCGCTCAACATGGTACTTATACGAGAGCCCGCGATCAAATGTACCTCCGAGTTATTTCAGCTTTTCTTGCCTTTCAATCCTCAGTCCATTGAGAGTAATATCTGGGAGGTCTGCTTTCACAATGGAGTTGTTCAAGGAGCACCACATCACGCAGGCCTATGTGAATATTAATATGTGAAAAGTGCTAGTGGATGTCCAAGTCATTTGAAGCTGGCAACCTAATCATATAGAATGATGAATTCATGAACCACCACTGCTAGGGCTGGTGACTGTTTTATTGCTAGTTTCTTACAGAGAACTAAAAGCATATGTAGTCCCAAGTTCCATTTGGAGCAGGGAGGGAAAGATGAAAGAAATATTGTACATTCTAATTATAATATTCACACTTTCAAACCAGTGTAAATGTCTGTGTAAACATATTCACTTTAAAATTAAAGAAAGTTTCAAAGCTTCTCAATCAGTGTAGATGTAAATGAAAACGTATTCAATCTATATTGTGAATACTTTTCAATCAGTGTAGATTACCATATTTTATCTGTACTATTAACCTTTTCATTTGAATGTAAAGTAAATATAAAGCTATTCGATTTAAATGTAAAGAAAGTTTTCTCTCGAGGGATTATGCTTTATTCTCATAGAGGGTAAATTCTGAGGTAGATGGGATGGTGGAATAGGAGAAAGGGACCCATAACTATGTATTTTACCATAGTTGTTGGTGGTACCAGTTGAGGGTACTATCTCTAGAACAAGAAAGGGAAAAGTGGCCTGAGCTTAAAGACGAGAGACCAGCTTCGTAGACACACCCTGACATTTCTCAGAACGTGCTGCGTCCTATAACCTTGACCAGCGACGAGCGTTTTCAGTCTACCACTAACCAAAACCACCAGAAGAAGTATAACCGTCACTGACAGCTAAGTAACACATAAAAGATGCCTTTACACATTTCTATCCCATCACAACAGTGATGATAACCTTTTTTTATAAACAATTATTCATTTCTTTAAAACCTTGTTAACACCTAAACGACTATTAAATCTGGTATTTGTAAATTTACAAGTCTAACTCCGATTTAATCATTTTGAATGTACTGGATGTTTTTCTCGGTCAATTTACTAAATACACTCTAAACAGAGCTATACCATAATAATAAGAATTCCACCGAGTAAATCAGGGTGGGGGCTTGAACGAGCTGAAATTAATAATTGCTTAATTCTTCATAAAAGGCGGCGGACCGATACAAGTTAACAATTGCTTTGCCAATGCAGCATTGTTCTTGACTTCTGAAATATTTTATGAACGCCCTTGAGATAGAAGCATCATTATCCTTCTATCTACAAATCTGCCAAGAGTAATCTTGTGCGACGGAAGACACCTTTGAAGGCCCATATTAGATCCTCTTGAGTTTTGGCCACTGTTGGACCACTACTGCAAAGCAGGGGAGGCAAATCCGTGACAGTGAACTCAGTACCTTTAGAATTAAAGACGGACGCCATACCTCTTAGCCACTTCGACCTCGTTCACACCTGACACTAGACTAATCAGGAAATCATAGTCACTAATATTATGTAAGGTTCAACTCCTCGTGAATTACGTGCCCGTCGGAGAATCTTTCAGTCTGTCAGTGCTCTGTCATTTAACGAACTTGACTGAAAACCAATGAACCATTCTAACAACTGATCGGTATTTAAGCGAAATGGAATTTTGTTGTTATTCTCATTGCCGTTGCAAGTGTAGTGTTCTTTCCTAATGTCACGTGGTACCAAAGCCTGCGTTAGTTCTGTTCTAAGCTATTGATTCTCTCCCAGCGTTGCGTAAACGATGAGTGACGAACTTTCATATGGCAAGATTAGCGAGTGCTGAGAGAACTGGTTCTAGGTTGCTAGGCAGGTCGCACGGAACTATGGCGCCGTTTGCCTGACTCTGCCAACATGTTAATAATGAGCACAAGTTAGCCATATTACTGCGATGCGTAGTGTGGAGCTGAAGTTCTTCTTGGGGCAAGTGTGTCGCTCTAGCTGCTGTGAGCCCATGTTGTTGTAGGATGTATGTGATGTTGTAGGATGTATGTGATGTTGTAGGATGTATGTGATGTTGTCTATCCATCTGTCTATCCGTGCTCTGAACCCAGATCTTCTATTATTGTAGTAAAATGAATTGCTTTCTTCAAGCATCTGATTTCACATTAAATGCTTTTCCCGTCATGTGCTTTGATCAATGACCATGTTTGACACTGACAGCAAAGAGTTGATAAGAACATACTGTGTATCAGCTGTCTCCTCGTCCTGAACTAAAAACTGCGGCTGGTGAATGTTGATGATTGTAGCTGATAAGAACGTATTCAGCCGAGGTGTGCAAACTACAAGTATATTAAACGTCCATGACCTAATCTGCGGCGTTAAACGTCAGTAACCTGATCTGAAGCATTAATCGTCAGTGACGTAATCTGAGGCATTAAACGTCCGTCAATAAATCTGAGGCTATAAAAGTCCGTCACCTAATCTGAGTCACTAAACGTCCGTCACCTAATCTGAAGCATTAAACGTCAGTGACATAATCTGAGACATTAAACATCCGTCATCTAAACTGATGCATTAAACGTCACTTCATCTAATCTGAGGCATTAAGCGCATGTCATCTAATCTGAGACATTAAACGTCCGTCTCTAATTTGAGACATTTAACGTACGTAATCTAATCTGAGACATCTAAAGGACGTCATCTACAAGATGATATTTAACGTCCGTCATCTAATCTGAGACATCTAACGGCTGTCATCTCATATGAGACAGAAAATGCTGTCCACCTTCCTATTTATTTCATTTTTCTTCCACCTCTTATGATAACATGTGTAAACTTTCACGGTCATCTAATCTCACCTGCTGTAATCTTCCTCTATATTATAGAAAGATTCAGCTTCACATTGACAGTAAAGAATTTATAGAAAAGCGATTACCTTGACTTATCGTAAGAATTTAATAATCCCTAGTTACCATTCTTGCTTGGATATCTCCTAAATCTACAGTGTTTCATAATTATGTATAGGCTAAACAATGTAAAAATTTATATTTCATGAACAGGTGCACAATTTTAATTTTATTTATAACATTTTGAAGCTAAAAGATGGAACATTTTTTCACAATGAAGTAATTTTGTTTTATTTTTCAGATACGTGAAAAGTGACGGAGAATATTCAATTAAGTTTTGAAGAAAGAAAGACAATTCTAAAATTGTCAGATCAGTTGATAATCATGTATTCATGCTGACGGTCTCATTTTGAAAATTTAAACTAAATTTATGTTATTGCATACATGCACTCTTCCCTTCAGAGATATGAGAAATATCGCATTAAGAACCAAAACAGGTCAACATTCAGGTGACAGGTGAAATAGTAAGTAAATTCTGATTGCTTAAACATAACAAAATAAAGAAATAAAGAAATAAATAAAGAAATAAAAAAATATATATATATATAGATTTGATTGTCACAATAATTTAACAAAGTTAGTAGTGAGCAACAGAAAAACAAAGAAAGAATGTTATAAATAACGTATACAGTCCTCTTTCTAAAGTAAACCAAATCTGACATCACTATTCTGTTAGAGCGGTACACCTCTTCAGTTGAGAAACACACTATAATTCCCGTGTCTGTCTAACTTCCTAATGTTAGGTAACTAGGAAATCCAGCGAATAGGAAACATCTCCCTTGACCGCAATAGGTTGACTCATGTGAGAGTATGTATGTAAATCCAAAGATAATGGCATGTGGGGACTTACTGGTTTACTAATCCCTAACTCGATGGTGTGAATTGAAGACTTGACGTCGCCTTTCGGGAAAGGTGTATGCGCTTGATACAAGCAAAGGCACTGGCCACACAATTAAGGGCTCTGAGATGGTGAGTTGCTTTGGTAAACAGTGCTGTCTTAAAGAAGACGCACTGAAGCTAACAGCTCACTACCTAATGGTGATGACAAAATATTATGATGCTTGGAGTGTATACTGGCCCCCTAAGTAGTGGGGTTAATCGTAGACTATGACGCCACGAAATAAGTTTATCAGCAACTTAGTAAATCATAAAAAGAGCAATCATGACACCATGAAAGCATGAAACCATGAAATGCGATTGACAAGGGCTGGCCAGTTCCAAGGACTCTGGAATCTCTCTGAAAAATACAAAGTAGATTACTCCCTTTCAGCCAAAAATCATATCAAAGTTTTTTTACACAATTCAATGCAGACAACACAACAAAAACCACAACACACTCCAACCCTACCCGCCCTTTCAGAGTTCAGGACACAGGCAAGAGCCGCCACGGGAACTTGGCACAACCCTTTATCGATCGGAACTAGCGATGAAAGTAAACACTTTGCGTGCTTAACAGCTATCACGGGGTGGGGGAGGGGGTGGGAAGGAGAGGGGAGGTATGAGGTATACTGACATGTCCTTACGAACAGGTCAAGAATGTAAGTATACATACATGTTTTGGCTCATGCCCTTTGTGCCGACACTTAATAATTGTGGTCATCTAGATTGCGTTGGGCAAACCAAGAAAATTATATATAGAGGAATCGAGTGGTCTCTCTGTAGGAGTGAGGCCATAAACAATGGGGTTTTACATAATGGACCTACAATGTCCCGGGTTTTCACTCTCAGGAATGTATTACTCTACACGGTAAATTATCCCACATTTGGGTTTACCATAGAAAAAAACAAAAACAAATGCCCATCAAAGGTTACAACACAAATCGGGCTTGTAAGATAATCATTAAAATCAATATCTTTATATAGAAATATATACATACTTTTTGGAACGTTACTGTTAGTTAACCACGTGGCAGCAACTCAATCTAATTAACATAACCGCACGCACACCGTCCTTTGAAAATAAATGACACTTAGTAATTTGACTTATGAGAAAGTTAATAGCATTAAATTACACCGTCATATGAACAATTAACTTTAGAAACGTAACTCGGGTTTATTTATAAGCATAAAAGCTTGCTTGATTATTTTATAACAAATTGTGCTTACCGACGATATTGCAAGAACTATTTTAATTCTAAATAAGAGTGACGCTGCTGGACCCAGGCATTGCATTCGCAGACGCAAGTTAGAAGTAAAGAGGAAGTTATAAAATCAAAGATAATAGAGAGGAGTCCGAAAAGCAAGAAATCTGACAGAATTTCTTATTCAACTTACGACAGTGATAAAGAACATTAAAACTGCGTATGTTGTTCATGAAATATACATTTTTAAAGTGTGTTTACATTATTTTTTCAAAAACCCTGTATTTTCACTTGTTGTAAACTCATTTTCTTAAGTTGATTTATTGTCGGAAATGTCCTCTTGCTACTGTACTTTTATGTTTCAAATGTTGATGTTCCACTGGAACTTGGGAAATTGCTGTAATCTTTATATGTATTCTGCATTTGTTGCCATTGCCATATTTGACCGGATATATTGTCATAAAACCGTTTGCGCTCTCTCATGTCCACTCCGGCAGGATTGCATTACATTCCTGTGCGCGTGCTATTTTGTTATTTTCTCTCTCTCCCCTGTCCTTACGCGGCCAGTGAAAACTCAGCCGTAGTTCAATGTTTACATAACTTTCACACTTGAACTCACTTCAATTGGCCGGTCCATCCCTGATGGACTAATTGGATCACAAAAACGTGATGGTCCCACGTTTGATCCCAAGTGAAAGGCTAATAACGGTGCTTGTACAAGATGGAAGTAATCCTTTAAAATTCTACAGAATAATAGACTTGCATATTGGAGGTGCGGATAAACCACGAAATGTCCAGACAAGACGGCCGAATTGCGCCGAGTCATAGTCTGATAACGACGGTTGAATTACGTGGGATAGGCAAGGCAGATATTCCCCCAATCTGGGAGTATTTGTTTAAATGTGAGAGACGCTATTTGACCAAGTAATAATCGGATGTTTACCGCCCAATTTTAGAAAAGTAACGTTTGAAATTCGGCACTAGATGAGTCGTGCAAAATATTTCATCATAAAATTGCCATACATTTAAACGTTCAAATATGATTGGCTGATACATTGAGGCGCGAATAACAATTGCGTCGATTGGGCGTTTGTCCCAACAGCCCTGAAAAGTGGGGGCAGAAAACCTACACTATAATCTAACACTTTTTGCAAGTCTTGTTCAGAAGGACAACCGAAATCTGAGGAATCTAAAACACGGAGTCATAGTTGGAATGAATTGTAAACATAACAACACCCCAGAAACGTGTAAGATGTCTATTCCAGTGCCTTTATTTCTCTGAGCACACAGTCTGTGAGCCAAGATTGGCGTAAGTTATACATTTTACATTCTATATTTTTCATTACTAACATGCGAACTAATATGTATATATTGCCATGTGAATATTAATGTGTGAAAATTTCTAGTGGATGTCAAAGTCATTTGAGGCTGGCAACCTCAGCATATAGAATGATGATTTAACGAACCATCACTGCAAGGGCTGGTGACTGCTTTATCGCTAGTTTCGTAAAGAGAACTAAAAGCATAAGTAGTACCAAGTTCCATATGGAGCACGGAGGGAAAGATGAAAGAAATGATTTACATTCTAATTAAATATTTCCATTTTTAAACCAGTGTAAATGTCTGTGTAAACATATTCACTTTAAAATTGATGAAAGTTTCAAGCTTTTCAACCAGTGTAAATGAAAACATATTCAATCTATATTGTGAACATTTTTCAATCAGTGTAGATGTAAATGTAAATATATTCTATCTATACTATTAACCTTTTCATTTAAATGTAAAGTCAATATAACGCTATTAAATTTTAATGTAAAGAAAGTTTTCACTCGAGGGATTAAGCTAAATTCTCATCGAGGGTATAGTCTGAAGTAGATGGGATGGTGGCATTGGAAGATGAGGACACATAAGTATGTGTCGGGAAACTCAATACTCAGAGGGTATTTGTTTCTATTCTTTTACCATACTAATTGGTGGTACCAGTGAGGGTACTAATATCTGGAACAAAGTGAGAGTAGAAGTGGCCTGCCGTCGAACTAGACACCATCATCAGATGGTCTCTGAGACGCGGGACCAGCTTTGCAGTTACTCCCTGATCTTACGTGCAACGTGCTGCGCCTTTAATCTGGACCAGAGATGCGAGAACTCCAGTGATCTATCTGCACAGAACCCGAAAACACAGCGGGAGCAGAAACTACCATTTGCAGCTAAGTCAAACATAAAAGCTGCCAAGTTCTTACATAAAACAATTTACCATCACACGATGATGAGTATTTTCTGTTAAAAATTCTTCTTCTTCTTCGTTCGCCCTGAAAAGGACGGTGGTTGCGTTGTGTCTGTTTACAACGTAGCTGTGATATCTGCACCTTTCGGTCGACACATCCGACTTCAGCACGGCATTTTTAGGTACCGGGTTTGCCTTCCCATTGCGATCAGCACTCGCTCAGCCAGACTGCACTGCTGCAGACTGTTTCCAGGACCACCACGTGGAGGTGGAGTGCGGTCTTGACCAGCTCTGGATCGCTGGTCCTGATGCAAGCAGTACAGCTATGGGTCGCTGACTGCATTCACTATTGCTGCATCTTGGGGTCCCAAAAATTATTCAATTTTTAAACTGTTAAAACTTAGTTGATTATTAAATCTGTTATTTGTAAATAAACAAATTTAACGTCGATTTAATCATTTTGAATGTACTGCATGTTTGACTCAGTGAATTTACTAAATACACTCTAAACAGAGCTATACCAGAATACTAAGAATTCCACCGAGTAAATCAGAGGTGGGGGCTTGAACAAGTTGAAATTAATAACTGCTTAATTATTCTTCAGAGGCGGCGGATCAGATATAAGCTAATGTCACAGACCGTCAATAAAAGTCCGTAGCAATCCCCGAATGACCAAAATCCTGGTAAACGGCAACAAACATCACCCTTCTCTATGTCACAGCTCATCAGACGTTTGTCTTTTGTTCATTTTTCTGCATACCTTCTCAGTATCCTGAATAGCAGTGCTAAACTCGCACCTCTACTTGGTACGGCTGGAGTCCTCCGGAATCCAGCTGTCACGGACCTGCCGTCGATAGATAGACATCATCCTCTCAACTTGCAGCGTCCAGCAAGTTTGTACTGTCCTTTAGTGACTATCTCCCTTGTTGACTCTTCTTTTTTCGTGATCGTATAGTAGTACTGTGTAGTGATTTAATAATCTGATGTTCTGATAGACAGGGTGGATGTGTAAAAACGAAGTTCTTCTAACTTCAAGTTGGACCACTGAATTGACAACGCTACTCCTATCGAAGTATCAAATGGAAACTCCGTTTCTTAAAAGTCAAATTCTTTATTCAGTTCAGTCGAATATTAATTTGATTCACACCAAAACTAATCCCTCACGACATTTGACATCATTCATTCCACGGGTATCTCCTTTTTTTGGAACCTCTGGGACAGTGTTCGAATTCACAATGTTTGACCTACAAGTCCGATTTCTTCTATTTATAATACTAACGCTTTTCAGTCTGAACCGGACTTACCCCTTCTAATACGTTCTTTGTTATTCCAAAGGTTTTATTTTTATTTTATAACCAGTGGCTATCATAGAACTGATTAATAATATGATTCCTTCAATCGGTTCCTTCCGTTTTTCTAGGTCTTTTCTTCTTGGGTCGGATGAAGTATCCTTCTTGTTCAAAGGACCATTTTTAAACCTTGTCTCCATGTGTGCGTCATCCCGTTGTTTTTCTGACGTCCTTGGTCTCTCGGTGACTTTTCTTTTTCCATAGCTCGCATCGAGAGTATTCCTTTCTCCTCCTTATAGTTAGTCCTTTATTCCTTTTTATTACGTCCTTTTGTTTGTATGTCACGGCTCCTGTGACATATTCACCCCAGGGTCCCTCAAAGAAAAATGATGTTTTAAAGCATCATTCCTCTCCGACTCTATCTCCCACAGATTCTTATTATACCCTTTTCTACAATTCCCTTAATTAATCATAATAACTCAAATCTTTACGAATGTTACTACTTAAGAAATAACATGCTTAACTTCTTAATTATCAATTAAACCTACAACTTTAACAAGTTTTACCTTCTTAAATTATATACCACAATCAACACTCAATTATGGTTCAGCCCTCACCTTACTCTCGTTTCTCGCCACGACTGCAATTCAGCCTTTCTACTTTTCCTCGTTTTTCCTAACGACTTGTATTTCTTCTAATGACACAACTTTCAAGTCCTCTTTCTCGTCTTGCTCCTTACCTCTATAATCACCCTCCTGTCATTCCGCCACTGCGCCTACGTTTTCACCCCTTGCTCTGCGGTATGGGCATTATCGTTTTCTCCAACTCAGCTCACACAAGTCCGTTTGGACCTTATTTATGCCCTTATACAAGAATTAGCCATCGCTTCCATCTTGTACTTATAACTGCTATAAGCGGCCTTCACAGATTCTCTCTCTCTCTCTCTTTTCTTCTTAATCCTGCTTGTTATCTCATCTCGTTCTCAATGCTCCTCTCACAATTTTACCTTACCCTCTGGTTTTAGGAGAAGCCTATCTCCTCACAAGTCTCCACAAGACTTTTGTAATCACCGCAACATCTTTGCTCTCCACACTAACTTTATATCTCGTTCCCTCTCTGGAACTATCTCTCACCATTCACCTTATTCCCTAATTTTCGGAAAATCCCATCTCCGCATAAATCTCAACAAGAGCCTATCACTCGCCGCAGCATCTCTGTGCCCTCGCACTACTTCTTAAACTCGTTCCCTCTCTGGAACTATTTCTCACAATTATACCTTGCTCTCTAGGCCCGTCACTCCTCTGTGACTTCCCAGTTTACTCATGGTTATCTTAACCATTCTTTTATACACGCCATCTCTCATGACCCTTCATACCTCACCGTCCAATCTCTCAATTACTCACTCTTGATTTCGCCATCTCCTATGGCTCTTCTACCTCTCATATAATATCCCCGCCATTCTTCCATGGCCTTAAACTACCTTTATTTATTCATTATTTCCAACATTTTCATCATTACCGCCTCTCTACTTCACTCTCAAACTCCACTATTTTCGCTATAATAGCCGCCTTGTCCCTATGTCTCTCCCACGAAATCTGTTTAGCAATTTCTATAACTGCTTCCTCCTTTTCTGACTTCATTCACAATTTGCTTGCTCTATTCTTCTCTGTCGCCTCAAAATCCTTTCGTCATCTAACATTTTCGTCAGAAGCATGTCTATTTCATCTCTTGTTTCTGGAAAGTGTGTATGATACCTTTCCTCCAGCAATATCCATACTACTCTTCTACAGAGGTTAAAATCAGGTCGTTTTATGATGACCTCTATCACCCTCCTCAGACCTTCCATGCTTGGTTCATCCACTCTAATCATTTTCTTACTCGTGTCATTCACCTCTTCTCCCACTCCTTTCCTCAATTTCTCCACCATTTCGCACCTCTCCGTAAGCCATACTTTACTCATATGACTCTGTTTATTTCTCCATCTGGCATTTTCTTCCGCGTCCTCATCCTCTGTAAATTCTAATTTATCTTCTTCATCTGACGATACACCGTCTGAATAACTTGACTCCGAATCGGAGAACACGTCTCTTTCCATTATTTTAATTCCCCAGTAATCAAGTTCCTCCATCACTCTCATTACAAGTCTGTGAATTTCTCCAGTTCTTCCTGATAAGTCCGTATCAAACCTTCCTTCTAGAAATCTCTGCACATACTTTAGTACTACGGTGTCGGGTCTAGCTCCTCTCAGTTCATCCTTTATCGCTTTCTTCATCTCCTCCATGCTTGGCTTAGCAACTTTGACGATTTTCTTCATCTTCTCCGAACCACTGTTAACTCTCTGTACTCCCTTCTCTACTTTCCGCTCTCTAATTTTTGCGTCGTTATAGGCACAATGTACTGCTAACTCTTCCTCGTCCTCTCTTCTACTACCATTTTCTGAATTCCTCTCAACTTCTTTGTTCTTAATTCTATCGTTATATCGACTTCTGCTTGGTTCTCTAGTATCTTTAGTTACCTCCACCTTGTTCTTCCTGGCTTCTAAATCTTCAAACTCCTTCTCGATATCTGCACACAATGCGGTTACCTCTTCAACTTCTGTCATATAACCACTGTTAGCATTGTCCTTCCTTCCTTTCCTCATCTCCGATTGTTTTTCGTCTCTCAACCTTGTGAGACGTCTTTCATAATCTGATGAATCATCCGACCATACGTCAGACTTGTTATTATACCCTCTAATACTTGTAACGCCTAACACTTCCTGTGTTTCCGAGGTCCCTTCTGTCTGATTCACCAAGTCTTGAGGATATCCCTGTGGTTTCTGTTGAAGTTTGTTCCTCTCTGGTTCCGTGTCCTCATTCTTCTCTTCCTTATCCGTCAGAAATCTCCTCTTATATTCGTTCAACGGAATATCATCTTCACTCTCCCAATCGTCGGTCAGAAATCTCCTCTTATATTCCATCAGCGGAATATCATCTTCACTCTCCCAATCTTCTTGATCTGCCAGTCCCTCTCTCTCATCTGACTGTTTCGTATTCCTCATCCCAATTGATTTACATCTTCTTCCATCGATCTCTCTATCACTATTCTTGTGCTCTCTATTTTCTTTTCTCTGTTCTCTTCCTGAATTGGTTTTTATCTTGCCAGTTTCAAACTTTACTCTAGTATTTAGATCACTAAAAGGGTCTTCCATCCTCGAATCGTCTCCTGGATTCCTTTCTTCACTATCGATATCTGGTGTTGTTACAAGGGTGGCTCTCCTTCCTTGCTTTTCTCTCTCTCCCATGCTGGGCTCTCCAATCCATGGTCTATAGTCATCTCTCCGTAGTTGTTTACATCTTTTGTCATTCTGTTTATTAATAAGTTCAGACACTAATTCCGTCTCTTCTGTCTGAGTTGCAACAGTGTTTGTTTTCTTTTCTACCTTAATCTTATTATCATCAAGTTTTCTCTTCAAGTTCAACTTTTGTCTCTCTCTTATACAATTGATCTCCGCTCCATTTTTAATCTTACTGTTCGATGTTCCTTTCGTTTTGCACACTTGTATCCTGGCATAGTGTCCATTTTCTGTCCTAACATTAAAATCATTTATTTCGAAACACTTGCCACTCTTTATCTCTTGAAGAAAAGTTCGTATCGCCATTCTATTGCGTCTTTTGCTTAAGCCTTCCCAGTGTCTAGGTGCTTCCGAAATGTTGCACACTCTGCCCTTGTAAATAGTTCTAGGTCCGTTATCTTCCTTTGGTAATCTACGTTTTCTAAAATCGTTTTCTCTAACGTTTCTATTTCTATCCAATCGTCTGTTCATAAACCTGGTCCTAATTCCACACATTCTTCCTATATCCATACTTCTATGTTGTCTAACGAGGTTCTGCGGAGCATAGTTTTCTCGATGAGTCTGCTGAGTTCCTTCCGAGGTAAATTCTCCAATTCTTTGTCTATCTAATCTACCCCTCTCCTCATGTCTCCATCTATCTACTCTAGGCGGAACATTTTCTCTAGTGAAGTCCCATTCTGGATTTCTACTTCTGTATGTAGACCTGTGATCGTACTCTTCATCTACAACCCTTCCACGTCTGTACTCAATGCCTCTTTGTGGTTGTCTGAACCCCACGGAAGCATCTCTCTCACTTGTATGCCTATAATTTCTATCTTCCTTCAACTCGTTTCGAGGTCCGTTACGACTCTCCATTTTTCGCTTTTTACACACAGCTGCCATTATGTCCCTTGGCATTACATAAATAACATCGTTTTTCCTCTGCTATCTGTATAATTCCTCTCCTGTTTTCTCTGCCATTGTCACTTCTAACCTGCTTGCTCTGATACCCAAGATAATTTCTTTCTCTTGGTCTATCTCTAACTGTCTGTCCAGTCCACCGAGCTTCATTTCCTTTCCATTTCGTTTCCTCATGGTTGTTCCCTGACCTTAGCTGGAACCTCTTCATTAAGTCTTCTTCCGACAAGGCCAATCGTATAGCCTCATTCAAAGTTCTGGGATTCTTCCTCAAGAGAAGCAATCTCATTCCATCCTTATATAAGGCATCAATAAAAATTCCAACTAACTGTCCCTCGATATCTGGACTCCGTATATCTTGTTCTCTAAAAACTTCTTCTGCCAGGTTTTTTAGTCTATCACTGAACAACTGGACCGATTCTCCTGGCTCTTGTTTTACTTGTCTAAGTAGTCCCCACAGATAATGTTGGTCTACAGATTCCCCATATCTATTCAACAATCCTCTTTTCAACTCTTCCCATGTTTCTTGAGGTTCTTCTTCAAATCTTCTTCTCAAAAAGTCATTCAACAAATCCTCACTAGTTAGAAAAGCCAACCTTTTCTTTTCTTCTTCGTTTGCCCCTATGGAGTAAGCATATCTTTCTATTCTGGCTATCCACTTTTTACAACCTCCTGCTTCTCCTCTATAGGTCTCGATACTTTGTCTCAAACCAGTCTGTCTGTTTTCTATGCTCCACCTTTCTTGGGAACTAGTAACATGTAGCAAGGCTAGTGTATTTGGATCCAATCTTGGTTCTTCTGCCATTTTCCAACAATTTCTTACTCTCCTTATTTTAGTCAACTTCTACTTATTACTACTTCATGTGTCACCCTTTACGTATTATTTACCGTGAAACATACATTTTGATATATATATATATATATATATATATATATATATATATGTATATATATATATAATGTCTGACAGACGGAACTATTGGTACTCATAAATTAATTTAACTAATTATTCTTAACTAGCGAAGTCTTGAATTAAGTTAGGTTGCCACGTTTTCGAAATCTTGATGGCACTTGAGGTTCACGTCTTGAAATACCAAGTTTACGTTCCAGGCAACTCGATTGAAAACAACGTCTACGTTTCTGGTACCTTGATTGAAGACAGCGTTTTATGTTTCTGGTATCTTGATTGAAGACAACGACTTCGTTTCTGGTATCTTGATTGAAGACAATGTTTTACTATTCTGGTATCTTGATTGAAGACAGCGTTTTACGTTTCTGGTATCTTGATTGAAGACAACAGCCACGCTTCGGGTATCTTGATTGAAGACAACAACTTCTTTTCTGGTATTTTGATTGAAGACAGGGTTCTAGGTTTCGTGTATCTTGATTGAAGACAACAGCCACGTTTCTGGTATCTTGATTGAAGACAACGTTTTACGTTCTGGTATCTTGATTGAAGACATGATTTTTACGTTTCTGGTATTTTGATTGAAGACAGGGTTCTAGGTTTCGTGTATCTTGATTGAAGACAACAGCCACGTTTCTGGTATCTTGATTGAAGACAACGTTTTACGTTCTGGTATCTTGATTGAAGACAACGGCCACTACACCACCTTCAAGTTACAGGATTCAGCAGGAACAATCTGGATCCAATGTCACTTTATAAATCCGCGACAACTCAGTGTGATCTGAATCCTGGTCTAACGGCGCCAAACACCATCCACCTCTTATGTCACAGACCATCAGAAATATGCCGCAGAAATACAAGCAGGTTCAAATCCTGGTAAACGGCACCAAACACCATCCACCCTTTATTGTCACAGCTTTCCTTGAAAGTCCGTAGCAATCCCCGAATGACCAAAATCCTGGTAAACGGCATCAAACATCGCCCTTCTCTATGTCACAGCTCATCAGACGTTTGTCTTTTGTTCATTTTTCTGCATACCTTCTCAGTATCCTGAATAGAAGTGCTAAACTCGCACCTCTACTTGGTACGGCTGGAGTCCTCCGGAATCCAGCTGTCACGGACCTGCCGTCGATAGATAGACATCATCCTCTCAACTTGCAGCGTCCAGCAAATTTGTACTGTCCTTTAGTGAAAATCTCCCTTGTTGACTCTTCTTTTTTCGTGATCGTATAGTAGTACTGTGTAGTGATTTAGTAATCTGATGTTCTGATAGACAGGGTGGATGTGTAAAAACGAAGTTCTTCTAACTTCAAGTTGGACCACTGAATTGACAACGCTACTCCTATCGAAGTATCAAATGGAAACTCCGTTTCTTAAAAGTCAAATTCTTTATTCAGTTCAGTCGAATATTAATTTGATTCACACCAAAACTAATCCCTCACGACATTTGACATCATTCATTCCACGGGTTTCTCCCTTTTTCGGAACCTCTGGGACAGTGTTCGAATTCACAATGTTTGACCTACTTTTTATTTTTTTTATTTTTTTATTAATGTGTTTGCTACTTCATTTTGTAGCACGCCCCTTTCAACCATCTACCATGTACATGGATTTGTTGGTTATATCAGGACGTGTTTCTTTTATTGTAATATGTTTTTGTTTGTATTTGTTTTATATTATATTATCTCTAGTCGGTATTTTTCCTTTTGTAGTTATAGTTCAACATGGTTTTTAAAAAAAATTCCAATATATGCTATTTTCTAAGTTAATATGTTTTTGATTTTTACTGGATGGTTTATTTGGTTAATCTGTATGTTTCTGGGGCGAGTCTTTCACCAGTTTGGACTACTGGTTCAATTCCTTATTTGATTTTTATATGTTAGCTTTAGTTTTTGTAATATAGTGTTTTATTAACTTTTGCATTTCTGAAGGGCTCTTTGTGCCTATGAGATTTTCTACACTCATTTCTACCTTGTGGTTACTACAGTATGTCTTAATGTTTTGCCTCTGTTGGTCATATTTTTTGCAGTCCACTAGAAAGTGCCTAATTGTGTTTGGTTCTTGACACTCTTCACATGTGGGTTCCTCAATCATGAAATATCCAGTTCCCAGCTTGAGTCTCAGCAATTTTTTATTAATTGGTATTTTTAGTTCATCTTTTATTTGACATTTTTTGCTTGGTTTTTTTTTAAGGATTTTATATGAGTGTCTTGCTTTTTTACTTAGGTCCCATGCTGTTATCCATTCTTTAGTTATTTTTTTGAGCAATTAAGCTCTTAATTTCAAACTTCCCTAAGCCTACTTCAATTTGGTTATGGCTAGTTCTCCCCCCTTTGGCTTCTTTGTCTGCTAGCTCATTTCCTGCTATCCCCACATGTGATGGTATCCATGTTAGTGTTGCACTGCATCCTATATTTTGTAGATATGTATTAACCTGTAGTATTTCCTCTATAATGTCTGGCCTGCTGCCTTCTGTTCTGTTTCTGATTGCTAGTACTGATGATAGGGAATCTGTGAGAATGGTTACTTTTTTTGGTGGATTTTCTGCAGCTATTTCTAAAGCTTTTAGGATTGCCACTAATTCTGCTGTAAAGATAGATGTATTACTTGTTACTTTGTATCTTTTATAAATTTTTAATTTTGGTATTGCTATTCCTGCTCCTAATTGTCCTTCTTCATCTTTGGACCCATCTGTATATATAGTTAGGCTATTATTTGTATACCGTTCTATGTACTCTAGTGTTTTACTTTTTGCTGAGATTATGTCGTTAGATTTATTTATGATCTTTGATAAGTGGGAGTCAGTTTCTGGCACTTTTAATTCCCATGGTGGGATCTTTGCTTTATACAGAGCACTACTGTTTATCGCATTAAACAGGTCTGGGTATTGATCCACTTCATCCATTGTTTTCCACCCTGACGGGTATCTATTATGGTTTAATGGAATGTGGCCTATGTACTGGTTACCCCTATCAAAGGTTTTATGTGCCGGGTGAGTTGGATCTTTTGCCACTCTTGCCCAGTAGCTGAATCTCAGTTCTTTTCTCCTTAGCTCCAGGGGTATAATGCCTAGCGCTACTTCTAGTGCTTCTGCTGATGTTCCCTTTGAGGCACCTGCTATTATTGACAGTGCCTGGTTTTGGACTGTGTCTAGTTTCTTCTTATTGCTTGGGGCGGCTGAATGTTTGACCTACAAGTCCGATTTCTTCTATTTATAATACTAACGCTTTTCAGTCTGAACCGGACATACCCCTTCTAATACGTTCTTTGTTATTCCAAAGGTTTTAGTTTTATTTTATAACCAGTGGCTATCATAGAACTGATTAATAATATGATTCCTTCAATCGGTTCCTTCCGTTTTTCTAGGTCTTTTCTTCTTGGGTCGGATGAAGTATCCTTCTTGTTCAAAGGACCATTTTTAAACCTTGTCTCCATGTGTGCGTCATCCCGTTGTTTTTCTGACGTCCTTGGTCTCTCGATGACTTTTCTTTTTCCATAGCTCGCATCGAGAGTATTCCTTTCTCCTCCTTATAGTTAGTCCTTTATTCCTTTTTATTACGTCGTTTTGTTTGTATGTCACGGCTCCTGTGACACTAACAATTGCCCTGCCGAATGCAGCATTGTTCTTGACTTCTGAAATATCTTATGAACACTCCCTTGAGATAGAGGCATTTTTATCCTTCTATCTACAACTCTGCCAAGAGTAATCTTATGCGAAGGTAGACACCTTCGAAGACCCATATTAGATACTCTTGAGTTGTGGCCACTGTTGGACTACTACTGCAAAGCAGGGAGGCAATTCCGTTATATATATATATATATATATATATATATATATATATATATATATATATATATATATATATATATATATATATATATATATACTGAAGCACATTAAAAACGCACCACTATTATATATACCGATGCCGAGAAGCTGGCAAAAAAAAGTGTGGAAATGTATTTTCCCCGTGTTTGCCATGAGGTAGAGAGCGAATGGCTGCTGGAATGGAAAGTGCAAGATTCAACCCATGGGTGTGTGTACAGAATACATGAAAACGATGAAAGTTACACGTGCAACACGATTCTCAACAGCTATGACCCTGAAAATGTGTACGCGTTGTGGCAGTATACTCGGTATAAAAAGGCCGTTGAGACAAAACACCCAGTACATGTGCTTTAAATACCACGACTATCTGAAAACGACCGCCAACGAGCCATTGGTATGTTGGAGACCGGAATGAGTTCGCGGGCCATTGCCAGGAGGATGAATTGCCACCACAGCACTATTGTACGTCTCAATGAACGTTACGGATCCACTGGCAGTGCCCGGGATAGACTTCGGAGTGGCCAACCACGAGTTACTACCCCTGCGCAAGATCGTCATATTGTGCTGAGTCACCTAAGGAATTGACTCTCCCGGCAAGTCAAACAGCAAGAGCAATAGTGGGTAGACATGGGCAAGTCTCTCGAATGACAGTCATACGACGACTCAGAGATACAGGCCTTACTGCAAGACGACCTTATGTTGGGCCAAACTTGACTCACAGACATCGTCAGCAGCGCCTGCAATGGGCAGAGCAACATATCAGATGGACTAGACTGCAGTGGAATGCTGTCCTATTCACAGAAGAGAACAGATTCAACATATCCTTTGCAGATGGACGTATGCGGATTTAGCGACGGTCTGAAGAGCGCTTTGCAGATTGCTGTGTCAACCGATTTCGAGGTGGCAGTATTCACATTTGGGGAGGATTCAGTTTTCACCATCGCTTGCCTCTTCACGTCTTCCGTGGAAATGTTAATGCTGTGACATATCGAGATGAGGTTCTGGATGCACTGGTTGCTCCTGCGTTCACAATTTATCCAGACTTGCAGCTTCTCCAGCAGGATAACGCATGTGCATTTTTTTGTATTTTTGGTTTTCTCCCTTGCCTGCACAGAATGCAATGAATTTCATAACAATCAAATGTACAAATTAATGACCAGCATGGATTCATAGGAAAATGAATAAAGATTGCAAATATGTAAACTTGTACACACTTATATTTACATTTCACACTCTGTTCTTGGATTATACAGGTGGTGCGTTTTTAATGTGCTTCAGTATATATATATATATATATATATATATATATATATATATATATATATATATATATATATATATATATATATATATATATATATATATATATTGTCAGGAACACTTATCGTGGATAACACTCCAATGTGTTGCACCACTGCAATGTGGATTTATAATCATACATAACGGCTCGTCTGACCACAACACAATGGCTGAAAATAAGAAATAAACACCTTTACAGGAAGTTCCCTTTAATCATATGCACACTGCAACAAGGCCTCAAACAGCCAATAAACACATCAAATACAATAATGAAATACCACTATAGCTTTGCCTTAGCAGCTTAAACATCAGCATCATACATGACAGCCCGAAGTATACTGAATACATTGCAATGAATATCGCGGTAAAACTACGACAATGATACACTCCAAATCATTGACAACTTATAATCTACGGCCTGAAGATAATACCCACTAGACACTCACTGCTCTAGAATTACCACATAATTACCAATCAGGACCGAAACGTAGCAAGCACTCACATAATATTCCATACAATGAACCAACACAGCAAACTTGCTGGCAAAGGGAAAAATATCCGTCCTACTCGGCCCACGGCTAGTATCTCACTAACTAACTTTGCGCCTTTTTCCCCCCGACTTCCGGTGGTCACATGACACAATAGTTCGGGAAGCCCCGGCTTCGCCCGGCTGGCTTTCGTACAAAAGATGCACTGCGAAATAGCGCCGTGACATATAAATATATATATATATATATATATATATATAATAATATATATATATATATATATATATATATATATATATATATATATATATATATATATATATATTTATACAACACACATTAATGTATAAACAATCTGGCTGCTTCGATTGCTAATAAGGCTATTTTGGTGCCAAGCATATAGTTTAAAAACAAAAACACTGGACAAGATAGCTTGGTGTGAATTAGTTGTAGATCTATGCTCCATATAGAGCTGAAGGATGCGAGTAATGATGATGATAATACGTTTATATAATTTCTCTTTTAATGTTTTTTAAAAATTACTGTTGATACCTGGTTTCCTAATATTATTGCTCATTACTGATTGTGACAGACGAACGCATCCGACCCTGAATGATATGATACGTATACCTGGTTTCCAAATATTATTGCTCATTACTGATTGTGACAGACGAACGCATCCGACCCTGAATGATATGATACGACTCTTCGTAACGACCCCTTGGATAACATCAGTGCCCCCGAAATATTGTAACCTTTCGTCAAACGGGATTTTTCTTTTCACCTGGACTCATTAGCTATGCAACCTTTCCACGCAGATTGGCAACACCTTTGCTGATTGATATGTGGACAGCTTATCTACCGTTCATTCTGGTCATCGCATTGATTTAAGGAGAGATTAAATCACGCCCATGGTCATCTCTTGAGCAATCATATGCAGTAATTTCATTAACTTGGCCCAGAGGGGGCGTTGCCAGCATCAAACAGAATGTAGCGGCACACGATCAAACAGGCACTGAGAGATCTCAGGAAAGACTAGCGCCACGATCAAAGACAGTAGTGGTCCCTGACGAGCGACGCAAGTTCCCTGCCGGTATTTTCGCATCTCCGTGCCAAACGCAGAACCGATCGCAGTGAAAGCGAACGGGGAAAGCCGGAACGCAAGCAGCGAGCGAAGATACGACCCCCCCCCCCCCCCCCCCCCCCCCCCCCCCCCCCCCCCCCCCCCCCTCCAACCCCCCCCCCCCCCCCAACCCCCTACCAGGGCGGCTTCTCTCTTTTAGTCTGGCGGTCAGATCCCCAAAAGTCTTCTGAGATCTAAAAAGGTGTCAAGTTTCTCATGTCCCACTCATCTTTCATTTCATTCTAGATATATACAGACCACGTAGAAATACACTTTATCACTCGCTGGCCAGAACTTAACAGAAGCACTAGCTATATTTGAAATCTTGTTATAGATTATCCCCTGGATTTTATACGTATTTGCAGTGAATTCTATTTCTGTGCAAAGCGGTGAAATATATATTTTGTAAAGTGATCAGTGGTCTAGTTCATTCATTCTATTTCACTGGATTTTGTGTTAATTTAAATCTATTAAATTAAACCATCTCAATAGTTCCAGTTGTAAATGTAATGATATACCTGCTATATTATTTCCAAAAGATAATAGATGTTAAATGCTTAAATTAACTTTTAAAGTCGCGAAGGAATTTATAATTAATAAATTTAGTTAAGTCCTATATTTATAGATGTGTGTTTTAACCACTGAAACTCGCGCAGTGTTTATTAAATACATAATTAAATACGCGAGCGTATATATAATAGTCTTAACGGGAAATTTATCGCGCTTTAGAAGGTTATTTGTTTTTCGGTATATTACAATGTCTTTTTTTTTCTTTCATACAGAGTGATCGTAACCTGTGCGATCCCAGCATTAAGAAAGCAATAAAGCAAATCAATCTAAGCAAAGCAAAGCATAAACAGTGTGTAGAGTCTCCCTGACTCGTAACTTGTTGAGACTGTGTAAATTTTTAATCTTTGTGGCGATTCTATGTTTGGAATTCCGCTATCTAACTTATAGCAAAGAAAGCACTCCCAAAGACAAATTTAACACACCATCAAGCAAACTAAGTTGTAACGGGAAGAAGTACACTGGCCGAGCTTTTGTTAGTTTACTGACAGAGAGAGAATACATATTTACCGAACAGTGATGTGACTTGTTTTCTCCGTGGACTTAAACCATATCTCACGGATAAAGTGTATCAGCACGCGTAAGAATTTTATTATCAGCGGCAAAGTCAAATAGACCACACCATCCTCACCCCGGTATCAGAGACCGTGCCCTCCCATAGAAACTGTTATTAAGAAAAGAGACACAATTACAGATTCATTTTCCAGCGATTACGGGATCCTTTTTATGTGCTGACCGCCTACCCGCTAATCTGGGGCTGGAACTTGAACTAACACTCATACATTTAGTTTGAGGTGTAACTGCTGTTGTGTTATTCTATGGAGTGCCAGATTTTTTCACAATCGGTAAGTGAGAGCAAGATGAGTGAAGGCCTTTACTAGCGCGTGTATGAATGACAGGAAATTTAATCTTATTTTGTAACCCATTTGTTAACTTGCTTACCGGGTAATACATTTTCTGTATCCCCGGCATTGTTCCTTTAAGTGGGATAGTTTTGATAAACTCTGTTTTAAACCCCCCTCCTTTTCTTTTGCTTAGTAAAGGGAAGAACAATTGGGAAGAACAGGATTTTTTTCTACCACCTATACCTAATTTTGAAAAATCTTTCAGAGTAATTAACTTCACTGTTAGGTTAACTTACCTACGTTCCTGATAACTATTTATCTTTGGACTGAGTTTATCTTTGTCTAATAAGCGGGACGGGCTTAGTCGATACCAATCTTCTTCACCCCTCCCTACCTTGTTATTTGCATTTTTCTGTAATTTTGATAATTCTTGTTGTAAACAAATGATTGTTGTAGTGATTGTCTTTTTAACTTTAATAAACAACATAAACTTAATCGTTACTGTGTTGGAATACCCAAAGCCCACAAAATTTCCCCTATTTGTTTAAGATAGTTGTATCCACGTCGTCTGTGTGTTTGAAGCACCAAATCGGTGGGAGAGCAGGTGTGTGTCTGGAAAACTGGCAAATAATTGTTTGACCAGGAGAGTGGAAGAGAAGATTGAGAGAAACGATTTGTCGTAAATAAGTCTGTCTTTACTCTCCTCCAGCACTCTGTGAAGCAACTATTTACTCTCTACATTTCTATCACTGAGCTTTTCACCATCATTCTACACTCTAAACCGAACTACTATTTCTAAGACTCTTTCTCTCAAAATAAATTTACGACACTGATCAAGGGTTTTTAGCCGCAACGGTGGGCTTATTTTGTATTTCTAATAAATACAATTATAATTTTTGTGTCGGTTTTCGAGAAAAAAAAACTGAAAACATCTCTAATAGCATATCGGTAACTTCAATATCATCATTATCATTTTCTTTTGCGCTTCTTTCGGAGCATGGGGCCACCGTTGCAGCTGGTCACCTTACAGGAATCTTGCAACAAACTTACATGCTCATGCAGCAGTGGGTTCTGTAGCAATTTGTTTTACATAATGATGTTGCCAGCCATTGATACCCAGTAGCAGACACTTACCTTATTAAATCGGACATTTTTGTTAAAGTTTTCAAGTTGATATAGTAAGACATTGTAATGTTGGCAAGTTTATTTGCAGATGTTGAAACGTCATTCGTCTGAAGTAGAAAAGATATGGGCGTCGCCTTATAAGACAAGCATGAAGGTGTTGTACTTCTACTCTTTCTTTGCCCCTTCAGAGGCACCCGTGAACCCCACGGGGTTAACTTCATAAAACTATACGTAAACACTTACAAAATATTTTAATATGAGTAGTGACTGGACGAGCAATAGCCTGTGGAAGATCATGTGCCAAATGAGACGACAGTGAGACTCAAGATTTCTTTAGTAATTTTCAACATGACATGAAAAAGACGTCCCGAACACAGAAAAATGTTGCACAGGTCACGTATTTCGTCATGAGCCTTATGGTATAAACTAAATGGAATATTTTTTGTTTGTTGTTGTTTATTTTGTTTGGGGGTGCGGAGGTTTTTTGTAGTGCAAAGGAGACTATTAATAGGGTGAGGGAGAATTGAGTATGGTATAAATATTAGTAGAGGATATGCCATTTTTAGGGTTTTACGGCGAAATTGTGTGATATTTTTCTGCATCAGAATGAGTGTTATTAAGTTCTTTCTGACGGAATATTGTCTACTGATAGTTTGAACGAATGGGCTTTTATGATTGGGTCTACATCAGATGATGGAATACCGCATTGTAACTGGACTAAGGAAGGGAATCAGAGGTTAGAATTGTGCATAATTTGGAGTCTAGAGTGTCCTTACGTTCATTATGGAGTTTTAGTTATCTCGAAAAGTGAAGACATGAAATGACTTTCAAAAGTAGGTGACTGGCACGAGAACTGAATCTCTATATGTTGACGTGTGAGTCTGAGCCAGCTTGATAGCTTGTGGTCTACCAATAATTTAAAAAAATATTTAGATATTCATTCTATTGTGGAGATGTGAGTTAGTAAGAATTTTGTCACACTGTTGTGGAGAAGTGAGTAAGTAAGAATGTTGTCATACTATTGTGGAGAAATGAGGTAGTAAGAATGTTGTCATACTAATGTGGAGAAGTGAGTAAGTAAGAATGTTGTCATACTGTTGTGGAGAAGTGAGTTAGTAAAAATATTGTCATACTATTGTGGAGAAATGAGTTAGTAAGAAAGTTGTCATACTAATGTGGAGAAGTGAGTTAGTAAGAATGTTATAATACTGTTGTGGAAATGTGAGTTAGTAAGAATGTTGTCACACTGGCGTGGAGATGTGGGTAAGAATGTTGTTACACTGTTGTGAAGATGTGAGATAGTAAGAATGTTGTCATACTGTTGTGGAGATGTGGGTAAGAATATTGTGATACTGTTTTGGAGATGTGAGTTAGTAAGAATTTTATTATACTTTTGTGGATATGTGAGTTAGTAAGAATTTTGTCACACTGTTGTGGAGAAGTGAGTTAGGAAGAATGTTATCATACTGTTGTGGAGAAGTGAGTTAGTAAGAATGTTGTCATACTGTTGTGGAGAAGTGAGTTAGTAAGAATGTTGTCATACTAATGTGGAGAAGTGAGTTAGTAAGAATGTTGTAATACTGTTGTGGAGATGTGAGTTAGTAAGATTGTTGTCATACTGTTATGGAGATGTGAGTTAGTAAGATTGTTGTCATACTGTTGTGGAGATGGAAGTTAGTAAGAAAATTGTCATACTGTTGTGGAGACGTGAGTTAGTAAGAATGTAGTCATACTGTTTTGGAAATGTGGGTAAGAATATTGTCACTCTGTTGTGAAGATGTGAGTTTGTAAGAATGTTGTCATACTGCTATAGAAATGTGAGTTAGTAAGAATGTTGTCACACTGTTGTGGAGATATGATTTAGTAAGAATTTTGCCATACTGTTGTGAAGATGTGAGTTAGTAAGAATGTTGTCAAAAAAAAAAAAACGTAATAATGATTAAAAAATAAATAAAACTTTTTCGTCAAATGGTAGTTATTTCGTATTGTTTTAACATTTTTTTCATGTATATCTAGTAGATGCAATTGAGGATGTAAGAATTTAAAAATAGAAAATGATTTTTCAGTCAACCTGTAGAGCACAGTTTCTTAACCTATATCGTGCAATGGACCCCTTTGATTGTTCGATGAGGGCTCCGGGCCCCTTTGATTGTCCCATGAGGGCTGTGGACCCCTTTGGTTGACCATTGAAGCCTATGGACCGCTTTGGTTGTTCGATGAAGCCTACTGACCCCTTTGATTATTCGATGAGGCCTATGGACCCCTTTTATTGTCCTATGAAGTCTATGCACCCCTTTTAATGTCCGGTTTCGGCCTTCAGACCCCTATCATTATCCTATGAGGTCTATGGACCTCTTTAATTGTCCGATGAGGGCAATGGACTCATGTTTGGAAAGAAAAGTACATTAAAGCATATTTAAAAATTTTAAATTTTAGATTATGTAATTTAAATTTTAAAATTTAGGTTATGTACACGGACCCCGTTAGCATCCATTCACGGACCCCCAGGCTTAGAAACCGTACTGCTGAGTTTTAGAAGGGGTTTGAGAAGAATCCGGCAGACGTCATTGGGCAGATATTATGCCATGTAAACTTCTGATCATTTAATGAATTGTCAATACCAAGTTCCCTTATATTATTCACAGGTTTATTGATTAACGGAGCGTGAGTTTCATTTTACGGGCAGACCAGACAGTGTACTCATCATTAATGGTCTGTAATCGAGTTCGTTCTCATCTGCTAGTGTAAACAACTTCAATAAACATTTACTCAATTAAAGCAAAAGTAACTTTTTTTTGTTTGTTTAACTGGAATGTTGAAACATATGTACTATAATTTTAAAGTAGGTTAACCGTTACATCATCATCAGGTACAATCTTCACGTCAAAAGTCGGCTGCAAAGAATCTCCAACGTGTTGTGTCTCTTATTTTGATGGTGCACTCTGATAGACTCGTCCCTGTTCATATCTTGTTCTTATCGTCCTACTTATAACGCTGTCTTTATCTGGCACGTTTGCTTTCACCTCTGCCTTGTATTATGATCTTCAGTAAAGTGTTATGTCTTTTTACATGGCCAAACTATTTTAGTTCTTTAATTTTGATCTTTTTCATTAATTCTCTTTGATTCCTATATTTTCAAGGATCTCTTTATTTGGTTTCTTCTCTTTCCGTGAGAAGTGGTCTATTCTTCTACGTATCCACATCTCAAGGGCCTCAATTCTTTCTTCTAATTGCGTGTTCATTGTCCGTGTTTTACATCATACAGTAATGAAAAATATATATAGCATTGTAATGACTCTCAGTTTTAATTTGTGAGTTAGTTGTTTAGGCGTTAGTGCCGTTACATCGCGGTAATAATGTTCTACTTGATTGAAAAAAGTAATAATATCATTCATTCATAACCCGTTATTTCCTTGAGAGGACAATCCTTCGTAAGGTTCGTACCAAACCTTCTTGTCCTGTGCCATCCGTTCAAGGGCTTCCCATATCTCCTTTATCCCTTTCATGTCTGTGTCCTTGTCCCATCTTAATAAGTTTTTAGGTCGTCCTTTATTTCTCATACCCTTTGGATTCCAGAAAAAGGAATGTCTTGTAATGCTATCACATTTTTTCTCTTCAATATGTATCCTATCCACCACCATCACCTTTTTCCCGCACTTCTTGTTCCTCTGGTGATTGCCTGGTTCTTTCAGTTAGTTCACCACTGGTGATTACCTGGTTCTTTCGATTAGTTCACCACCGAGAATTGCCTGGTTTTTTTTTTCAATTAGTTCACCACTGGTGATTACCTGGTTCTTTCGATTAGTTCACCACTGGTGATTGCCTAGTTCTGTCCATTAGTTCACAACTGGTGATTGCTTGGTTCTTTCAATTAGTTCACAACTGGTGATTGTCTGGTTCTTTTAATTAGTTCACCACTGCTGATCTTGTCAACCCATTTCAAATATTCTAATCTGCACAAGCACAAATTTCGTGGTTGTCATTTTTGCTGCTGTCCATCTTTCAGAGCCATACAATAACACTGCTTTGAAATTTGAGTTAAACATTCTTATTGTTGTATTGAACTTGATGTTTTTAAAATATCCATACATTTCACAATACAATAAAAGCTACTCTTGTATTTCATATTATTTTGATAGGATTGTCTGTTCCTCCAACGTTGACTATGTTCCTGTAAGGATACAATTTTGTGCACACTTTGAACGAATGTTTTCCCCAGAGCAATATGTCTTTCATTTGCCGCATTTATTCTCAGTCTCTTTGTACCTTCCGTGTTTTTTTTTCTTCAGACTGTGTTGCTGAGACCTCTCGTCAAGTATTCTCTTTTTGTCTCGCATCTGGTTACTGTTGTGTGACAGTAGAGCCAGGTCATCAGCAAAATCTAATCGTCACGCTGTTTTGTTAGAGTCACTAAAATCAATTTCTGTGAACGAACAAACGAACGAAATCTTTATTTCATCAGGGTAAAGAATAGGCATTATGGCCATTTTACATTTCTGTCCTGTAAAAACTCATTTCTGGTCGATGTCGTTGTTTTCATAATTCAATCGGTAGCACGTAAGAATAAAAATGGTGGTAAGCGGCATCCCTGTTCCTTATCTCAAACAGTTCTATCAGTTGTCATTCATGAAGAATTCTGCATTTCACGCTTTCATATGTTTTCGTTATTAGGGTAAAGTATCTTCAGGGAGACTCCATATTGTCTCATCGGTTTCTAAAGTTATTTTCTGTCTAACCTGTTGAAAGCTTCGTTGTAAATCCAAGTAATGCAGGGAATTCATTTCCAAGCTATTATTTTCTGTTATAGAAAGTGTTGCCAATCGGTCTGTACATGATCTGTTTTGTCGAATACCTGCTTATTGTTCCCTCAGTACACCCGTGTGTTACCGGGGCCCGAAAGGGGAGCAAAGAATAGTAACACTGCACCCTACCACGCATGTCGTAAAAAGCGACTAAGGAGGGTATGGGCATGGGGCTGTTTACCCCATCCCGTAAAAACTTCGCACAGTGGGCTGATCACCTGCTTGCCAACCAATCTGATTACGGAAACAATGATAGATTGTTTGGTCTGTTTTTGTTCCACAAAGACGCCACCAGGCGTGGTGGAAACAGCGATAGATTGATCAATTTGTTGTTGCCCTAAGACGCCACTAGGCGTACTGGCCACATACTGCTTTGCCGGTTGATGGCTAAGGATGGAAGAAGAAGAAGAAGTTCCCTCAGTTATCTATCGATGCCCACTTCGATCCTGATAAGAATCACCCTGTTCAATATTTTTTCTTATGGTAACATTAATTCTTTAATGGCAACTTTGTGTCAACGGCTGGTATTTGTTTCCTCTCCTAGACTTTACCAAGCAATTTGTACAATTTCCTCTAGAGATGCCAGCAACCCATGGTCAAATAATTAGTAATAAGGATTGAATCGTGCTCACGAAAAAACTCATATGAATTTAGTCTAAAAATAAATTATCAATGTTTATCCTGTATAACCTTAATACTAATATTTCGTGTTATCCTTGCAGTGCATAATTGCAATGAGAACGTGGACAGTCATCGAGGATAGATAAACCATCTTGTCTGGTCGAACAGAAACACCAGAAGGATTACTAGAAGCATCGTTCAAGAACAACACCATCTGGGATATTCAAAACAGCCACACACACAAAAAATGTTTGATTTCATTTCTAATCAACGGCAGACACTTACCCAATTAGATTGGGCACGTTATTTAAGGTCAATCTGATGTAGTAAAACTTTGTAATGTTCGAACGTTTATTTGGCATCTGTGGAAACGACGATTGTCGTAGTGGAATAGACATGGATGTTCATTGTTGGTACTGTAGCTGTATTTTATACCATATTAAAAAGTTTTGTGAATAAACAGCGTCAAATTTTCGGCACATGTGTTATTTAATGCAAGGCCAACTTTAAAGTAAATCTGTGTTTTGTGAAAGTATTTACGGTAAAAATTCGCCATACATCTTGAGCGATGGCGAGCGTGGCGTACAATTTTATGGTGGTCGACCCAAACGCCCACTCCAGGAGGTATAGCAGCAACCAAAATAATGACCCCCGGGACAATCGACCACTGCCTGACCCCCCTCGAGAGTTTCTAAACGACCGCCATCGTCCGAGCAGCGTGACCTTAGAGATGGAGGATCTTGAGAGTCCAATAAAGAGAAGAAGAAGCAGAAAAAAATCTACCAGTGCTGCCGAGAAACCAAAGGACAGTAAGGTAAGTGTAGATAAATAAAGTCTTGGTCAAAGTTATTTTTGACTACTGACTCTGTGTTTTAATAGAAACTGGTGTCTGTTATTATGTCTTTCTCTTCTCGATTTCTTTGTAATTCTTTATTTCACTTCACGTTTTGAACGTCTGCTTCACTTCACACATTTTTCTTCATTTTTTGGTACCACCCAAAATACAGTAGTTCTTTAATAATTTTTTGGTTCTAATTTTTCTAATATTTTATTATGCCTTTGTTTTCATTGCTCCTCTTGTATTTTGCTGCCAAAAAAAAAAATCCTTTTTTTCGTTTCATTTTTTTATATTTCTATGCGTAGTTCCGCAAGGATTGGCTAGTGTGTTTATGTTAATCTTACACGACATCATTCTGGCGTTATTGATAGTGCTCCCATTTCAAATTGTTATTTGCTGTTGTGTGAAGTAAGTCGGTATTTGATCTTATTTGAAGTTAAATTTATTAGAGATGTTTGTATTCTCTGTTGTCTCTCTCTCTCTCTCTCTCTCTCTCTCTCTCTCTCTCTCTCTCTCTCTCTCTCTCTCTCTCTCTCTCTCTCTCTCTCTCTCTCTCTCTCTCTCTCTCTCTCTCTCTCTCTCTCTCTCTCTCTGTCTGTCTGTCTGTCTGTCTCTCTCTCTCTCTCTCTCTCTCTCTCTCTCTCTCTCTCTCTGTGTCTGCCTGCCTTCCTGCCTGCCACATAAATCACACATACATACATTCCTATATATATATATATATATATATATATATATATATATATATATATATATATATATATATATATATATATATATATATATACAAGGGGACTGACATAAGTCTTGGGCCTGACCATGAAGGACGTGTCACAGAGAGCTGAAATTTTGTATAGTGTTTATTCCTTTTCAATATAGCCACCGTCTGAATTGACACACTTCTGCTATCCCTGCTTGACCTTGAAAAGACCTTGGGAGTAGAACACCCTATTTTTCAAACTAAACCAGTCATCACATGCCAGTATAACCTCTTCATCGCTGTCAAAATGATTTCCTTTTAGCTGTTTTTTAAGATTTGGGAATAGAAAAAATTCTGATGGAGCCAAATCTGGAGAATATGGTGGGTGTGGAAGAATTTCAATATTCAAATAGTTGGCTGCTAGCTGCACAAGCCGTGCTTTGTGAGAGGGCGCGTTGTCTTGAAGCAAAGGAAGATTTTGAGTGCGCGTTATCCCTCGTTTCCTGGTCACAACCTTTCTTAGTTTTGTGAGAAGATCTGCATAGTACTGTCCATTAACTGTGTTGCTACGAGGCAGATAATCTTTCAAAAAGACACCTGTGCTGTACCAAAAAACAGTCAGCATCACTTTTCCCACAGATTTCTGCGCCCTCGGCTTGACAGGCGTTGGGGAGCCCGGGGTTTACCATCGCATGCTGGCAATTTTGGATTTGGGGTCATAATGGTGTACCCAAGTCTCATCTGCTGTCATCATGGTCTCCAAAAAATTTTTTGACTGACACTTTTTGAGCAACTGTTGACAGCAATTTACCCTCGTTTGCTTCTGTTCACGTGTCAAAAGTCGCGGAACCCAGTGTGCACACACTTTTCTCATGTTCAGTCTGTTATGTAAAATTCTATAAACTGTTCTTTCATTTAGTTTTACTCTACTAGCTATCTCCACAATTGTCATTTTTCGTCCCTGGTCAATGATTTTCTTCACTCTTGTTGCATTTTTATCGTTGCACTCTGAGGCTGGTCTACCAGATCTTGGCAGATCAGCAACATTTGAGCGGCCGCACTTAAACTGTTGACACCAGTTTTTTACCGAAGTATATGAAAGACAAGAATCACGAAACACTGGTTCCATCTCCCTGTGTATTTCTGTTGGTGTTTTTCTCTGAAACATCAGAAATTTTATCACAGCTCTGGCCTCCTTCTTTTCCATTGTTTTGTCAAATCTTTGGAGCAGCAGATCCGGTCAATAGGGTACATTGCGCCGTGTACCGTAGCGGGAAAACCCATTGAAGAAACAGACACGTACTTTACACATTCAGTGCAAATATGATGAGCTTTAAATGTGCCAAGTTTCATCTTCCTCCTGTGACTCCTTCATGGTCAGGCCCAAGACTTATGTCAATCCCCTTGTATATATATATATATATATATATATATATATATATATATATATATATATATATATATATATATATATATATATATATATATATATATATATATATATATATATATATATATATATATATATATATATATATATATATATATATATATATATATATATACTGAATGACTCAGGGACTTTTTTTAGGTTCATCAAGATGAGGTGGGGTAAACAGTTACTTTCCTCGCTGTCTTGCGTCCCAAACTCAAGACCAGAATCAGACTAGGTAGATAGTTAGATAGACATATACTCTCTCTCTCTGCTGTTATACTTCCTTGTAATGTTGCACTGCCCTTACATTAATACTTTAAGTACGCTGGAGAATGTTTGAGTAACAGTAATAAAAGATGAGCAAGAGGAAGGAAGAATGCAAGAGGGGACTGTGCCCGATTTTCAACTCTTCGCAAACTAATTGCTTTCGTATATGTCTATCTAGCTATCTACCTAGTCTGATTCTGGTCTTGAGTTTGGGACGCAAGACAGCGAGGAAAGTAACTGTTTACCCCACCTCATCTTGATGAACCTAAAAAAAGTCCCTGAGTCATTCAGTTGCACACCGTTTGAAAATTTCACGAGTTCTTATAACATACCTCTGAATATGTCTCAAATCACTAATTTACTGTACGAAGAATTCGATTTTTATGTTGTTTTTTTTTAATCTTTATTTTTATTTATTTTATTTTTAAATTCATTATTATTATTATTTTTTATTTATTTTTTTATTTTTTTATTTTAAAAACGTCCTTTAATTATGGTGATTATTGCAAATGTAATATTACTTTTATAATGATAAATGCTTTAATTATGCTTAAAGTAAATGTGAGGATGAAAGGATATAGTATACATGACGAGAGAGAGAGGAAGGGCAGAATGTCAGACGGGCCTGCGTGCCCAATTCTTAACCCTTTGAAAATAAAGTTCGTTCGTTCGTTCGTTCTCTCTCTCTCTCTCTCTCTCTCTCTCTCTCTCTCTCTCTCTCTCTCTCTCTCTCTCTCTCTCTTACTTTAGTCTGTATACTTCAGTCTTCCTGAATCTTTTGTTCTTTTGTTCTTCTAGGCTATGTTTTTTCCATTTTATTGTCTTTCCACTCCACCTAAGTTTTAAGATTGATTTTGTCCGTTCAGAGAGGTTGAAAAGAGATTTAAACAAGCCAGAAAATGCACATATAAAGTAACCCCTGTACTGTAGCACCCACAGATCCAAATAACTACAAAGAAACAACAAAATAATTACCATATTTATATCAGCCTGTAAAATGAAGAAACAACAACGACGTCAACCAAGGAGTTACAGACCCTCATAAATGTGCGCCTATGTAGAACAGTAGGCCTTAAATGATGTATCCAGGAACCGATATAGAACTGATTGAAAGAACCAGACACGTGCTAGTGGAACACGAGGTGAGAAGAAGATGTTGGCGATGAATAGGGCGCACACTGAGGAAACTTCTTTAAAGCATTAGATAGCAGTCCGTGTTGTGGAACCACCGGGTAGATGAAGAAGGAGGAGACAGAACAACGCATGGAGAATGTAGTGAAATTGACAGAGATACAACGGTAAAATACCTCCAAAGATAACATGTAAGGATAAAAACATAATGCGTAGGCTGCTGTAGTACATGATCGCCTAGACCGCGGGTCATCATCCTCCATAAAAATTGACTTGCTAGACAGGAGGGGAACGGCGGATCAAAAAGGAAAAAAATATGACTGGAAAGATTGCGTGAGACTAGAAAGGCTAAGGAGACGCAATTGGGGGGGGGGGGGGAGGGGGGGGGGGAGAAAAGTCACGTTTCCCAAGTTGACATAAAAAGTAAGCAACTCGACAGAAGGGACCATAGATATGTTACGCCACAGTCATTTATTGGACGCTTTTGCGCGATACCAAGCCCTTGATTTGAATTCAGCGGCTAAAACGCAGATGTTTGGAATATTACAAAAATTAAAAAGTAAATTTTTCTTAATATTAATGTTAGGAATATAAAAATTAGCTGGCCGGATGGCCCATTCTGAGCAGTGAACTAATATGGTCTTAATTTTACAGACGGATAGATAATATTGAAGATAATGACAAAAGACAGTGTTGTTCACATCATCGACAGACTGTATTGAATCTAAAAGTGTCGCTAATTGCACAAAAAAACACGACCTCGAGACGCAGGTGTTCAAATCTACTTAGTATGGAAGAGAAGGGACATTGGTAGGAGCTGTGTCTAAATATAACTTTTAACGACAAAATTTTGGAGGGGAGAGAAAGGTTGGTTCAAAAATCAAGTACATTTTTGTAGAAACACAAGTAGAGACGGACAGACTAACAGATAACCATCCATACTTGACTGAAGCATGACTGAAATGACTTTAGTGTAGGAAATTTGAATTTAAAATAAACCTAGGCAGTGATTGGCCACAGACAATCATATCATTAGCGCTCAGACGCGAAAGTGGGGCCATTCTTCAATAGTTGTTCAGTGATAGACACAGATTTTAAAGTGTGGTGATTTCCATATGAAAGAAAGTGAAAGAAGTTTAGGGACGCCATACTATAGCCAGCAGCTCAGCTGAGTTTTGCTAGCAATTCTGTGTTATTTATTCATAATCTGGTAAGATTGAAATTATTTCTTTGTATATTTTGAATATTGTTTCATGTTCGAGTGATTTGATACTGCCATATCGAAATCTAGCCTTACAAACAAGTAGGGATTTGCTCTAGACCCCCCGCCCTAGTCAGGGTCTAGGGACCAACAATATACATAAACTCCAGCAAGGGTTAGGCAAGACAGATCAAGTGTTGAGAATAATGAAACATATTACCTATCCTCTTTTAGGGCAGAAAACTAATAAATATTTTTTCAGAATCTATGGTCTGGGAGGATCTATCTGATGTAAAACCACCATGGTAAATGTGCTGTTTGGTCAGAGAGATCTGACCTGTCTGTATGATGTGGTTGTTGTGTCAGTGTTGTGTCCAGACGTGGGTAGAGAATAGATTTTGACACATGGCCCATACTTTGATTGCAGAGCTGTGAGTTTCTGTTGTCAACAAAGCAGTGTCTATTCAGTTGGTGACTTTACTCGAGTGTATCTGTGCAGTACTTGTGACAGAGACCACCATTATTGCCCGCCAGCACGGAGAGGTGGGACCACCTGATTTCAGCACCAGAGCTACAACTACAAGATGAGTGAGCCTCTGGTCTGCTGGACATTCACCAACGCTGTGTAGTTACTAATACCCCCATAAAAATTCCCACCATTTTCTGGACACTGTGTAGTCAATATAGACAGGTGTGATGAGGCCACCCCAACAGCACAAACATTAACTATCCTCCCAAGTAGATGACTACTAGAAAATTTTAATAAAACTAACTAGTATAGTACATATATATGTACACTATTGCATTTATGATATAATATTCCATGCATTTCTTTCATAATCTCTAAATCCTTTTAAGTTCTGGTCAACCTAAAAAATTGATCCAGAACAAAATAAATGTAACATAATTCTATCAAAAAAATTTTACACACGTGAGTTAGTTCAGTGTATTTTAACATTTATTAATATTATTAGTCTTGTTAAATATCTGTGGGTATATCTATAACCAATTACACCACACTACATATCATAACCCTAGACACTTTACGTAGCCACATTCATTAAAAAAAATTAAGTGTGAGGTCGTAGTGGTAGCAAGAAAGGCCTTCTGACAATTCTCAACTACATTTTATCTCAGGAGCCTTCACAGCTGGCCTCATACAATTACATTTAGTAATATCAACATCATACAATACCATCAAACACCACTACAGAGAATAGAAATGGGGACAAGCAACTAAGGGACAAATAGAGACATGGACAATATTTCCATGGATGGCACAGGACAGGTAGGCGTGACGTGTATTAGTTTGGATGCATATGCTCCGCATTAAGATAAAATGTGAACGATAAATGAATGATAAGTTTATACCAGCTTTGTGCTGTCAGTGTCAGACCTGGCAGTAGTTAGAAAACAAGTCAGAGAAATCACCAGCTCTGAAATGATTCTTCTGAGACATCATTTTTCCTTTGCCCTCCTTATGGCCCATGAAGCCACCACCGTCGCTGGACCCCTTGAAGGAAGGCGGTGCCAAGCAGTCATATGTTCTTGCAGCAGTGGTTTCTATGGCAATTAGTGTCACATGATGAGGTTGCCAGCCACATGTAAAGTTCATATTAGTCGGCTTATACGACATGCCTGAGGCTGCAGTTGTAATGTTCTTGTTTTGTCTCTTCAGAGACCCCGGTAACTACACGTGGTGTTTCTGTGACAACTAGTTAATTAATCACAAGTATTCATTCATTCCTTCCCCTTTTTGTTCTTTATAGAGCATGATGCCACTCCTACGACTGGTCCTGTAGCACAGAAATCCTGAACCAAATCATCCATATACTCATGTACCAGTGGTTTCTATAGTAATTTATCTAGCATGATGCCACTGCCAGTACTGTGCCCAACCCCAAATTAGTTGCTTCTAAACGATATGCCTGGGGAAGCAGCAGTTCTTTCCTTGGTTCATGAGAGACTCCCCCTTCCCCTTTTCCCGACATTCCACGGAGTAGGCTGGGAATATATCTAGCGAGAAACAAAAAGACCAAGATTATTGTTGGAGCAACATTTGTGAAGGAATAGACTGACAAATAATAAATGAGATGATTTAGACAACTTACAAAGATATGTCCTAGTATGCGGAAAATATAACATGACGGAACCTCGAGTAGTTCACAGGGGTCTGTGATGAAAGAGAAAATATGACTACTGTTCCCTCAGTCGTGTCATAAAAGGTGACTAATATAAAGTTGTGCACGAGGTTAGCACGAGGTTAGCACTAGCACGAGGTTAGCACGAGGTTAGCACGAGGTTAGCAGCTTCAGCATGTAAAATAAATTGCTAGAGAAAACACCGCTACAAGAGCATATGAATGTTTGGTGCAGGCTTCCTGCAAGGAGAACCAGCGACAGCGGTGGACCCATGCTCTATAGGGCGCGAACAGGAAAATGTGATGATGGTAACATGACGGAGACCAAAGACCAAACACACAGAGCAATACAGGCGATACACGGAAACCAAAGATAAAACACACAGAGCAATACAGGCGATACACGGAAACCAAAGATCAAACACACAGAGCAATATAGGCGATACACGGAAACCAAAGATCAAACACACAGAGCAATACAGGCGATACACGGAAACCAAAGATCAAACACACAGAGCCATACAGGCGATACACGGAAACCAAAGATCAAACACACAGAGCCATACAGGCGATACACGGAAACCAAAGATCAAACACACAGAGCCATACAGGCGATACACGGAAACCAAAGATCAAACACACAGAGCCATACAGGCGATACACGGAAACCAAAGATCAAACACACAGAGCCATACAGGCGATACACGGAAACCGAAGATAAAAAAACACAGAGCCATACAGGCGATACACGGAAACCAAAGACCAAACACACAGAGCCATACAGGCGATACACGGAAACCAAAGATCAAACACACAGAGCCATACAGGCGATACACGGAAACCAAAGACCAAACACACAGAGCCATACAGGCGATACACGGAAACCAAAGACCAAAAAACACAGAGCCATACAGGCGATACAGCCATCTTTTTCAGATTCGGTAAGGAAAATAAAATACACGCACTCATACACCCACACAAACGCGTGCACGCACGCACATGAAAGGTATCCCCGAACAATGATGACACTGTTCGTTATCGACTGGAAATTAATGAGTTCAACATTTAATTATGCAAAGGAAAGACTGCCCATGTGACATTTAATAGCTCAGACAAAAAAAACATAAAAGATTAATTGTGTTCGCTTCACTAAGCAGAGGCGGATCATATGGATTGGCACTGGGAAGTTTATTTAATTTAAAAAAAAAAAAAAATACGTGTAATTCTGAAACTTGTGCAAAACAATTATTCCCCTGGGTTTGGAACCACTTCTGAAACTTAAGCTGCGGAATGAAAATATGTGTTACCACTTTATTTTAAATATTAAAAAGAAGAGGAGGAAAGAAATGATACTACTGTAAACATTAAACTGATATTTTAAGCGCTGTTACCTGGGTGCCAGCTGTGCTGTCTAGTTAAAGCTGGGTAGACCAGAGCGTGACGCTACGAGACTTTGATCCTGGAACCAAGTATCATCCAGAAATCCATACCAACAGTGTATTTATAAAGCAGCGTACCTTCATTTCACTTATTATCAGCACCGCCAGCATTATTTCTCTTTATGCTACATGTGGAGCACAGAGCCAGTACTACACCTGACCCTCGGAAGCCTGCTCCAAAGCATTCGTGTGTTCTTTGAGTGGTACTTTCTGTTGCAATTTGTTTTGTATAGTGAGGTTGTTAACCCCAAACATAACCTCATATTAGTCACCTCCTACGACATGCATGAGGAAGCAGTACTCTTAATATTTTATCATCTCCTCATAGAACCCCGGCGGGTTACACCGGACATTGTCATGACTTTCAAACAGAATAAACATGTAACATCACCTCATTAACACAATTAATAATTAATTAATTTAAAAACACTGCTAAGTTTTTATAAAGCATTGACACAGAAAGGTTATGGTTTTGCTGTCAGTTGGCCGAATATCATTCCTTTTTTCTGACTCTACCTACCGGCAGCTAAGTTCATTATATATAAATATAAATATCTTGTGCTGAGATGGAAGTTAGATAGAAACAAAATTTAGTTCCCAGAAATGGAGAAGTGAACTGGTCAACAAGTTTTAAAGAAGACACAAAACACGTCAGGTAGTTAACTTCACAGTTCTAGGTGGTAGCTGTTGAAGAGAGCTGTGAAGTAAGTCACCTCTTCTCGCTATACCTATCCTGTGCTCCAAGGTGTCTCTATTAATAGTTGGTGTGAAATGCCGCTCGTTTATTTCCCTGATTTAAAATATTAAATAATTTAGAATTTCCCACACGAACAAAAATTTAAAACTGTAACTGGAATTTTAACAAAATCTTCTTCTTCTTCTCTTCTTTGATCCTTAGCCGCCGACCGTCAAAGCAGTCAGTGGCCATCACGCCTAGTGGCGTCTTGTAGGGCAACAACAAATTGATTCCACTTTGCTCGGTCGGTGGCCATCCTTCGTACAGTGCCCCAACTCTGGTTCATTCTTTGCATCTCAGCCTCCACAGTCCTCCGCCAGGTTGTTTTTGGTCGGCCTCTCGTTTTCCTTCAGGGGTCCAAAGCATAGCTGTTCTTGTGATGGCATCGGGGTCTCTTCTGAGGACATGACCAACCCAGCTCCAGCGTCTGCCAGCTATGATGGTGTGCATGTCCTCTTGCTTGCTACGAATAAGCAGATCTTGGTTAGTGATGGTATTTTAACAAAATCAATCAACTGTAATTCATAAAAATATATCAGTACACTTTAATAATTAAAATAGAAATTTAGTAAAAAATTGCAGATAGGTATTTACAAAAAATCACAACTGGAATTTTAATAGTTTATCACTGTAACTTTTTCATCATATCGGCCATTTGGTGACTTCTGGATCTTGCTTTTTTAATGAACGTGTATGACTGTTTCAGTTCCTGTCACTATAGACATTTCTGTCATTGATCATGTGTAGTTCCAAGATACTTAATTCACCTGGATTTCACTTAGTTCACGCAATGCTACTTCCAGGCGATGCAATGGTGGTATTTTACTCACACACTACAGTATGTTTTGCTTTCTACAGAATCTGTGTTGCGACTCTCTCTCGGATAGTAACCCTTCAGACACAATATTACGAATCTGAGCTTATCACTTATGCAAGTCTGCTTACACAGCAGGTGAGCTTGACTTTTCTCAGCTATGGGCTGTGGCTATGTGGCTTCCTCAAGCGAGGTCAGTCCGCTGAACGTCTTCTAAGCTATGAGATCTTGATGTGAAATTTTGAGTCTATAATTGAATCTTATATACAATTTCCCAATCCGTGTGAATTTGATTGAGCCGTGTTTGATTGTTTTAATCTGTCTTGAGTTGAATCTCAATTTTTTCGTTCAAACGAATTTCTCTCTGCGTTTGATTGGCTCTTTTTCCACATTTCTGATTGGTTGCTTTTTTCCGTCCTCGAATAAGTAGGTGATACACCGTTTATGAATCTTAGATATAGAAATATATAGATACGATAAATCCGAAAGATTACTATTTATAGGTTAATTTCCAGAGTGATCTGTCCGTGTCACTACAAACACACACACACAGTATATATATATATATATATATATATATATACATATATATATATATATATATATATATATATATATATATATATATATATATATATATATATATATATATATATATGGTATGAAGAAAGCAAAGAGTTCAACATATCTTTTACAAAAATAACCTGCTGTTATGGATGAGCCGCCTCTGCATCGTGCGATACATATGAACATATAGATTTTTACTTGCTTAAGGTCAGTCGTAGAAAATGTTCCAAGAAATCTAACTGCAAAATATCGAAAAGGCATTTGGATTAGACCAAGACAGTAGAACTTGATACTGTTTTGTTATTAAGTCGTCCTTACAGTGCAGGTTTGATGAGTAATAAACGCAATACTCTTTGAATTAAACAAGAGCCAAAATAAATGTACCTGTTGACAGTTCTGCTGTTTTATTATTTGCTGTGGTTATCGTCTGCATAGCCTTGTGTAATCCCGGTATTCTCTGTAGAGACATAGAAAGAAAAGGTCTACTGCACTATCAGATAACTCGTACATGGCGACGAACATAAGGTTCTCTCGTGGGGCTTTGTAATCTGATCAAATAAAATAAATTGTCACTGAAATTACCGCTGCAAGAGTATGTGACCGCTTGGTTTAGGCTTCCACTGGTGGCTGCATGCTCCGTAAGAAGATCAAAGGAAAATGATGACGGTAATGATAGCGATTTTATATTTCCACACGATCGTTATAAATCTAACGAAGGTTGTCTCGTTGGCAAATACCAGATCCATTGTCTCAACCTGTCGAACAATGTCAGATGTAAAGTCATTGTTTGTCCACAAATCTCCGAACAATCTTCCAGACCTTATGTTATTGTTTCTTGGGGTCCTTCGATTCCGTTTATATGCTCTTATAATCCTCAAGTTTAGGAGAGGCATTAGTAGACCAAGAAATACATGGAGAAGAGAATTGGAGACATACGTGAAACTGATGAGGAGCACATGGAAAGAGCTTGAGCTGTTGGCCCGTGACAGGAGGACTTGACATGGCGTTTGTTGAAGGTCTATGTTCCTTGGGGAGCTAAAGGGTAAAAACGGTAATCCACATAGCAGATGCTGCCGTAGGGGAGTGAAGTGTTAGAGACTTCAGTATTCTAAGTCCAGCATCGAGATGTGGGGTGACCAGTTCCCTTCCTTGTTGCCTTTTCCTTCCCTAACTCAAGTGCAAAGTGAGGTACCCATTTACAGCTGGGTAGACTGAGGCGTGTCGATACCGTGAATCGAACCTGGCACCTTATCTGCGAGAGACCAGCGCTCTAGCCACTATCAATCGGACACTAAACTAAAGGGTATTGACTGATAATGAAATCTTTACAAAACTTGACGTTCACTGTTCTTGTCAAACCGTAAAGTGACATTTCATCTCGCGAGAATAGCGTTTGCTAACAAAGAATTTACCCATAAGGAAGGAACGTGTTATAAAAGAAGTAAATAGAATCCAACCATGTAGCTCATGGGGGTCTCTGAAGAGACAACGAAAAAATACGACTACTCTACCATCAAGTGTGTCGTACAAGGCAACTAATAAGAATTGTGCACAGGGCTGGCAACCTCTTAATTTTTTTTTATTACCGCGGAAACCACCGCTACAACAGCATGTGAATGTTTGGTGCAGGCTTCCTGCAAGAAGACCTGTTGCTGTGGTGGTTCCATGATCTGAAGAGCGCAAATGAAAACGATGATGATTAATAACACTCATATACACCGTCTCACAATCCTTGACCATCATCTTCCCCTTAAACTACAGAGGAGCCACAGTTCAGCAGCTTCCAACTGTCATGTGAAGCGGACAGCGCGTGCGAGATGGGAGCTATTTCCGCGAGCCGACTGTCCCCAGCTGTTTTGGGGGGTCCCTTTGATCTGACCCGTGTCTGGAATAATCAGTCAGATTTTCAATCTTTTCTTGAAAAGCGACGGTTCAGACAGGAATTTGGTATTTAAAAAGTAAACAATTAGAACGAAAGTATTGTGTCTTGGTGTGATGTAAGTGCCAGGCAACGATAAGTATAAAGTATACAGTTATAAATGGATTATCTTACTGTGCTGCTACTTTTATTGTTTCGATACAATTAGTGTTGTATTTATATGTCAAGATGTAAGCAACAGGACCAAGTCTAGTCTGAAGCTTTTTTCCGTGTGTCTGAAGAAGATTTGTCTTTTAGATTCAACAGCTTATTGTTATAATTATGTGGTAACCTTAGATGCATGCTACTCAAGTATTTCAAGTGACTTCAGTGATATAATTCTATGGTGATCAAAGATAAGGGTTATTCAGATCTTTAAAGAGACTTTATTCTTATGATTCTGTGGTGACCATAGATAAGTGTTATAATTCTTTCAAGGGACTTTATGGTTAGAATTCTTTATTAATCCTTGAATGTGTTTTTCAGATCTGTCGTGTGATTTCATTGTTATAATTCTCTAATGAATATAGATAAATGCTACTATCTTTCAAAGAACTTCATTGTTATACTTCTATGGTTGCCATGAATGTAGTATTCACATCTATCAAGTGAATCTAGTGTTAGAATTTCTTGGTAACCTTACAAACGCGTTATTCAAATCTTTTAGGTGATTTGGTTTGGAAGTGGCAAGTTCGGTTTTGCATTTAATCTTGAATGTCTTCCACTTATCTTATACTGGTGATACTCTGTGAAAGATATATTAACACGCTTCCTTTGTTCCAATGCTGTCCCTACTAGTCACATGCATACTGCACAAGCATGATATCACATTTTATGAATGTTTCAAATGACTTTGTTGCACTTTGTTGTCCTTCACGACACATACAAGTAAATGAATCCAAATCATTCCTTATTTATTGTAACACGAAAATCAATTTTGTGTGGAGATATGTAGGCAGAACATGAATGAAAATTGATTATTAATATGAGTAAGCATCACTTAAGGCTGTCGTAAGAAGTATTGCGCCATGTCTGTCTAAGACCGCTAAATCCGCTGAAGTATAACCAATGATAAAGGCCCTTTATGCATAGGTCAGTTGTAGGCATGAACGTGTACTTCCACAAACTTTCTAACTAATATTTTTTTCCCTTCAGGCTCTTTTCTTGGGATTTGCAGCCCATCTCACTCTCTTATCGTGACATTATTAGCTCATCTCTCTGGCTCTTATCCTGACATTAGTAGCTCATCTCTCTGGCTCTTATCGTGAAATTAGTAGCTCATCTATCTGTCTCTTATCGTGGGATTTGCAGCCCATTTCACTATCTCTTATCGTGACATTAGTAGCTCATCTCTCTGTCTCTTATCGTGACATTAGTAGCTCATATCTCCAGCTCTTATCGTGACATTTACAACTCATCTCATTGTCTCTTATCGTGATATTTGCAGCCCATCTCACTGTCTTTTATCGTGACATTGTTGTCCATCTCACTGTCTCTTATCGTGACATTGCAGTCCATCTCACTGTCTCGTATCGTGACACTGCATTCCATCTCACTGTCTCGTATCGTGACATTGCTGTTCATCTCACTGTCTCTTATCGTGACATTGCTGGCCATCTCACTGTCTCTTATCGTGACATTGCAGTCCACCTCACTGTCTCGTATCGTGACTGTCGTAAATTGTTTTAAAGATAGGTCAGAAGATATTTATGGTCCAGTCTGAGCAGACGTGATAGTGGTATAATATGTGAGAATAAAGGTGTAAGAAATATATTTTCACGAGGAAATAGTGTAAGAGGAAGATCAGTCTCTGGAGTGAGTAGTTTTTCTAGTCCAGCCTATCTATACGACTATATTTTAATCTCAGACGAACTTTCTCTCCCTATATGAAATATAAGTTACATTACACCCGCCCACGCACACACAATTATGTGACAACAATCGCACAAAAGTGAAAAAACTATGGATAAGTGGGTATGGGTTTGACCGATACACTAAGGTAAGTTTTGTTCAGTTTATTATCACTTTAAACGTCCTACCACATCAAATATATAGAAATCAATATAAATCAAGTTTACTGATATTTGAAAATAACCAATAATTGCCCTCCCCCCCCCCCCCCCCCCCCACCCCCCCCCCCCCCCCCCCCCCCCCCCCCCCCCCCCCCCCCCCCCCCCCCCCCCCCCCCCCCCCCCCCCCCCCCCCCCCCCCCCCCCCCCCCCCCCCCGTGTTGAGAAAAAGATCCCAAAAGAAGTTAATAACCCAAAGGTCAAAGATAAGCACTAGATTACAGAATAGCTTGTGAAGAACAAGTTCCCACTAAATTACTACTCAGTAAAATACTCAGTTTAGCGAAAAAAAAGAGAAGTTAGTACAATGATTATACAAAGGAAAATATTCACTCTCTCTGTCTCTCACTCTGTCAATCTGTGGCCACACACAATCTCGTTTACCTACTAGTGATGTTGGTATCCACTGAAAACAAACAATAATCCCTGAGCATATACTGTCAGGTGGGGGTGCCAAAGATAGCCCCAGTCCAGCCTAATAGCGAATATTAATTACAAGGTGGACGCCAAATTTGGTGTTTTAATGTTCCCTGGATGAAATCGCTGTCACCACAAATAGTTACTGAAGCAAGACGTGCTCTGGACGTTCCCATTTGAAAAAAGAGGAGAAAGTAATTCCAGTATTGCTAAGCATCTGGTTGCGAAGCTAAATGTTATCATATGTAGAAACTGATGATGATGGTAGATCCTATCGGCTTTTCTCTGGGGTGAGTGTCGTGAGAAATTCTAATCCACATATCTAAATTAGAAAGTAAATGTAAAGCCTAACGAATTAATTCAATAAAAGGAAAGAAGAATGGTAAAAGAACAGTGCGGTCACAATAGCGTACGCCTGTGTTATAGAACGTCATGCTAGTTAAACAAGAAAACCCCTTTTTCTACTTCGTCTGCATAATTGTAACGCTTTCACGTTTGCTAGTAAAGCCTACTGCATAAAATACACGCGTTTCTAAAAATAAAACTGGTACTGTGTTTCTTAGAAAACCTTGAGATACACACACTGCGTAATGACCTAGATTAATATTTCATTAATGTCATTTTATGCACTACGTAAACGAAAAGACAGACGGGCTTAGAAGAAAGAGAGAGAGAGAGATGTACGGAGGAACGCATGCAATACTACCACGTCGTCTCGCGATATAAAATTAATGCCACCCCACGCGAAAGGCATGCAGGCTTGATTTTTTTCAAATAAACAGTGACAAAAAACACTACCAATACGAGGTAAGGTTTTAAAAAACATGTTTAATGCTTATTAGGAAACATGACACAATACTGTTTTACGTCTAAAATCCTGACATTAGCCTGACAGTACAGAAGACACCCCATCGTATAGAAGTGAACGGGTGGTAGAAGAAAATACATATTTTGAACGAAGCCACTTAGCTCCATTAAACTTATATATTTGGGTGCCTTAGGACTTGCTGACAAAGAATATGTTAGGTGTTAAGCAAATAGTCTAATAATTAACAAATTATAGCCAAAATACTATAGTGGTGTTGTCTGACAACACAGGATCAGATTTGCTCATAATGGCGTGTTTGGACACTGCTTTAGAGGAAATGAGGCCACCACGTTAATCCGATTTGATTGGCTAGAATAATATGTAAGGCTAAACATGATTAGTCGATTGCAGATACTATTTTTGGTTGTTAATGGAAACGGTAGGAAGGGTACATTTTTTCAAATGTTTTTGTAAACATGGTCTCATTGGCTAGACCATTTAATATAGTCAATTAGGAGCGTCAGTTCAGTGCCACTTTTTGAAAATAAACTTTGTAGAAGCAAGTGCGTTGAGAACCAGCTCATATTTTTCTAATAAAAGCCTGGGACAGAGGCAGATCGGAATTGTGCCATAACTCATCGCCAGTCAACGTACTTGTTTAATATTTCCTTGAATTGTGGTAAGCTAGACATATTTGATATCTTTTTGATGAAAATTGAATGTGAATTGATAATTTATGTATGTATGTGTGTGGTTCAGTAACAAACAAGAGGCAAAGCCTAGATATTGCTCCACCATGAACAAAACTTGTCGGAGAGGAGTATAACTATATGGGATTGCCAAATAGTACTATGACACCTATCTTATTGAATAGAAGGAATTAATGCTGGAATTGCAGAGGCGTTGTAACCATTAGGGAGAGGAATACTGGTGTATATTGTTTCATGAGAAGCTAGCAGTTGGCCTACCGCGCTGAACTCGGTGTTTGTTATGTATTGTGCTTCAGTGTGGAAATAGATTATAAATTAGTTCTGAAGTAGGAGGTACAACCTTCTTGTTTCAGGGACCGTGGTACTAAAGTATTAAAGCAGCACCTGGTCTGAGTTTTGCTGAATCCAGAGGCTGGTAGCATACTCCTTGGTCAAGATATCGACCAGTGTTGTTTCTCAAGAAAAAGGTGAAGCAAGCGAGCAGAGGAGTCAGTTTCCTGCCGCCCACACAGAAGTTAAGATTTCGTTGGCCAGAGCAGCTCAATCTTGGATATACCCCCCTCTAAAATTGACTGTACATTAAATCAAGAGGGACAGCTATTTGTTTCAAATAAAAAGAAACTGTGAACCTTTCCAATATTATTTCCACCAGAAACAAACACTTGAAGTCATGATGACAAACAACAACCTAGCTTGAAAAGCCAGTATTACCTTATAGTACTACATCACTACTTACACACATATTGTAATAATAATATATGTCAATACAAAGATCGTATCTATAAATTGTGTACATACAACTTGTGATTACATTTGATTGTGATTCCTGGTTCACTTTGTAGTTGAATCAGGATATCTATTATTGAAAGGAATTAATACATATTTTAAAAGTTAACACTTGACTTATTAAGATAGTCTTATAGAGTGTTCTATGTATGTGAGTGTCACAGTGTTGTAAAGTATTGTGGATTAAATTAAATTGTTTATCTGTCTGTTGGTTGTTGTAAACATACACTGCATCACTATCATAACCCTAGACATTCAACGTAGTCATCACAATATTCCAGAATAAGTCTGACTGAGGTCTAAATGTGGTAGCAAAGTAAGGTCATCTGTAATACACCACACTTATTAGATACAGATACCTTCACAGCTGATCTCAGTCAGTACACTAAGTCCCCTATAAATATTTATATCATCCCACTTTACCACATATATTATATCATCCCACTTTACCACAGTGAGTACCGATTATGAAACAGTGTATACTCCTGGATAAAATTCACTTGGGTAAACGACTGTCAGAAGTCGGGAAAAATGTTATATATATTGCCACAGCGGGCTGATAAAATTGAATGGAAAAATCTGGGTATATTGGTATGTCCCGTTACTCAAATTTACGGTTAAAAAAATGTTAGTGTCTCGCCCTGGCAATTCCTGTTCACACCGGTACGGGGACGAACGCCAAGGAAAACGACAACTATTATTCCTTCAGTAACTGAGGAAAATACCACAATAGAAAACCGCTAGCCGCTGGGTTTTGACCAAGCACTATATTGGAAGAAAACAAAACATTTCTAAAATGACAAATCCTAGGCTATCAAACGTAAGGTATGATCTCTTATCCTCTCCGTCACCTAATTAAATTAAAAGGCACACGGTATCTTAAGCCTGTACTATCGCGCGTCGCTTTAACGAGTACGGGTTTGGTAGAAGCATGCCGCCTTTCCCCCTCCCGACCCGGTAAAACTCACAGCGCACAATGTCAGTTGTAATTTAATTATGACTACGCGCCCTTAACAAATATTGCCTGAGATTACTAGCTGGTTGATTGACGGCGTCTATCGTTTTGACACATGATATTAAATGTTATTCATTTAAACAATTTACACACAAAGAAATATAATACGCATACTACTCTGTCACTTTTATCCGTCACTCCTAGCGTTATTTAGTCAGCTAAACGGTATCTTCTGGTGAAAAAATTGGTTGATGGATTTTACATTACTGAACCACTGGTAAGAGAATATCTACGCGTTTGCTATTTCGCTAGTTTTAACGCTAAGGAATTGCAGTGAATAAAATGGTAAAACCTTTAACACATTTAATACTTAAGCACAACTTATATTATTACCAGAGAAATCAGAATAATCCCCACGAAGCTATTAATGGACTATTTCACATAGGTTCTAGCATATGCGTTTAGACTATCCAAAAATTCCCGAGAGACTTGATAATCTGACTAGGAGAGAAGGCAGTATATATACGGATTTTGTGCAATATCTCTAAACGATGTGAAAATTCACACCTTGGACGAATCAGGGGAAATCAACGAGCTTGGCTTCCGAGATAAATGATTCTACGGTTCGCTCACTCGCGATGCCGAAACGACATCACAAGACATGCCTTGCGGACGGGCTTCTTAGATTATCTCCCCCTGCCGTAGATCAAATACTTAAGTCCCCTGAAAATTTCGGACATCAAAGGTACGGGAATATTATTATTGCCCTTGAATTGATCAAACAAACCGTTTATTCTACGCGCGTCTGTCTAATTGCCGATAATTGGCAAATCAGCTCGCGTGAGAAACTCAGGTACGAACGTGATTAGCTTCCCTGGTACGACTGCCGGGTGCGAAAATTTGTAAACACTCATCAGCGCATGTAAACAGAAAAGATAGGCGTGGCTTTAAAATATGAGTAAACAGACAGCGAATTGCGTGGCCTAGCCTTCGCAAAACATAAACGCTAACTGAGGCAGCAAAGGTGGTAGGATTTCTGAGGTTATATTTACATTTCCACGTCACAGTGACATTGTAGTCCATCTCATTATCTCGTATCGTGACATTTCAGTTTGTCTCACTGTCTCGTATCGTGACATTGCAGTTCATCTCACTGTCTCGTATCGTGACATTGCAGTTCGTCTCACTGTCTCGTATCGTGACATTACAGTCCATCTCATTGTCTCTTATTGTGACATTTGCAGCCTATCTCAGACCTCCCTTCTCGTCTATTATGATCTTCCTCTTCCGTAATTTAGATATTGACGACGTTGGTAGCTGGTGATGGATAGGACCCATATTGCGAAAACCATTTGACAGCTCAACAAGGTAGTCCCTTTTCTGGACTGCCCAGTGTAAGAAATATGTAGGTCGACCACAAAAAACACACAAACACACTCACACACACACACACTGACACACACTCTGACACACACACTCACACACATATACTCAAACACTCTCTCACACACACACTCACACACACACTCTCTCACACACAGATTAGGACTGGAGACAGACATGGCAAAGATAAAGAAGGCATGAAAAGAACTTGAGCGGATGGCACAGGACATGAAAGATTGGAATGTATTTGTTGAAGGTCTGCTCCACTGAGAACTGACAGATGATGATGTTGGCTATATAGATACATTTATTTTGCAGTATTGTCAGTGTATTTAAAGATAATGACATTGTTTGATGTCGTTCAGCTCAGCTGTTTTAAAGAGTGGTGCATAAACCTTCAGAATAGAACAGCGTGATCATAGATAAACAGATGAATGAATGAATGGATGGATGGATAGATGGGTAGATGGATGGATAGATGGGTAGTTGGATGGATAGATGGGTAGATGGATTAATAGATGGGTAGATGGATGGGTAGATGGGTAAATGGATGGATAGATGGGTAGATGCATGGATAGATGGGTAGATAGATGGATAGATGGCTTAACTGTATATCGGTCTACCTTTAATACCATCTGGATGTCCGTTCACAGGTCCATCCGTCAGTTCCTTTGTGTGTCTGCTTGCCTGGGCGGGCGGGCGGACGGACGGACGGACAAACAGACAGCCAGACAGGCAGACAGACGATAGACAGGCAGGCTGACAGATTTACAGATGGACAGACAGATAGATAGATAGACAGACAGGCAGACAGGCAGGCAGCATACAGACAGACAGACTGATATGCAGGCATACATGCAATCAAACAGACGGACAGACGGACTTATGAACTGACAAACAGACCGATGGACTAAAAGATAGACCGATAGACAGTTAGGCTTTGTTATGATTACCGCATATAGCTCTTAATAAGCGAATGAATATTGCTGTTATTAACTTTTTTTTGTACATGATGAGAAATCACAAAGCGTAGCGCAGAGCGTAATAGACAGAAAGAGAGAAAGAGAGAGACAGACAGAGAGAGAGAGAGAGAGAGAGAGAGAGAGAGAGACAGAATGAAAGAGAGAGTACCTGAAAGAACGAAATAAATCAGACATATTCAGAATATTTCATAGTCCTTTACACTAGCAGAGCGAACATTACCAATTTTCGTAAAACTCAATATACAGAGAGGTAAATATAAGTGCATGGCCAAATAATACATACATGGCGCTTTCAGAAAGACGGAATGAGATAACCACTATGTACTCAAATACTGCAGACAGAGTTGTCTAACTATCAATTTAGAAACGCATTCATTTATGTGAAATCAGAAGTCTTTGACACGGAATGCAAACGTTTGTCACTGATGACCTCCCCTCTTTGCAGTAGTGGTCCAACAATGGCCAAAACTCAAGAGTATCTAAACTGGGTCGTCAAAGGTGTTTACCTTCGCACAAGATTACTCTTGAGAGAGATGTAGATAGAAATGTTATGGCGCTTCTATCTGAAGGGAGTATTCACAAGATAATTCAGAAGTCAAGAACCATGCAAAGGGTTGAGCAATGCTTAACTTATATCTGTCCGTCGCCTTTTGTGAAGGATTTAAGCAATGGTTTTTAGCCCGTTCAAGCCGCCAGTTGGTGTAATCCAACGAAATTCAATAGTTCGCTTTCATACATATAAAACTGAATCGACTATGATTGTTTAGTTTTAAAACAACATGTAACAAATTTAATATTGAATTAGTCTTTAACAGTTAAAATAAGGAAGGAATGATGACCTTTGCTGTAATTACAAGTTTTCGTCACGGAGACGTAGGTGAGAGGATGTATTAAAGTTCATTAATTTCGCCTCTTTTACAAGAAAACTTAACTCTTGGTGAGTCCTGTCGCTGTGGTTTTCGTCACTTCTTGGTGATGAGTGTACTTCTCTCACACGAGTGGCGTAGTAACTTCAGTACTTCGAACCGTTTGATAGCTGGTAACCACAAGTAGTCTTGTACCACAAACATTTTCGACAAAATAGAAAACAAATGCCTCTGCTAAGTACATTTATGGGCTGCCAATTAACAGGCACATTCTCGCTGTCGACCTACCGATGTTAATCTCTCAGAAGAATTAAATTCCCGAGTACACAGTGTAGCTCAGGGAAGATGATTAAAAATCACCATATTCCTCTGGGTATTAACTGGAAAAATGTGTCTGGACGGCGCGAATAAAGAGTTACAATTAACAAAGTGCATGTATATCACAAGCTATTATACACTTTAGGCACATGTGATGTAATCATCACTCATCACTGCTCCAGTCGGAGGCTGGGGTCACGTCTGGTGTCGGTTTTCCGCAGGACTAGCTAGAAGAAATCACCAGCGCTTGCTGTAGTGGTTTATGAATGTACTAGTTTCATATGGTGAGGTTTCCAGCCTCATATATAACCACTTAGCAAGAAAACATATCAAATATACATTTGTAAAATAATTGTTACACTTACCCCAAAGTTTTGGGAACACACGATCTCCTCGCGCAGGTTAGGATGGACACGAGCAATTTAGGGTATATGCTCTCAAACCACTTGGTCCGGAAATTTTGAATCCCTTGTATGGCGGGTGAATCTGCGAAACACTTGGTCTGGAAAAGTTTCTCTTATGACAGGTGATCCAATTCCTTGGTTTCCAGTCTTGGTATTTAAAGTCCTGGTCCCTTATGTTTTTCAGTCTCTGTATTTATAAAGGCGGGCTTACTTTTTAAGGTTTTAAGTTTCCCAAATACTTCGATCTGTCACTTATAATATTGGAATCCTTGGTCCGATCCTTTACTTTTTGGCTTTTTGGGAATTGCTAGTGTGACGTGCGATGCAGTATCTGTGGTCTATGTCTCTGATTTTCGCTAGATTATACTTCCAGTTTCCAGTTCACATCACAGATGGTACTTCCGCGGAAATTTCCAATGAAATTCAATGTTTATTCCGGCTCTCACTTCAATCCAGTCGTAAGGTCTTTATTGTGGGTCAGTGTGTTTAAAATCATAATCTCCCCTCGTGTTTAAAATATTACATTCAATATTCCAATGCGTGACCTCTATCTAATAATACGTAATATTTCCGGTGGCATCTTGTGCACTCTCACAAACAACATGTGACCATGTTTGCCTGGCGTAATGTCTTCCGCCAAGACGTCTACCGAGACAGATTATCTGTAATAATCTCACAGGAATGGCCCGGCAAAAGCTATTATATCACCTGTATTGTCGTGCCTTATTCAGACAGTCAAACAAAATGGTCGTCGGCCGCTCAGACAAACAATATGGTTGTCCAACGAGGATCGTCTATTATCAAAGGTTGGCTAGGCGACTCAAAGAGATAAACGTATTATCGATGACTGGTGATAATGACTGGGTATTGTTACGATAATACCACAGTTCACCTGGCGGAACGTAAATAGTGGTCACAGTAAAAGAAAGTCAGGGCAATAAATATGCCAAATAATAGGATGATAATGAGAAAAATCAAGAAATTAAGAGATACTGCCGGAGTGAATGAGAGTTATAAAAAAGCACGACTGATTTCGTCACAACGTTGCTGTCATGAAACAGTTCAACATATCCAGATTTTTACAACTTACAGACTTTCATGCATAGAAAAGAAGAACTGAAGTGTTACGACAAGGTCACTAATGTAGAACTTATGACTAAATAGAAAAATATCGGAATACATGCGCCCTCCCCCTTATTGAGAAAAAGAACCCAACAAGTTAATACCCCCAAAGGTCAAAGGTTAGCACTATGTTACAGAATGAACAGTAAAGAAAAGCAAAGTTCCTACTAAATGCTATCCCGTAAAGTAAACAATATTTAAGCAAAGAAAATAAACGATGGCACAGTTTCTGTAACTAAGAACATATTCACTCTCTCTGTCATACGTGACCACATCAATCACGCTTACCCTATTCTGGTGATATCCCTTTGGAATTACAATGGTTCCTGAATATATAAAGTGTCAGATGTATTATCCAAGTCGGCCCCAGTCCACCCTGTATAACAAAGAAGATTTTTAGGAGGGGGACGCCAAATTTGGTGGTGTATTCCTGGATCAACAAAAGTCACCTCGAATAGTTAATGTAGAACCGAGATCTGGTGTTCACAGCAAGCAGTGAAAGAATTCTTCCAGTATTAGGAAAAAACTCTAGTTGCTAAAAACTGTTCGATTGTTAATTGATGATGATGGTAAATCCTATCGGCTGGCTCTGTGGTGATTGCCGATTTTGAAACAGCGTAACTTGCTGGATAAATCCGATGATACGACTGTCAAAAGTCAGATAGAAATGTTATTGGTATTACGCCACAGTGGGCTGATAAAATTTGAATGAATATATGGGTATTTGTAAGTCCAGTTAAATTTACTATTTAAAATGTTAATTTGTCTTTTTGGCAAATCCTGTTCACAAGTGAACTTGGGGACGTGTAAGCCAAGAAGAAGACCACATTAATTCAATCAGTAAATGAAGAAAAAGGACCAAAATAGACCGCTGGTCGCCGTTTGATCAGGTCTGCGAGAAATAAAGAACATTATGAAAAAATGCTACTATTATATCTCTACACAAATATACACGGAAGGGGACAAGACAATCTCTTATCCTCTCCGTCAGTCCTGATTAAAGTTAAAAGACACACGTCTTAGCGAGTGCAGGTTTCGTTGAGGCATGCAGCCTTTCCCCTCCTGCCCGGTCAACGATCAGCGTGCAATGTCAATTATTATTTAATTATCCCTACGCGCACTTAACAAATATCGCCTGTCATTAACTGCTATTAGATTGTCGGCGTCTGTTTGTTTAGTCGTATGATATTAAACACTGGTCACTATTATAATTACACAAATGAAATATAACGTGAATTCTATGGTCCACCATCAGTCGCGCCTAGTGTATTAATTCAGTCAGCTAAACAGTATCTTCTGTGTGAGAAAGCGGGTGATGGAAATTACATTAAACTGAACAACTGGCAAGAAATATCTACGCGTTATCTTATTTCACTAGTTTTAACGCTAGGAAATCACAGTGAATTATAATGGTAAAACTTAACACATTTTAACACTTAAGCACACATTTCTATTACCAGACAATCCGAATGAAATCCCCACGAAGGCTATTAACACACCTTCCACAATGGTTCTAGACTACGTGTTTAGACTATCCGAAAAATCTGAGCAACAACTGATAACTGGTTTTGGAAAGCCACAGTTTATATACATTATTGTCTCTCTGATCTATAGATGACGTTACTTTTCACACTATAGTGCATAGCAGAAATCAGGAAACTACGTTTTCCCCGATAAAAGGTTTTCACGGTGGCCCTGTCGGCGCTTGCTAACCGACAACAGAGACTTAAACCGTGTAACGGGATTCTTCCGAGATTTTCCCCGTTTCTGGAGATCAAAGCGTTATCTCCCCTTGTAGGTACGAACATCAAAGGATCCTCGGGGAAAATATTTCTGCCTGAGCGTCCTCACTTGAAAGAGGTCCGGTGTTTCCACGTGCGTCTGTCTGATATCTTGATGATTGACAGATCAGCTCGCGTGAGAAATTCAGGTAAACAAATCAGGTTCGCTCCCTGTTATGACTGGCAGTTCGCGGAAGTTGGTAAACTTTCCGTCGGCATAATAAGTGGGGTGGAGGGGGCGACAAAGTCAAGTGAATTAAAAATATTGTTAATGTAACGAAAGACAGGAATTAATTCAGATAGAATAAAGTGATTTTCTTTATCCTTCTGTCCCATTGTAAATAATTGTGTATAGGTATATTTATATTACCATATTTATGTATGTGCATGTTTCATGTGCTTGTGTGTGTACGTAAGTATACACACGCAAACACATGCCTGTATAATTACGCATACATATATACAGACAACTTGGGGCCGCCAAATGAACTGTTTGTCTGAGACGCCAACACTAGCACCAGCCATGTCTATATGTCTGTAGTTCAGATAAAATGTGGAAGAAAAGAGGTGGACGTTCGAATCTCTGTTATTCTAGAGAGGCTATTGCACTAGTGTCCTGAGAGTAGTTTTCTTGGGTAACAACAACAAAATTTAAAAGGGCCGATTATGCCTTTGCGTACGTAAACGAGCATTTTTTAAAAAAATCTCGTATATATATATATATATATAGTAAAATGTACATTTTCTGTCAGGTCCAGCACATGTGGCCTGGTAGTATATATTATTTTTCTTGAACTGTTTGTCACTGTTCATCTGGTTGTAGTTGCCATTTGACGTATTTATATGAAGAGTATATCGCCCGGATTAAAACCAAATAAAATTCATTAGAAACATAAACCAACCTTGAAAATTCTTATCATATTCAGGAGGAATAAATTGCTGTTTACCTCGTTTACACGAGACAGAATCACTCCAATGGGGATTTTACTATGTTTTTCAGGATAAGTGATACAAATATTTTTAAACGTTGGTGGGTATCAGTAAACGAGAATATGATCTTTAGAATACAGTTGTTTAAAACACTTGGAGAACATTATGTAATTTTAAGAACAATGAATTAGGCCTGTTTATTTAGTCGTGTTAAGTTAATTAAATTCTTCACAGATGGGTTCCTCTATTCTAAAGTAGCAGGTTCCTAATTTGAGCCAGAGTCGTTTTTTATTTACTGCTATCTTCAGTTCAGCCCTGTGTACTTCCCCGGGTGGGGGGGAGGGGGGGTGTCTTTAAGAGAAATAGAAAGAATAAGACTACTGCTCCCTCATGCATGTCCTACAAGGCGATTAACATGAGGTTGGGCATCTTGATCATGTAAAACAAATTACCACAGAAACCACCACTACAAGAACATGTGAATGTTTGGTGCTGGCTACCTACAAGGGGAACAGCTACAGTGGTGGCTCCATACTCCGTAAGGAGTGCAAAGGAAAATAATGATGATGTTTTTCAGTCCACTTTGTCTTTAACATTATATTTTGATTTTTTAGTCATTCATTTCCATGTCTTCCTTTTTCTTTGCTGTGATCTCATCGTTCTTTCCATTCTTAGGCTATTGTCTTTAGACTCTTCATTTTTAATCTCCCAAATCCTGCTTCACTTTAGCCAATGCTAGTTCTTCCTCGCTTGGCTTCCCTGTCAGCGACTTCATTTCCTGCTGTTCCAATTGTGCTAGTACCTATTATAATGTAACTATGCATCCAGCAGTGCGTAACTATGTGTTATTGTGTAATATTTCCTCTCCTATTTCCAGCCTGCTGCTCTCATTTCTGTTATAGATGATTGAGAGTGAGTCCGTGAAAATAGGTACTGCGCATGGTGGGATCTCAGTAACTATTTCTAAAGCCTTAAGTATTGTCACTAATTCTGCCATAAAGATCGTTGTGTTTCCTGTTTCTTTGTTTTTATTTTCTTCTAGTTTTCAATTATTTATTGCCATTCTTACCCTTAGTTGTTTTCTCAATATCTTTGGACTCATCTGTGTAAATAGTTAAGCTATTACCTGTGTATTGCTTTATGTGCTCTATAGCTGTCTTCTTGGCTGAACTAAAGACTTTATGTTTGTTTGTTATTTCTTTGAGTGAAACTCAGTTTTTGGCAATTTTAAATCTCATGGTGAAATATTTCCTTTATACTGACTACAACTGTGTGTTTTAAGTGAAAAAAAATTAGAAATTATCTAATTCTTTTGTACCTTTCTGCCCAATGGGATATATGTTGTGATCTAATGGAAACTGCACTGTTTTGATTATTTATGTCACAAGTTTTGTGGGATGGGTGTTTGTGTCTTTTGCCACTTTTGCTCAGTAGTATGAGCGGAGCTCTTTTTTCATAGTGTCAGTGTTATGATGCCTGGTGCAACTTCTAATGCTTCTGCTTATGTTCCCTTTACTGCTCCTGCTATAAGCGATAGGGTCTCATTTTGAACTGAGTATTTTCTTTTTATTGCTGGACAGTTCATTCGTAACAGATACTGGCATCGTCCAGTTTACCTCTGACTAATGATTTATAAACAGTTATCATTGCCTTGTTGTTGGCTGCCCATCTGCTACATGTTATTTATTTTAGCATTTTTATTAAGTTGTTGGTCTAATATTATTCTTAGGAACCTTCTCGTTTAGGTCGTGGTTATTTTTTGTTCATTTATTTTTATATCAATTGTACCATTTGTTTTAACTACACGCCGTCTACTAAAGGTAATTTCTATTGTTTTTCAGCATTTAGATGAAATCTACATCTGTACATCATGTCTGACACCTTGTCTATTTGTTTTTGTATTGTTTTATACAGGAATGGTAGATTTATACGTCTTCTTCTTATTGCTGTAGTATCCACAATCTCTGATAAGCTTATTATAAGGTATTATAGTTCTTCACCGATATCATGTACCAGAATGGTGAAAATTGTAGGGGATATTACTGAGACTTGCGGAATTGCACTTTGTTGCTCAAATATGCCTGATCTTACATAATTTATTTGAACTGTGAAATATTTCTCGTGTACGAAGTTATACATTCTGCCTTTTATGCATATTTTCTTCGTATGTAGAGCACATACTCTCTCTCTCTCTCTCTCTCTCTCTCTCTCTCTCTCTCTCTGACAACTGCCAAGCACAGTGTGTAGATCTATATAAAGATCTCAAAATACTGCCTCTAAGAAAGCGCTTTCTGTTCAACAAAGCTAAATTTGTTCACAAAATCCTGTCACAGAATGCTCCAACATATCTGTGGCCAATGTTCAAATACAGTGAAAGACGCAGTCAACGCCTTAACAAAATACAAGTGCCCAAGCCTAGGCTTGACTTATTCAAGAAAAGCTTAGCTTACTCTGCTGCTCATCTCTGGAACTATCTTCCACATTATCTGAAAGATAACAACCTCAGTCCCTATTCATACAATCGTAAACTTTTCGATTACTTTATGAGTTCTGATTATCTGCCCCCCTAATGTGATTATTTTTCCGAACAAATGATATAATATCGAATGTAGGTTTAATGATGATGATAGTGTTTTTCAACATATTTTGTTTCATGGTGATACTTAGTTTGTATTTTTCAACATACTTTATTTCATGTTTATAATTAGATACTGTGATTGTGAGTATGCTAGTATTTTACGTTTATAACGTTGAATTCCTTGAATTGATGGGTAAAATGTATGTGAGAATAAATGAAATCAGTATAAAAGACGAGAGAAAGGAAGGGCAGAATGTCAGACGGGCCTGCGTCCCCAATTCTCAACCCTTTGAAAATAAAGTTCTATCTATCTATCTATCTATCTATCTATCTATCTATCTATCTATCTATCTATCTATCTATCTATCTATCTATCTATCTATCTATCTATCTATCTATCTATCTATCTATCTATCTATCTATCTACCTTTCTATCTATCTATCTATCTATCTATCTATCTATCTATCTATCTATCTATCTATCTATCTATCTATCTATCTATCTATCTATCTATCTATCTATCTATCTATCTATCTATCTATCTATCTATCTATCTATCTATCTATCTATCTATCTATCTATCTATCTATCTATCTATCTATCTATCTATCTATCTATCTATCTATCTATCTATCTATCTATATCTTAAAAACATACTTTAATTATGATGGTTATTGCAAACGTTTGATGTTATATTACTTTTATAATGATAAATGCCTTAATAATGCTTAAAGTAAATGTGAGGATGAAAGGATATTAGTATACATGATGAGAGAGAGAAAGGAAGGGCAGAATGTCAGACGGGCCTGCGTGCCCAATTCTTAACCCTTTGAAAATAAAGTTTGTTCGTTCGTTCGTTCGTTCTCTCTCTCTCTTTTCTCTCTCTCTCTCTCTCTCTCTCTCTCTCTCTCTCTCTCTCTCTCTCATCACATGCTCGTGTGACATCTAAAAGAAATTGCCTCAGTTTTTTAAACTCTTTTTTAAGACCTTATCCTAATCTCATGTTCTAGTTTGAGTAGTTCATCTGCTGGGCTATGATGTGTTCTAAATCCTGTCCGAGTGGGGCTATATAAGTTGTACTTTTCTTAGTGGAATTTTTGTCTGTTGTTAACGATGGCTTCCAAAATTTTCCTAAATGTGATGTTAATGACATTGGTTGTATGAGCGTCATATTCATCTAAACTCAGATTCTTACTTCTTCTTCTTCTTCGATCCTTAACCACCGACCGTCAAAGCAGTCAGTGGCCATCACGCCTAGTGGCGTCTTGTAGGGCAACAACAAATTGATTCCACTTTGCACGGTCGGTGGCCATCCTTCGTACAGTGCCCCAACTCTGGTTCATTCTTTGCATCTCAGCCTCCACAGTCCTCCGCCAAGTTGTTTTTGGTCGGCCTCTCTTTCGCTTTCCTTCAGGGGTCCAAAGCATAGCTGTTCTTGTGATGGCATCGGGGTCTCTTCTGAGGACATGACCAACCCAGCTCCAGCGTCTGCCAGCTATGATGGTATGCATGTCCTCTTGCTTGCTACGAGTAAGCAGATCTTGGTTGGTGATGGTATTCGGCCAAAAGATTCGGTGAATTTTTCTTAGGCATGTTGTGTGAAAAGAGGACAATTTTGTCATTTCCTTCTCTGTGACTCTCCAGCATTCCGCACCATAGAGAAGCACAGAAAGCACGCAACTCTGGTATAATCTTAATTTTGTGCTTGTGCTGTATTGGGAGGACTTCCAGATGTTATTTAGGCTAAAGAAGGCTGTTCTTGCCTTATTCATTCTGATGTTGATGTCTTTGCCTGCCCCACCGCCTGGTGTTACTATGCTTCCTAGGTATGTGAAGGTATCTGTCTGTACCAGTTGCTGATTCCTTACTGATATGGGCTCAGGGTTGCTCACATTGAGCGTCATGACCTCAGACTTCTTTAAATTGATGTTCAAGCCCACCTGCTGGCTAATTTTATTTAGTCTATCCGTTTTTTCCTGGATGTGTTGATGTGAATGTGCCAGCAGTGCAATGTCATCTTCATATTCCAGATCTTCCAATGTTGAAAATGTAGTCCATCTTATTCCTCTTGGACTGCCATCTGTTGTCTGGCGCATCACCCAGTCTATGACTGTTAAAAATAGAGTGGTTGATAAGGGGCATCCCTGTCGTACTCCTGTCTTCACCTCGAAGGTTAGGTTGCTCTGCCCAACACTACACGTAAAGTTGGCATAGAGGCTTTTTATGATTGACACTATGCAGCTTGGAATTCCATAAGCCCTCAGTATTTTCCATAAACTGTCCCTATGTATGCTGTCAAAAGCCTTTTCAAAATCAACAAAATTTATGTAAAGCTGTCTTTGCCATTCTGAGCACTGCTCTATAATGTTCCTGAGAGTGAATATATGGTCTACACATCTTCTGTTCTTTCTAAATCCTGCTTGTTCTTTCCTCAGTTTGTAGTCTACTGCCTTTGAAATTAGATTCTTACTTAATCATTGTTATTTTACTCACGTGTTATGCATATCACGAACTAATAAAAAGTCACGGTCATAAAAATTTCTCGAACCCCACTCAACCATTTCGCTCTTTACTTTATTCACTTTATCATCGTATAATATCACTTCATCATCGCAGAGAGACTGCAGAATCAACATGTTTCATCAATATTTCCTTTTTTTAATGTTTCGTTGTCTTAATCATGTGTTCACAATGTGTGCTACATGAATCGACCAACATCTCGTCAGAATCTTTTCAAGCCCTGATTTATGTAGAAATAACAACCTTCAGAGAAAAGGACAAGAAAGAATAACAGCTTTCAGACCGAAAGACTAGTTGAGAAAACCAACCTTCAGAACTAAAGATTAGTTGAGAAAAACAACCTTCAGAACTAAGAACTAGTTGAGAAAAACAACTTTCTGAACGAAGGACTAGTTGAGAAAAACAACGTTCAGAATGAAAGACTAGTTGAGAAAAACAACCTTCAGAATGAAAGACTAGTTGAGAAAAACAACCTTCAGAACGAAGGATTCGTTAAGAAAAACAACCTTCAGAGCGAAGGACTAGATGAAACTGTTTTTAGCCTACCATGACATCAGTGACCTTAAACAGCAAGAGATTTCAAAAGACTGTTCCTTACTTGTGTAACAAGTAAAGGAAAAAAAAAATACACACTATTTCGGAATTCATGATTTTCTTGTGCCTGAAAAAAAAAAACAGACAGGAAATTAATTTTGCATACGCTATTTTATCTTTTTCGGCAATTCGTCGTATGCTTCACAAAAAATACACTTGTGAAAGATAGAAGGAATTACTGATTAGTAACCATTGGCTATCCACTTTTGTTCTATGCAATAAAAAGACCATTATCATTATTGTTCAGCCCTCCGAGGAGCATAAGCGTTCATCAAACTTAAACCAACTTCTTCTCTCCCGTGGCATAAGTTCAATTTTTTTCCATATGTTATTAATCTTCATCCCTTTCAAGTCTGTCTCAAATTCTCTTCTCCATCAGCTTTTCGTTCTCCCGCTGCCCCTGGGGATTTCCGAACAAGGACTGTCTTGCAGGTTATCTCAAGGTGTATCATATTCATCGTAAGTTTTCTCTTCCCATATCTTGTTACATTGGCACTTGTCTGATTCATGTTATCAGTTCCAAATTGCTGATTTTTGTCGTCTGATTTCAATCCTTTATTTTCCGCAAGCGTCTGTTCATTGAAGTCTGTAAATTCGTGATTGTGATTCTTGTTCTCCATATATCAGAGCCATACAATATCACAGACGTGACATTTGAGTTGAATATTCTGATATTTGAGCTGGACTGGATTTCTTTTGATTTCCAAATATTTCCTAATGTAATGAAAGTTCATCATGACTTCTTAATTGTTGTAATACTTACTTTTAAATTCCCTTGCCTGTCCTTCCGACTCCTTCAGCATTGCTGCCAAGATAACTGTTAATCTACATCTTGTAGTGGTATTTCTTCATGTGCAATCTTGTTATCGTTTTCTGCGTTTAATTTAAAAATCTTTAACTTTTCCTTGTGCATTTTCAGATCTACTTCCTGTGACCTGGCATATAAGGTTTTCATTTTATTCTGCATCTGGTTACGGTCGTAGGACAGAAGAGCCAGGTCATCGGCTCTTCGTGTGTTGAAAATTTATTTATGTTTGTTCACCCATACCGTAACAACATAAAAGTGGATCATTAAAAAATAAAGTTTTTTTGGTGTACATATTTTATGATATTAAGTCACAAATGAATATTCATTTTCAGGAAGCGGTACCACCTCCATCGTTGGAAAAGTATCTTTGAATAAAAGTTGCAGTTTTAAGTTCACGAATCAAATATAAAGCTCCTGGGAAAGTTGGACATTCTGTGTTTAAATCAGCCGACTCGCTAAGCACTTGGCCTGTCGGAAGACTATTTACTTTAAGAAATACTTTGATTAAATCGACATTCACCGTTCATCATCTGACACCCGACCTTTCAAATATAAAACTCTCTATATTGGAAGTTTCTTATTTCTGTTACTTTAATAAAGTTATTACACCTTATTTTACATTATTCATAGTGACATAAAATTAACTGAGTTTAAACTTGAAAGATTAAAATCTACCACGTAAGGGAGCAGCATGCAGTTTCAGGTCTCTTCGATAAGTGAGCCAAAGAGATTTTGAGTGTGAACGATTTTAAAAGCCATAAATATATAAACCTCATGTGAAGTTAAATCATAGTGGTTGAACACAGCAATCCTTTAGGAGCATAAATAAAAACATGTACATAAGTTTTTTAGTCTATTTGAATCCAGCGAACGGAGACAAGTAAGAGGCTATTTCTAAATGCTGGTACAATCATTACGAAAAAAAAAAAAAACCGTTAGAGACAGTATGAGGTCTCTTTCATTTAAATGACGCGGTTTTTTGTTACGTATGTGTGTTTTTTTTGTTTTTGTTTTTTTTTTCAACGAGAGGCTGTGTACATGTTTTCTGGATGATTTGAAACCAGCAATCATGAGAGGCGAGTGCGAGTGAAAATATTAATGAGAAAATGGACGCACATTTTATCTGTTCCAGTAGTTCTCTCTTGTACACACAAGCAGTCATTCAGTCATTCGATCAATTCTTATTGTTGCAGTAAATAGGTCAGCCAGTTCACCAATTGTTCAGTCATGTAATTTCTCGCTCATTCTCACTTTCTCACTCAGAACCTGGTATCGCTTCATTGACGTCCTCCTTACTTAACCTGTACTCACTATGTCAGACACTGCAACAGCAGCAGTGAATAAATATATTGAAAAACAACGAATACGTTATTTCGATGACACGTGTGGGAATAAGTCTGGATCACCCAGCAACACAAACATGCAACGGTAGAATAGAAGCACCATCAGGCTGAGTACAACCCAGGAGAAGATGAACATTGACGAGGTGACAAACGAAGCAACAAATGGCAACACAACAGGCCTTAGAATGTGCACTGAATCGGAAAAAGATCATTGATCCTACCTGGGACGCTTTACGTCCTTCACTTGTGTAACACGAGGTAGAAAAAAAATGAGAAAGCACTCTCTGTAATCTTCCTTCATTTGTCAACCCGCTTCCTGTCTGAGAACAACAAAATAGTTATAAATAGCATGAAAAATGAGAGACATCTAGTGCTATATATATATATACCAGCTTTCGTCTTTTTTACAAGAATTAAAAAAAAACTTCTTTTGCGCGCTGGACATCATCATTACTCTTTTAGCTCTCCGTGGTATTCAGAACATTTTTCTATAAAACAGAACATTCTTCTATAAAACAGAACATTCTTCTATAAAACCAAATCTCTGTGGTCTCCGGGGATTTTCTTGCTTGTTTGTTTGTTGCTCATGACTCGCTTCAGTATATTATGGTTGGCCTTAGCTATATATAACAGCGTAGAACTCTCTTAACTTTTATTGACATAATTGTACTTATAAAGAGACATACCATGTGGACAACCGTAACAGATATAAAGGAACAAGGGAAAGAAGCAAAGGGGAGACGATGCTGGAAGTGAAAAGTCAACATGAAGAGATGGACAGGAAGTATTCTATCAGAACGTTTTATAAAACTAAGAAAAAGAAAACGGAGATCCATTGTAGGCAACTGTCCACGTGTAAGGTACACTTCCTGGTTTGACTTCTTGGTCATTTACACGCATTTGGCCGATTGTAAAGCGCAATTGGAATATTTCACTTGTAGACATGAATAATCCAATAACCCAATAGGGTAAGCTCCACAGCAGAGGCGTAACTAGGGTTGGTGTCAACCGGTGCGGTAACTCATGGTTTCACCCCCATGGACCTCCTCCCGTACCAGACCATATAGAATCCTTATTAATGTTTTTTTTTGTACTAATGTTACTCGTAAATGCATATGGAAACATACTCATAAATGACATAATACCAAAAAAATAAACAGGAACAAATACACAAGCATTTCAGCAATTAGTGAACATCTCGACTAAATCATAACTTTCCTTTCCTGGCCTTCAAAGCTGCGAACGTGTGAATCACTTCATCGAAATCAATGCCTTTCGCCAACTCACTTTCAATTGACAATATCGCAAAATCGGAATACCTTGACTGTCCCATGCTAAATCGCAAATAGTTCTTTATAAGTTTCAGCTTTGAAAAGCTCCTCTCACATGAAGCCACAGACACACAGATCGTCAGAAATAATTTTAGGCTTAGAGAAAGGGTCGGGAAAGATTCTAGGAAGTTCCATTCAGCTATGAATGTCAGAACGTCTAATATTGCCCAATCTTTGGCTTCTTCCAGATCAATCTCTGCTACTTTCAGGTGCCTTCTCAGCCTTGGTATTTCTATTAAAAGCGCACTCTCGGATACCTTATCATAGAAAACACCTTTAACTCTTCTTCGGTGGCACATATGAGACTCTTTGCTTGAACAGCCTCAAACATGGTTGCTACTTCCTTGATGGCTCTTGATCTCATCTGAAGTTCAGAATGAAAGCGATCAATGCACTCAAACATCGCCCTTTGATCTCATCTGAAGTTCAGAATGAAAGCGATCAATGCACTCAAACATCGCCCTTTGATCTCATCTGAAGGTCAGAATGAAAGGATCAATCTCAAACATCGCCCTTTGATCTCATCTGAAGTTCAGAATGAAAGCGATCAATGCACTCAAACATCGCCCTTTGATCTCATCTGAAGTTCAGAATGAAAGCGATCAATGCACTCAAACATCGCCCTTTGATCTCATCTGAAGTTCAGAATGAAAGCGATCAATGCACTCAAACATCGCCCTTTGATCTCATCTGAAGTTCAGAATGAAAGCGATCAATGCACTCAAACATCGCCCTCTTATTTTCTTCTTGTAGAGTGAGTCCAGCATCTCTTGCTTGCTCCCCTGCCATCCTCTTCTTGAACCTGGCTCTTCTCTCTACTGCAATTCCATATTCGTCTGATTTTAAAATCGCCTGTTCAAGTGCATGCTAGACTAGGTGACTGCGTTCCTCGTGCAGAAAAAGTCTTAGCGCCTCTAGCTTTGTCACCACCTTGTCGAGAGTTAAGCCATTAGTCTGCAGGTACTGATGTGTAAGATTAACTTCCTGAAGTACATCACACCAGAAGTACAGGTAGCTGGGCTTACGAAAAATGTTTTTGACGTTATAACTAACTACAGGGATATTTTTATAAATTAATAATAAATTTCTGCTGAAACACTGCACAAAAATTGTATAGACAGTCATTTTGGTGTCACCTCCCTCGGCTGATCAAACCCTCTGATGGTGTCACCCGGGTGCGGTCCACACCGCCTCCCCCCCCAACCCCCCTTTCCAGTGACGCCTCTGCTCCACAGTTATGCAGTCAGTGACTTTAGTTTTTTAACATAACTTTAGATATTATTAAAACAACTCGTGGCTGTTCACGTCGCAACACCGAAGCCGAATAGAAATAGAAGCAGCCATTTTTATGTACAGAAAAGCCGGTGATTGATTATTTAAGACGTCAGTAAAGTGGGGCTTGGCAGCGTCCCAGATGAACCTGAAATGTCTAAGTACTAAGGAACCAGGCGACTTCACAAGTGTGCCAAATTTCATAATCTATTTTGTCTTTAGACTTATTTCTAGACCATCATAATTACAAGCCATTAAGGTTAGAATATGATATTTTAATCCATTGTTTAAATAAAAAGTTGCGTACACATTTTTATAGTTTTTAAGATATCCAGCTTTCCTTTTTTATTTCTTCACAATAGCTGTGTCTCTATGACAGGTGTGTTCCCTTTGTCAACGTCATCCCATGCTGATGATAATAAAGCATTATATGCTGCCAGTTTTAATACAGTTTTGACTACGATAACATTATATGGTGCTACAAATCTCCTACACATAAAGTATACATCCCTTCTACTGTAGTTAGGGTTCAGTCACCGAGGTTATGCGCGCGCCAAATGGTGCTTTTCTCCTGTTTTATGCATGGAGATGCTGTTAACACTTCTGCAAGGGACTTGAACTAAAATAAAGTAAAGAATTCTATGGAAAAATGAGTGGATTTAAATGAGTAATGTTTTGAACATTAGGAATTGCAATTTTAATAAATCCATAAAAAAAGGAAGTGAATTGACGTAAGATTTTAATAAATTAATTTAAAAAAAGAAAGTGAATTAATACAAGATAATGATATATAATAATTGACAAAAAGATTACTTGTGACTCCACAATACCTGTTTTCTAACCCCTAATCACAACATGAATATTTCGTCATAATTTTGTTCTTCGTGTAGGTTGATAGCTAGATTTAACATATTTGCAGTGCGGGCCAATTTCGTAGCTATTGGCGCAGTGATGTGATAATGTCGGACATTCAAACATGGTATTCACAAAGTGGCTCTCTGTCTCTATGTGTTCATTCTCTTGTCCTTCTCTCCGTCCTCCTTCGATCTTTCGTCCGTATGATTATCTATGTGCCTGATCGACTGTCTGTCAGTCATTCTGTTTGTGTGTGTGCGTATATATATATATATATATATATATATATATATATATATATATATATATATATATATATATATATATATATATATATATATATATATATATATATATATATATATATATATATATAATCTCAATCTACGAACTCGCTTGTCATATACAATATTTCTATCAAGAATACGGCACGTTGTCATTAACTGCATAATAAAGAGAAAATATTCAGAAATGCAGATTTGGTTTCTAGGATTTTACCAGCACAGAATATATCCCCTTGATATTCGCCGAATTTCAGCCTCCAGGCTCACATGCTCGGGTCTTTGCATGAGGACATTTATGTCCTGGATATAAAGATTTTATGGCGCTAATTTATTTTGATTTTTTTCCTTCCCAATTTCGCCAGTTTAAGATGGAGATAAATCATATACTGTACATATGTATGTCATCAGAAAGTTTTTTAATTCAATAGAATGAAAAACAGATGCTGAGTGCTGTGAATTGTTGTCGCAGGGAGAAAGAGAGAATTTCCGTTTCTATTTTGAGAACCTAAATTTGTGAGGTGGAAAAGTTTGTGTAATATAAAAAGTAAAGTTGCAGATCTGTGCTGTTATAAAGCAAAATAGGAAGAATAGATGTTATTATAGATAAAATAGATACCACAACTGGAAGAGTAGAACGAACGAACGAATTCTTTATTTCATTAGAGTAAAGAAACAAACATCCACCCGTGTGTTACTGGGGCCCGAAAGGGGAGCAAAGAATAGTAACACTGTACCGTACCAGGCATGTCGTAAAAAGCGACTAAGGAGAATTGGGCATGGGGCTGGTTACCCCACCCCGTAAAAAACTTGTAACCACATAAACCTCAAAAACACTATGGATAAGTCAAATATGGAATATAAATCAACACAGCTGCCCAAGACAGAAGAAGTTCCTTTGGAAAGGAGGCGCATGAAGCACCTCAGAGAAAGCCGAAAGAAGTCTGGGTTGCCGACTAACCTTTTTTCGTCTAGGAAAATCTCCAAGATTGGCACCTGGAATGTTCGCACTCTATATGAACAAGGGATAACTGCACGGGTAGCAGCAGAAATGGGTATTACACGATTAATATCCTGTGCGAGACACAGTTGAAGGGCGTGGGGAGGAAGAAATTCATCACAGGAGAAATGGTGGTGTCTTCACGACATGAGCAGAAAGTGTCCACCACAGTGAATGGGGGGGGCTCTGATGCTGTTTAGGGAAGCACTGAGGGCTCTTATAGAATGGAATGCAGTGGGACCCCGAATTATAACAGCAATGTTTAAAACAGCCAACAAGAAAATAAATATCAACATCTTCCTGTGTTATGCACCAACAAATGATAAACAAGAGTCTGTAAAACAAGAATTTTACACCAGACAGTAAAGTGTCTTGGATAGAAAGGGAAGAAAGGACATCACAATTTTCATGGAGGATTTAAACGCAAAATTAAGAACAGATAACACCGACTTAGAATAAATCATGGGAAAACATGGATTAGGTACAATGAAAGAGAATGGTGAACTATTAACAAACTTCTATGCTTCAAATCAATTAACTATAGGAGGAAGCATATTTACACATAAAAGAATACATTAAACAATGTGGATATCACTGATATCAAAAAAGACCACAAAACTGAGAATCAAGTCGATCACATATACATAAATAAGAAGTTTAGATCATCATTGCATGATGTAAAAGTATGACGAAGAGCAGATGTAGTATCTATCAGATAATCTTCTGTTAGCCACAACACAATTAAAACTCAAGAAATTTACAACAGTATATAGCTATAGACAACAGTATAATGTGGGATATCTAAGAAATCAGGAAATAAGAGAAACATTGTCAATCAGTCACAATATCCAAAAAATACCAAGTACAATATTTGGAAGATGAAGCAGATACGGAAGACCACCGACAACAAGTAAAAAATATATTGAACGAGACATGTGGAAAGGTACTGGGAAAAAGAGAACATCAGCACAAAGTTTAGATAACAACAGAAACCATAAACAAGATAGAAGACAGGAAAACCAAGAAAGCAGATTTAAACAGAAGCAAAACCAGAAGCTCCAAATCACAGGCTCATGAAGTGTGCATAGAAGCAAACAAAGAAGTAAGAAGAAACATCAAAAGAGACACGAAGAAGTACGAGTATATTGAAGAATTGGCAAAGGAAGCAGAGGAAGCTGCAGCCAAAGGAAAAATGAGGGACCTGTACAACACCACACAGAAGCTATCAGGGAAATATAAACAAGCTAATGACCTCATCAAAGATAAGAATTGAAAATTGTTTAGTAATATACAAGAATAAATGAAGAAATGGACAGAACATTTTGAGGAACTTCTCAATAGACTAGCTCCAACAAACCCCCCAAACATCCAGCCAGGAGAAGAAATCTGCTGTGAACGACCAAGTAGAGAAGAAATAAAGAAAGTTATACAGCTTCAAAGCTTCTGAAAGATGGAAAAGCAGCTGGTCAGATTGTCACGGATTGCCTCCTCTTAGCTCTGCAGTAGTGGTCCACCAGTGGCCAATATTCAAAAGTATCTAATATGGGTCTTCAAAGGTGTCTGTCTTCGCACAAGATTACTCTTGGCATAGTTGTTGATAGAAGGATAATGATGCTTCTATCTCAAGTGAGTTTCACAAGATGTTTTCAGAAATCAAGAACAATGCTGCATAGGGCAGAGTACTATTAACTTATATCTGATCCGTCGGCTTTCGTGAAGAATTAAGCAATGGTATTAGCCCGTTCAAGCCCCCAGCTGGTGTAAATCCAGCGAAATTCTTTTATAAGTATTTGCTCTGTAGATGCAAATATATGTCTAGATGTATATATAGTAAAGAGTCTTGTACATACGTTTGCTTTCATACCTATAAAAACTGAATCAACACTGATTGTTTTGTTTTAAAATAACATGTAACAAATTTAATAATCAATTAGTTTTTAACAGTTTAAAATAACGATGGAATGTTGGTGAATTTTAGCTGTATATAAAATTTTCTTCACTGAAACTTGGGTCAGGATTTATAAAAATCGTCCGTTTGCTGTGTCCTTTAATAAGAACTTAGCTGATCTAAGTGAGTTCTGCAGCAGTGGTTTCGTCAATTCGTTTGTTATGAGGGCACTTCTCCACACAACTCGTCCAATGTAGCCGGTTAGGGTTGAATCTCTGCTTTTGACTCACAACTAGTGGCGTCGAAACTTTAGTCTAGCAGCTTCGTACTACGAACTTTAGACAAAATAAAAAGAACAAATGCCTCTGCTAAGTACACTGGGTTGGAAGATTAACAGGCGCATTGTCTCGCTGTCTACCCACCAAGGTCAGCCTCTCTGAAAAATTATTCTCCCTGAGTATACACAGCGTACCTCAGAGATTATGATTAGAAATCACTGCTATTCTTCTGTGTATTCTAATGGGAAAATATGTGCTTGGACCGCTCGAGTACAATGGCTTGCCTGAATTACAATTAACAAGGTATATATATCTCACAAAATGATACTATACACTTTAGGCACATGTGATGTAATCATCCCTTCTCACTGCTCCATTCGGAGTCTGTGGTCACCTCTGCTGTCGGTTTTCTGTACGACTAGCAAAAAGAAATCACCAGCGCTTGCTGCAGTGATTTATGAATATACTATTTTCATATGTTGAGGTTGCCAGCCTCATATATAACCACTTAGGAATAAAAACATGTCAAATTTACATTTGTAAAATATAGGTTAACAACAAATGGGATCTACAATCTCCTGGCACAGTTAGAATGGACACAGCAACTTAGGTTAGATGCTTCAAATGACTTGTCTGGGTAATTTTATTATTATTCTTCTGACTTGATTCTGATTCCTTAAGTATCCAGTCTTTGTATTTAAAAATGCGGGTTCTCTTAAAGTTATAAAGACGCCCAAAAACTTTGATCTGTCACTTATAATTTTGGAATTCTTGTCCGATGTCTTTTTGACTCCTGGGAGTTGCTAATTTGACGTTGCGACGCAGTCTGATTTGTGTCTCCGATTTCGCTAGATTATATTTCCATTTCTTAGTTCAGGTCCCAGATTGTACTTTTAGACCAACTTGCCAATGAAAATCATAGTCTATCCCGGCTTTCAAATTAAACCAATGGTAAGATCTTTAGAACTAAGTGGGTCGACGTTTTAAAATATCAATTTTAAAATTAAACTCAAGACCTCTTTCAAATATTACAGTAATACTTCCTATTGTATTTGTACGAACTCACAAACACATCGTTCTCTCAGTTCCCAGCAAAATACTAGGCAGGATAATTATACAGAGAATTTCAAAAGCAGTAGACCACAAACTGAGGAAAGAACAAGCAGGATTTAGAAAGAACAGAAGATGTGTAGATCATATATTCACTCTCAGGAACATTATAGAGCAGTGCTCAGAATGGCAAAGACAGCTGTACATTAACTTCGTTGATTTTGAAAAGGCTTTTGACAGCATACATAGGGACAGTTTATGGAAAATACTGAGGGCTTATGGAATTCCAAGCTGCATAGTGTCAATCATAACAAGCCTGTATGCCAACATTACGTGTAGTGTTGGGCAGAGCAACCTAACCTTTGAGGTGAAGACAGGAGTACGACAGGGATGCCCCTTATCAACCACTCTATTTTTAACAGTCATAGACTGGGTGATGCGCCAGACAACAGAGGGCAGTCCAAGAGGAATAAGATGGACTACATTTTCTACATTGGAAGATCTGGAATATGCAGATGACTTGAACTACTAGCACATTCACATCAACACATCCAGGAAAAAACGGATAGACTTAATAAGTTTAGCCAGCAGGTGGGCTTGAACATCAATTTAAAGAAGTCAGAGGTCATGACGCTCAATGTGAGCAACCCTGAGCCCATATCAGTAAGGAATCAGCAACTGGTACAGACAGACACCTTCACATACCTAGGATGCATAGTAACACCAGACGACGGGGCAGGCAAAGACATCAACATCAGAATGAATAAGGCAAAAACAGCCTTTTTTAGCCTAAACAACATCTGGAAGTCCTCTCAATACAGCACAAGCACAAAATTAAGATTATATCAGATCTGTGTGCTTTCTGTGCTTCTCTATGGTGCAGAATGCTGGAGAGTTACAGAGAAGGAAATGTCAAAATTGTCCTCTTTTCACACAACATGCCTAAGAAAAATTATCCGAATCTTTTGGCCGAATACCATCACCAACCAAGATCTGCTTGCTCGGAGCAAGCAAGAGGACATGCACACCATCATAGCTGGCAGACGCTGGAGCTGGGTTGGCCATGTCCTCAGAAGAGACCCCGATGCCATCACAAGAACAGCTATGCTTTGAACCCTTGAAGGAAAACGAAAGAGAGGCCGACCAAAAAAAAACCTGGCGGAGGACTGTGGAGGCTGAGATGCAAAGAATGAACCAGAGTTGGGGCACTGTACGAAGGATGCCTGCCGACCGAGCAAAGTGGAATCAATTTGTTGTTGCCCTACAAGACGCCACTAGGCGTGATGGCCACTGACTGCTTTGACGGTCGGCGGCTAAGGATCAAAGAAGAAGAGAAGAAGAAGACAAACACATCGGTAGACTTATTTTCTGGTTAATACCTTCCGCCCATATTGTCTGCTCTGACAGGTTATCTGTAATCTTGATGCAGAGATGGTCCAGCGAAAGCGATTACATATACTACCTGTGTTTGCGTACATTCTCAGACGGATTTCTTAGACAGCACATCTGGACATTTTTTCCATCGAATGTGCGCAACCACTTTATGTCAACAAAGGTCGTCTCAATCAAAGGTGGCTAGACGACTTAAGTGATAAAAGTATTAGCCGCTGACCTGTCTAATTAGCCTTGTATTATTACGATTCACCTGATGAAACGTAACCAATCTAGGGAGCGTGCAGAGCAAAAACGTAAGTGCATAAAATATGCCAAATAATAGGACTATCGGTGAGGAAAATGAAGAAATGAATTGATACTGCCGGAGAGAGCTACAGTTATGAAAAGTGTACAACTGATTTCGTCACACAGATGGCATTCCAGCAGAGGCAATCAAAACATATATTGATACCTCTACAGAGATATTATACAAACTACTTGGCAAAATCTGGGAGAGAGAATAAATACCAGCAGAATGGAAGAAAAGTATTCTGGTCAAGTTGCCTAAGAAGAGAAATTTTCAAGAATGCACAAATTATAGAGAAATAATGTTATTATCAGTGCCAGGAAAAGTATTAAATAGAATCATCCTTGATAGATTAAAAGAGTCCACAGACAAGCAACTGAGAGATGAACAAGCAGGTTTTCGACAAAACAGATCCTGTACTGACCAGATAGCCACATTGAGACAGCTATAACATTGAGAATAATAGTTGAACAAAGCCTGAATGGAATTGATCGCTATACATCGGATTTGTGGACTATGAAAAGGCATTTGGCGGTGTAGACAGACTTTGGAAATTGATGAGGCATTATGGAGTTCCCATAAAGATCATTAACTTGTTACGACAAGAGAAGACTTATTACGACATGACATGCAGAGTTCTTCATGAAGGACAACTTACAGAACCGTTTAAGATAAGAACATGAGTGCGACAGGGATGCCTCTTGTCTCCATTTATTTTCTTACTAGCAATAGATTGCGTTATGAAAACATCGGCGTCACACAACAGAAATGGAATCCAGTGGAATCTGATTAAACAGCTTGATAATCTAGATTTTGCAGATGACATGGCTGGTCTGTCTGATAACCGTAATCAGATTCAAGTCAAAATGAAAATATTCGACGAGAGGTCACAACAAGTGGGAAAATACACTGGGAAATGGCAAAGATAATGAGAATAAATGCAAGAAATGATAACAAGGTTGAACTTGCAGAAACGCCACTAAAAGATGTAGAATCGTATACATATCATGGCAGCAATATGGACAAAACTGGAGGGACAGACAATGATGTCAAAATAAGAATTCAAAAAGCAAGAGGAGCTTTCTTTGTATCGGGAAACATGTATACAACATTCTGTCTTTTAGGTGCGTGTCTGTAATATGTCCGCAGACAGATAATGTATCTCCCCGTCCTTGTGCAAACACCGACCCTCGTTTAACCATCTGGGCTGTGACTCTTCGGGACAGTAATTAGTGAATCACAATAGCCATACCAGCGCTCAATACAATTGCTGGGCATACGTCGCGTTAATCCGTCGCGCCCAATGTTTTGTGATACGGTGGGCGAGAGATGATGATGCTGTTGTGATATGTGATCACTTTCCTGCACACTGACACTGACCCGAACAACAATAAAACTCTTGATTCTTAGGCAGGGGCTGTATTTATTCATGCAACCCTGTCAGTGACCCAAACTCACAAAGCAAACTAATGAACAAACCTTAAACAAGTAAGCAAATAAACCAAACAAACACCCAGCCAGTGCACAATTGCTAATCTGAAACGCAAACAAAGCACTGATTAGTTAAAATCATAATAAATAATTAATGAGAAACGATACTCTCACCTGCCAAACAGTCCTTCCACGCCACCTGACACACTCAACTATCACACACACACACACTCACTCATGCATGTCGTCCAATGAGACTAGTATGGTGTTGTGCATGAGGCTGGAAATCTCACCATGTAACACAGATTGCTACCGAAACCACTACTGCACGAGCATATGAATACTTTGTGAGGGTTTCATGAGGAGGCCAGCCACATTGGTGGCCCCATGCTCCATAAGGAGTGAGAAGAGGAATATATATCTCCAAGTGAGCCCACGTGCTCTTACAAACCATTCTACACATAACAATAATTAAATAATAATAAAATGGTCATAAAATAATATTCAACGATATGTACAACGAATGCTATCATTAATGAGCATACACCACCACCTCGCAACTGATCCATATCAATATTCGTCCCTGCACTCTGAAGCATGTCGTATATGCCGACTGATAAGATTGGGAACTCATCATATAAAACACATTGTTACAGAAACAAACCACTTATATATCGTTACAGCTGCAATCTGGACTTAACACTAGTAAAATCTATCCACACATATTTTCACTCTTCTATAACTTTAAAACTAATTATAATGTCCTAAAAGAAATCTCCTTCGGAAACACATTTATTTATCTATTTCATTAAACACGATACCAACTACGTGGCAGACCTACAGACCTGTATTCTTTCTAACACTCTAAACCGAAATGTTGAGGAATCACCTTCTACCTAAATTAACTCACGTGTTCAAGGCATCTATAGATCGACTCTGGTTCTTTGGGGCGACTGACGAAGAAAAAGGCCTCTGCTGGCCAAGCACTTCTTTATATAGGCCGCTAGGCCTAATCGCTCAACGTAGTGTGCGAGCGTAGTAATTGGGCCACGCAAATAACACACGCGATGGATGCTCTAGGAGCAGCGAAAACACAAATATAAAACACAACTATTTCTAGGCTTTACTGTGGCCCAGTAATATATCTTCCTCTTGAAGATTGTAGTAAAATGCTCCGTGTTCCTCCCCGCCCAAATTTTCCCGATTTCAAAAACCTAGTAACGTACATTTTCCGCCCATAACCAACTCCTACTATATTTGAAAATTGCCAAGAGCAAGGTCAAACGTCTGTTTAGAATTGGACAATACTTGACTTTTCTAACACAATAGTTTGAAAAAAGGGTACCCTTCCCCAAATCGTATACACACCAGCCCTATTATTTAGTGGAGGTTGTAACTAAAAATAACTACAGTTTTGCAGCGGTCTCTGTGTAACTCAGTAACAAGATTTGAATTTCTTTTGACGACAAGCGCAAAATAAGTTAACCGTCCCCTTTTAAACCCCCCACACAGTCTACCCTTACCAATATTTAGAAAGAACGTTAGCCGGTTTCGCAACGAGCCATTTGATACCTCGCCTTGAAAAAACGGAGAGAGGAAAAGACGGGGAGTAAAATGGAAAAAATCAAGGCTAACTTATGCTTTTGATACTGAAACTGAAACCTAATTTGTGCAGAGAGGAGAGGGGAAAGAGAGAAACTTAGATAACGTATAAAGAGGGTAACTAAAATGGATGGATGAATTATAGCGATAATATTGTTTATTAAAAGACCATACTATTTCCCTATAATATATTATCTTGCCGTATAGAAAAGTATTCTGTTCAGAATAAATATAGAGAAAAAATACATAGATGAAAACGATGAATAAGAGATAGATGAAAACTAGATAGAATGATAGAGGCCAAAGGGCAGTTTAAGAATCACTTTTAAAAATTGAAATCGACCCAATAATAACCAAGATATTGTAGAAAATAAAAATTGAGAACAGACTGACAAACACACTGAGGAATTCTCAATTTTGAAAGTCTTCGAAAGTTACATTTTAGGGGACGCTTTTTTGAACAGTCAAATATGCTTGACTCTTTTGATTGGTTAACGATAGTTTAGGAAAGGGGGGGATAAAACTAACGCGTTACCAGAATACGCTGCCACTTGAGAAAAATATTTCAACATCGTAGATTAAGATCAGACGCATAGAAGTGTGACTAATGCCTTTGCGGTCTGGGCGACAGCGATCTGCACCTGTGCCATTGATTGCCAGTTAATCTTACTTTTGTGTGAAATATTTCATTGATTGCGAGTTATACTGCCTGTTACCAGTTGGTGGCAGGAAACCTTGTGAAGACATAAGTGGAGGAAGAGAAAGCCTCAACAAAGTGTTTGCTGGATATTTTTTGTCCTGAAGCAATACCTTCTGCTGAATATATATTATCTACTGAAGCCTACGTCAATTAGAAACATCAGGTGAAGTTCCCTTACGTGGGTATTGAACACTCATTTAATAAAAGAAAATTTCCACACGTGAACTTTCATATTTGTGGGTATGATGACAAAAATAGTCCTTCCCACCATTGACTCTCACTTTTAGACATTACTACAGCAGTCAGTGTTATACACCTACAGTGACACTTGTTTATTATCAAGATATGGACCAAGATTTCACCTTATTTATTTATTATATGTAAATACATTTCTTTTCAGTTTTAACCCTTCCTGCTCCAAAAGGATTTGAGGGACAGGAAAATAAAATTGTAAAAATAATTGTCTAAACTTTACACCAGTCTTACTTAAGTCCATTTCATTGAGTTACAGTTGTGTTTGTTTTATGCACTTATCACTATACTTACATTACCCTAGACACGTAGCCATATAAAACACATAACAATATCATAAAATATTTTCCGGAGTGAGATCTTAGAGAGGTAGCGGATAGGTACCTGAGAATACATCATCAACAATTAGACTCAGTGACTTACATAGCTTGACCTCACTCCGAGTACACTTAGTTTGGTAACATCAATAACCTCTCCGGCGCACTCGCCACATATATTGAGGTCCTGTCCGGGATTTTATCATTATTATTGTTAATTATACCCAGAGAACCCCCATTGTTAAAATAACAAAAAGTAATTATTTGTGGAGATTTGAATGAGTTGTCATTGCCTATGATAATTTAGTCATACTTGTTAATTAATATATTAAGATTTATAAAGTATATGACAGAACAGATGGCAGACTTGGCCAAGTTTAGATCTGCTGCTGTGCAGACTGCAAAGGAAATGGGTATGGAGGGGCAAGTTCTGATTCAGTATGTGACTTCAGAATGTGACAGATTTATTGAGAGGGAAGATAGGAGATTAGCTGAAGAGAAAAGATTCCAATTAGAGGCTGAAAAGGAAACTAAAAGATTACAGTTAGAGGCTGATAGGAAGGTTAGGCAATTAGAAGCTGATAGAGAGGCAGAAATCAAAGGTTACAGTTAGAGGAAAAGAAAGTGGAGGCGGAAGAAAAAAAAATTGCTTATGGAGGCTGAAAAAGAAGAAAAAGGATTGCAAAGGGAGCATGAATTAAGACTTAAAGAACTGGAACTTCAAGGCCATGCTCCAGAAAATGGTAACAGCCCATCTACTTTCGATGCTAGTGCCAGTCAGGGAGCCTCTAATTTAGCCATGAACTTCCATTTAGATCCTTTTGTGGAGAAGGACGATGAGATTGAGTCCTATCTCAGTAGATACGAAAGACTAGCTACTAATTATGGGTTGGAGAGGGAAAAATGGAGTTTAAAATTATCCCAAGGACTTAGGGGAACATCTTACGAAGTGTTCTCACAGTTGAGCAGAGAGGATCAGGAAGACTATGACATTTTAAAACAGGCTCTTTTAATTAGGTATGAGAAGAATGGGGAATTTTACAGGAAGAGATTTAGAAATGCGAAACTACTGTCTGGGGAGACCTACCACCAATTCTCTGCCCTATTGGAAACCTACTTGGAGAAATGGACTGCTCTGGGGAAAACCCAAGATCTTAAGGAAATGATCATGATTGAGCAATTGAGAGAGTCCATGGCTCCAGACCTGAGAAAGTTTCTCATGGAACAAGATGCAGAGAGGTTGGGTGAGGTGCTCAATGTTGCTGAGAGGTATCAGGCAGCCCAGTCAGAAGTAGCTGGAGCAAAAAGAAAACAAGTAGAAAATAATAAAGCCCCCCAGCACCAGAATAAGTTTGACAGTAGAGATCAAGGTAACAGAGGTAAACCAAACTATGATAGGCCAAGATTTGACCCTAGAGATAGAAACCCGCAATTCAATGAAAGGAAACCCTACAGACCAGAAGGAAAATACTGTAAAATTTGTCGGTTAATTAAATAACCATAATATAAAAGACTCTAGGAAGAAAAATAACCCTCCGTTCCACGCTGCATGCCTTAAAACAGGAAACAAGGGCACAAAAGGAAAAGCCTACTGGACAGCAGGAACCTTATCATCCCCCTGTATGTGAAGAGGTAGTATGTAATGGGGCCACTATTACGTGCCTTTATGATACTGGATTGGATTTTGACTCAGTCGTGAGTTCTCACCTGGTGCACCCTGACCAATATACCACAGAAACAGTGGAAATACAGGCGGCAACCAAGGAAGTAGCAGCCACGACACTTCCCATTGCAAGAATCAATGTGAAAACTCGCTATGTGGAAGGAGTGATTAGAGCAGCAGTGATAAACGAACCAATCTACCCGCTGATATTGGGGTGTAGATACGTGTTTTTTGGAAATTCCAAAAGACCAGTGATCATGGCCACAGTACAGACCAGGTCACAATCAAGGAAGGAGGAAGAAAACGCAATAAATACTCATCCAGAGGAGATGAGGAAGGCACAGGCTGAGGATAGGTCACTAAAGCCGTGTTTTAGGAAACTCCCAAAATGCCATACCCCTCCAAACAAAGGAGATTTTTATATGAAGAATAAACTAATGTACAGGAAGGCTGGAACTTGATCCACTGGTCATGGACAGCTAGTTCTTCCAACTTCATATAAAGTGAAAGTGATAAAAAGATCACATGTTGCATCAGATGGTGGACATGAGAAAATAGGTACTACAGGTCAAAGAGTATCTATGAAATTCTATTGGCGGCCAGGCGTAGCTGCAGATGTTGCAGAATTTGTGGAGGCCTGTGACCAATGCAACAAGGGAAAGCCCACGTTGGGAAAATCATCAGGACCTACACAAGCACTACGGTGAAAACAGGCCTGAGAATAAAAGGAACAATAAATATAATAAGGTAGACATCGTGGATAGGCAAACCCCTTTTCACACCCAGTCTTCTAATAAATCAGTTAGAATGGCCACTATGAGTAGGATACAAAAAGTAACCTCAACCCAGTCCCACCCGACAATCCCTTGGTCGGAATTCCGGGAACTGGACGAAAATAAAAAAGAAGGAAGTCCCCTCAATTTGAAACTGAAACTGCTGGAGAAACCCCAAAAGAAAAAAATTGGTAGCGGACGGTTGGTGTGGGAAAAGTTACCACCACATTACTTCTAATTACATAAATAATAGGCCGGCCAAATAACAAGACCAATTAAAGGTCCATTGGAAGCCTTATTGAGGACGTGGACAGATGAGAAGGCAGAAGAGACTGTAACGTCATCATATTAGTATGTGAACGAGCTGACCACTCGCTTAAAAACTGGCTGGAAACTCGCAAATGATAACCTAAGACAAGCCAGGAAGAAACATGCTGCATATTACAATAAGAAAGCGAAGGATAGGGAGCTTGCTGTGGGGGAGAAGGGGCTTCTTCTATTCCCCGGCAGCAGCAACAAACTTCAAATTGGATGGCAAGGTCCATATACAGTTATAGAAAAGGTATCTAGAACTAATTACAAGATAGATAAGAAAGGAAAGGAAAAAAAGTCTATCACGTGAACCTTCTTAAGAAATATCTTGAGAGAGAAAACCTGGAAGGGGCACATTTAATGAACTTGGCCATAGCCACTGAGATGAAGAATGAACCTCTCACCTCTTATGAATATCCCCTGAAACCATGTGAAACCCCTGCACAGGTAAAGATCAGTAACCATTTGACAAAAGGGCAGAGGGAGAAGATTCAACAGGTTCTGGAAAATCATACAGACGTGTTAACGGACAGACCGGGGCACACAAACTTGTTGGAATATGACATGAAATTACTAGACCCAACACCCATCTTACGAAAGCCTATAATATCCCATTCGCAAAAGAAAAAGCTTTAAAAGAGGAGATAGATTATCTGTTACAAGAAGGGATTATTTCTCACAGTGAATCTACTTATAGCTCCAGTGTGGTATTGTTGAGGAAACCCTCTGGGGAACATAGACTGTGCATAGATTACAGGAAACTGAATGCTGTCACAGAAAATCAGGTGGATCCAATACCTGATACTAACCAACTATTTGCCAGATTGAATAAGGCAAAATATTTCCCAAAAGTGGATCTCAGTAAGGGATATTACCAGATTCCAGTGAAACCTGAGATTCGACCTTATCTGGCGTTTAGCACCTCGGAAGGGCACTATGAATTCAATATTTTGCCGTTTGGTTTGAAGAATGCTCCGAGTGTGTTTTCCAGAATGATGAGAAAACTATTGGATCCCCTGAGAAACCCATGCATTACAAACTTCAAGGATGATATCCTCATCGCTACGGAAACATTTGAAGAACACGTTAACTCTTTGAATATGCTATTTGATAGACTCAGAGAGGCAAACTTAACTGCTAGACCAACAAAAATGTTGTATTGGATGCAAGGAATTGGAATTCTTGGGACATACTGTACATCAGGGTAGCATGACCCCTGACCCCAAGAACCTGGAGAAATTGCAGAGAACACCCAGACCACAGACTAAGAAGGACGTGAGATCTTTTGTTTCACTTTGTGGGTTTTACCAAAAGTACATTAAAAATTTTAACTCTGTGTGTGCTCCTCTGACGGATTTAACTCGTAAAGGAAAACCGGATAAAATAGAATGGTCGGCAGAATGCGAGTTGGCATATAATGAGTTAAAGGAAAAACTCACAAGTAAGCCTATATTGAAATTACCTGATTTGAGTCAGGAATTCGTAGTGAAAACAGACGCTAGTAATGTGGGATTAGGGGCCACATTGTTACAAAGGTCCTCTTCACCAGATGGGGAATTAAACCCAGTTGCATATGCCAGCCGCAAGTTAAACAGAGCGGAACAAAACTACTCAACTATTGAAAAAGAATGTTTGGCTTTAGTCTGGGCAATCAAGAAATTCCAGATCTATGTTTATGGTAGACCATTTGTGGTGCAATCAGATCATCAGCCCCTGGCTTTTCTGGCTCAGGCAAAACATGGTAATGCCCATTTGTTAAGGTCGTCTTTGCTCATCCAACTGTACTCGTTTACCATTGAGTATATTCCGGATTCGCAGACGGTGGGTGCAGATTTCTCGAGTAGGCACCCATCTGCAGAAACACATGATACTCATAAAGCCTAGTTGAGTTAATTTGATCAGGATTTGAACACGGATGAGAAAGCTGCACTGACGATGCAGGCTTTTTAACAGGGGAGATTTGTAGTAAAATGCTCCGTGTTCCTCCCCGCCCAAATTTCCCCGATTTCAGAAACCTAGTAACGTACATTTTCCGCCTATAACCAACTCCTACTATATTTGACAGTTGCCAAGAGCAAGGTCAAACGTCGGTTTAGAATTGGACAATACTTGACTTTTCTAACACAATAGTTTGAAAAAAGGGTACCCTTCCATAAATCGTATACACACCCGCCCTATTATTAAGTAGAGGTTTTAACTAAAAATAACTACAGTTTTGCAGCGGTCTCTATGTAGCTCAGTAACAAGATTTGAATTTCTTTTGACGACAAGCGCAAAATAAGTTACCCGTCCCCTTTTAAACCCCGCACACAGTCTACCCTTACCAATATTTAGAAAGAACGTTAGCCGGTTTCGCAACGAGCCACTTGATACCTCGCCTTGAATAAACGGAGAGAGGAAAAGGAGGGGAGTTAAATGGAAAGAATCAAGGCTAACTTATGCTTTTGAAACTGAAACCTAATTTGTGCAGAGGGGAGAGGGGAAAGAGAGAAACTTAGATAACGTATAAAGAGGGTAACTAAAATGGATGGATGAATTATAGCGATAATATTGTTTATTAAAAGACCAAACTATTCCCCTATAATATATTATCTTGCCGTATAGAAAAGTATTCTGTTCAGAATAAATATAGAGAAAAAATACATAGATGAAAACGATGAATAAGAGATAGATGAAAACTAGATAGAATGATAGAGGCCAAAGGGCAGTTTAAGAATCACTTTTAAAAATTGAAATCGACCCAAATAATAACCGAGATATTGTAGAAAATAAAAATTGAGAACAGACTGACAAACACACTGAGGAATTCTTAATTGTGAAAGTCTTCGAAAGTTACATTTTAGGGGACGCTTTTTTGAACAGTCAAATTTGCTTGACTCTTTTGATTGGTTAACGATAGTTTAGGAAAGGGGGGATACAACTAACGCGTTACCAGAATACGCTGCCACTTGAGAAAAATATTTCAACATCGTAGATTAAGATCAGACGCATAGAAGTGTGACTAATGCCTTTGCGGTCTGGGCGACAGCGATCTGCACCTGTGCCATTGATTGCCAGTTAATCTTTCTTTTGTGTGAAATATTTCATTGATTGCGGGTTATACTGCCTGTTACCAGTTGGTGGCAGGAAACCTTGTGAAGACATAAGTGGAGGAAGAGAAAGCCTCAACAAAGTGTATGCTGCATATTTTTTGGCCTGAAGCAATACCTTCTGCTGAATATATATTATCTACTGAAGCCTACGTCAATTAGAAACATCAGGTGAAGTTCCCTTACGTGGGCATGGAACACTCATTCAATAAAAGAAAATTTCCACACGTGAACTTTCATATTTGTGGGTATGATGACAAAAATAGTCCTTCCCACCATTGACTCTCACTTTTAGACATTACTACAGCAGTCAGTGTTATACACCTACAGTGACACTTGTTTATTATCAATATATGGACCAAGATTCCACCTTATTTATTTATTATATGTAAATACATTTCTTTTCAGTTTTAACCCTTCCTGCCCCAAAAGAATTTGAGGAACATGAAAATAAAATTGTAAAAATAATTGTCTAAACTTTACACCAGTCTTACTTAAGTCCATTTCATTGAGTTACAGTTGTGTTTGTTTTATGCACTTATCACTATACTTACATTACCCTAGACACGTAGCCATATAAAACACATAACAATATCATAAAATATTTTCCGGAGTGAGATCTTAGAGAGGTAGCGGATAGGTACCCTGAGAATACATCATCAACAATTAGACTCAGGGACTTACATAGCTTGACCTCACTCCGAGTACACTTAGTTTGGTAACATCAATAACCTCTCCGGCGTACTCGCCACAAAGATGTTGTGGTAAAAAGGCAGTGAACCACGAAGACAATTGCGATGACAAGATGGCGCTGTTAACGACAGACGCCATAACGATTACTAGATTATGCGGCTACAGTTTGGTACACGAGAATCTTACCAACACGACTGTCGGTCAATATTGCATCACCTGTCTACTCTGTCAGCAGAGATGGTCAGTAAACAGACACGACGAATTATTAAGGAGAAGAAGTGCAAACAATGACTCTAAAATAACAATACTGCCGGAGAGGAAAAGAGAGTGAACCTATTTATGTGACAAGGGGCTACCCAAATGTGTATATCTAAAGAACTGTGATCTGATTCTGGGCTCTGCCAATGAATTGTCACGTCCTACACAGAGCAACTTCTCAACTCTCCCTACCTATCATGGGACCATAGTGAGATAATCCAGCATGCAGCCGAGCAGGTTAAAACCAGAGTTACGTCTGTGGCTCAAGTGACTCCTTCAAGCTTAGTGTGCAATACTGGGTTCTCAGCATGTTTCACCACAGGGGGAATCCCTGGAAGTGTGTGAATGATTTCAAGAGTCAATAAGGGTGTAATTAGCCTCACAGAGGTTCACTTCCATATCTGTATAATATAGCATTGTGCTTAGCTGCTAGTCATTTAAGGATGACTCCTGATATGCCTCCATGCATGGTTAAGCAGAAATGGGCTTAACGTAGGAGTTCCCAGCTTTTTTTTTTTTTTTTGGTCCTTGTACCGTAAAGTTGTATGTAATCAATCCGTGACGAATGTTGTTCTTTTTTTCATTATTCTTTCACTGTTTACTTGATGCGACGCTGTGTTTCAGTGGCTTATCTTTGGCATTTTGTGTATGATGTGTATGCTGATATCACGTGCAGTTTCTAGGGGTCTCAGATGATACCATGTCGCAAGCACGTAAAATCCCAGTATCGAGAAGACAAGATAATATTGGAATTTTAAGAACTAAAAGATAAAATTTGAATATTCGTTAACGACAAGATGAAATTTAAAGGTACGAAAACGACAAGATGAAATTAGAATACTCGAGAACAACAAGATGAAATTGGAATATTCCAGAACAATGAGGTGAAATTAGAATATTCAGGAACGATAAGATTTAATCAGAATATCGCGAACGATAAAACGAAACCATATATCGAGAGGAACAAAATAAAATTAGAATATTCGACAACAACAACATAAAATCAGACAATTACTGACAATAACAAATATGAAATCAGATTATTTAGAAAGACGATTAAATCAAAATATTGAGAAAAAAAGAGGATGAAATGTGAATATTGATAAAAGCATGAGTGTGGTAAAGTGGGATGTTATAAATATTTATAGGGGACTTAGTGTACTGACTGAGATCGGCTGTGAAGGTATCTGTATCTAATAGGTGTAGTGTTTTACAGATAACCTTACTTGCTACCACATTATACCTCAGTCAGAATTATTCTGGAATATTGTGATGACTACGTTAAATGTCTAGGGTACGTATATGATGAAGTGTAAGTCACAACAACAACAGACAGATAAACAATTTAATTTATTCCACCACACTTGACAACACTGTGACACTCACACACATTTAACATTCTATAAGACTATCTTAAATGAGTCACTGGTAAATTTTCAAATATATATGTATTAATTACTTTCACTAATATATATATCCTGATTCAACTACAAAGTGAACCAGGAATCACAATCAATTGTAATCACAATTTATATGTACAGAATTTATAAATATGAACATTGTAGTGACATATTTTATTAATATTATCCTATGTGTGTCAGTGTGTAGTAGTACTATGAGGTAATACTGGTTTTGTTTTTTCAAGCTATGTTGTTATTTGTCATCATGACTTCAAGTGTTTGTTTATCTTGGAAATAGTATGGGGAAAAGTTCACAGTTCCTATCAAATTAAACACTGTATTTTCCCTCTGTTTTATTATAAAGTCAGATTTTGAGGGGGGGCATAATGTTGAGCTCCTCTGGCCACAGACGCTTATCTTTCGTGATGGCGGCAGGAAAAGACTCCTCTGCTCGATAGCCTCCCTGTATTCTGGAGACACCTCACTGGTCGCTATCTGGACCCAGGAGTATGCTGTCAGCCTCTAGATTCAGCAAAGCTCAGACCAGGTGCTGCTCAATAACTTTAGGACCACGGTCCCTGAAACAAGAAGGTTGTACCTCCTATTTCAGAACTAATTTATAATCTATTTCCAGACTGAACACAATACATAACAAACACTGAGTTCAGAGCGGTAGGCCAACTGCTATCTTCATCTGAAACAATTTTCACCAGTATACTCCTCCCTAATGGTTACTACGCCTCTGCAATTCCAGCATTTTTTCTTTCTAGTCAATAAGATAGGTGTCAGTGTACTGTTTGGCAATTCCATGTAGTTTTACTTTCCTCCGACACCTTCTGTTCAGGTTGGAGCACTATAGGCTTTACCTCATCTTCGCTACTGAACCACACATATATACAGACATAAATTATCAATTTACATTCAATTTTCATTAAAAAGATATCAAATATTTCAAGCTTACCACAATTCATGGAATAATACACAGTTACGTTGACTGGCAGTGAATATAGCACAATTTCGATCTGCCGATGTCCCAGGCTTTTATTTAGAAAAATATGCACTGGCGCTCAACGCACTGGTTCTTTAGTAAGTTTATTTGAAAATGTGGTGCTGACCTGACGCCTCTGATTGACTATATTGGCGGGTCTAACCAATCGTGCCATGTTTACACAGCTTTTCAAAAAAAAAAGTACCCTTCCTTCCGTCTCCCCTAACAACAAAAGATAGTATTTATAGCCCGACTAATCGTGTTTAGCCTTACATTTACTTCTATCCAATCAAATAGGATTTAACATGGGGTCCTATTTCCCGTACAATGGTGGTTTTAAAATCTGCCACTGAGCGATTCTGATTTTGGGGTTGTCTGACACCCTCACTATTTCTTTTGGCTATAATCTGTTAATTCCTAGACTATTTGCGTAACGTTTAACATATTCTTTGTCAGCAAGTCCTAAGGAACCCAAATATATAAATTTAATGGGGCTAAGGGGCTGCGTTCAAAATATGTATTTTCCAGGATAGTCGTGTAGTTTTTTTATTTTTTTATGTTTAGAACCGCCACCTGTCCTGCTGTACTGTCAGACTAATGTCAGGATTTTAGACATAAAACAATAGAATGTCATGTTTCCTAATAAGCGTTTTGTAAGTTTTTTAAACCTAACTCTTGTATGGGTAGTGTTTTTTATCACTGTCGATTTGAAAAAAAGTTAGTGCTTGTGGCCTTACACGCGTGTTAGGGGTGGAATTAATTGTGTATCGCGAGACTGTGGTAGTATTGCCTGCGTTCCGGCTTTCAGCCCCTCCCTTTCTTTCTATCCTTAGTCCATCTGTCTTTCGTTTATGGTAACTTAGTGTATAAAATGACATGAATGGAATATTAAATATAGGTCAGCTTGCGTATCTCAAGGTTTTTCTTAGAAAGGCAGTACACGTTTTATCGTAGAAAGCGGGTATTGAAGCAGTAGGCTTTTACTATCAACGTGAAACGTTACAATTTGAAGACGAAGGAGAAAACAAGGGGGATTTCGAGTACAGTCATTGTGACAGCACTGTTCTTTACCATTCTTCTTTCCTTTTATTAAATTTATTTGTTAGGCTTTACATTTACGTTTTAATTTATATATGTGGATTAGAATTTCACACGACAATGAGGAACCAGAAAACAAATACAAAATCCGACCAGACGTAGTCAGGGTAGAAAAATGTGGCCTGCAAACGTTAATGAATTTACTCATAAACGAAATCATCAGCTCCAACTGCTTGTCAAAGTAGAGCCAGGTCAATTAGTAACATGAATCTTCTGTACCAGCATGTAACAAAGGGCACGAAAGGTCAGGAGAGAGAGAAAGAGAGAAAGAGAGAGAGAGAGAGAGAGAGATACAGACAGACAGACAGACAGACAGACAGACAGACAGACAGACAGACAGACAGACAGACAGACAGACAGACAGACAGACAGACAGACAGACAGACAGACAGTAGATAGATAGATAGATAGATAGATAGATAGATAGATAGATAGATAGATAGATAGATAGATAGATAGATAGATAGATAGATAGATAGATAGATAGATAGATAGATAGATAGATAGATAGATAGATAGATAGATAGATAGATAGATAGATAGATAGATAGATAGATAGAGAGGCTTGAATTTCAATTTTAAGAACACCTTTTTAAAAGAGTTGAGAAATGGGAACAGGAGCCAAGATCCTAACTTGTCAAACCAGGTGCATATAAACGTCATAGCATCTCTCAATGACGTTAATTGGATACTGTGATAAGAAAACTGATAAGTATTGATTAAAAAGTGATAAAAGTGAAGGTTAAAAAATAATCAAGTCTTTTTGTAAGAGACAGGTAAAACGTGAAATACTGAGAGTTAAAGATAAAGGTGCAAATAAAGGTTGACAGGAAGGTGATATGGTGGATGGAAACTGTGACATACCTGAAAGATGGAATTAATACTTGGAGAAAAGTTAGACAAAAATGTGACAGTGAGACGAGAGGAATAAAAGCGTGTGCTTACTAGAATGTGCCTCAAAGACAGACATATTCGTTGAATGAACGCACATGTCAGGAATGAGATACTTAGATTTAAAGTATTAAGAAAACAGACATTGTTGTATTGGAGACAGATTGAGAAGAAACGTTGAAGTAAAATGTCACGTGGGAGTTACAATATAAGAAAAGGTAAAGGTAGTCTCGTAGCAAATACGGCCGTAGGGGTGTAAGTGTTCGGGACTTCACCATACTAGGTCGAGCATTGAGAGGTGAAGTGACCAGTTCCCTTCCTCGCTGCCTTTACCTTCCCGAACTCAGAGTATCAGGTACCCATTTACAGCTGGGTAGAATGAAGCGTTTCGATACAGTGAATCAAACCCGGCACCCTTGTCGCTAGAGACCAACGCTTTAACCACTCTGACAATCGGACGCTTAGTTAAAATATAAGAGACTAAAATAACAACCAATAAGAAACACTTTGGCAGGAGAAAAGCTTGTTTAATTAGAAAAAAGTATTTTCTCTTGTACCTGGGCAGGCGATATATCAGTTTTTGTTTTATTACCATGGCCATACATTATATTGTCTTTACTACGTGTAGTCCCAGGGGGTCACTGACTGAGACAAAGAAAGATTAGGCCTACTGTTCCCTCAGGCATGACGTGCGAGTCGACTAATGTGAGGCTGTGCTTGCGGCTGGCCACCCCATCATGTACAAAATTTGCTACAAAAGCCACCGCTGCATGATTATGTAAATGCTTGGTGTAGTCTTCCTGCAAGGAGACCGACTATAGGGGTGGATCCATGCTCCACAAGGAGTAAAGAGGAAAATGATGATTATTATGATGATAATGAATCTTGAGCAACACCCAATAATGACTCTTGAGCAACACCCAATAATGACTCTTGAGCAACACCCAATAATGACGCTGACCACCGTAGAGTAAAACGTATGCTTCTTCTTCTCTTACCTGTTCGCTTTTTACCTGTCGTAGGTGGCGACCGAAATGAGAATGTCCATAGGGCTCGAAATCTCATCATGTAAAACAAATTGTTATTGTTACAGAGACCACTTCTGCAAGAGAGCTTGAATGCTTTGGTGCAGGTCTTCTGCAAGGGGTTCAGCTGCAGAGGAGGCTTCGTGCTCCAGCTGGTGCGAATAGGGAAATGATGATGGTGGCGATTATGATGACGGTGACAACCATGATGATGATCATTGTGATAATGATGATGATAATGACGCTGATGGTGATAATGATGATGATAATGACGTTGATGGTGATAATGATGATGATGGTGATAATGATGATGATGGTGACGATGGTGGAGATTGTGACGATGATGATGATGACGATGATGGTGACGATGATGGTGACGATGATGGTATGATGATGATAATGATGGTGACAATGATAATGAGGGTCGTCATATTTTAATAATTAGCTGTCACGTGTTGCCTCCCCTTGCTCTGCAGTAGTGGCTCAAACCTAGAGTATCTGATGTGGGTCTTCGAAGGTGTCTACCTTCGCACAAGATTACTCTTGGCAGAGTTGTAGATAGAAGGATAATGATGCTTCTACCTCGACGGAATATTCACAAGATATTTCAGGCCACGAACAATGCTGAATTAGTCTGAGCACGTTAAGTTTTTATCTGACATGCCTCCTTTTGTGAAAATTTATATTTTAGGATTTAGATCATTCAAACCCCAGCTGATTTAATCCAGCGAAATTCCTCTTATTATTAATATTATGGTTCTTATTGGCTCTTCAGAATCAACATATACAAATTGAATGATCAATTACTTTGAAACAAATATAAATAAATATGACTGGTGATTATGAAAAATAATTAGGTTTCTTCACCGAAAAGTCTTTAGGCTTGATGAATTGAGCAAAATAAAGTTCGGTTGCTTTTGGCCGGTTACAATTGGGACGTGCCAAAATGCTGAAGTGCCGATGCTGCTTTTCCGTAGACTCATCTCTGCAGTGAGGGGCACGTCCCCAGATTAATCAGGAAGTAACCGCTTCTGATCAAAGCAAGAATCTTCAGTCGTCTATCTCAAGCTTCGAACCACAGTCAAGTAGTACAGCAAATGGTCTCTCCGGGTCGTACTGCAAATAGTCTCGTACTTGTAACACAAACTTTAGAGGGAATAAAAGAACAATTCCGCTGCTAAATATCTGTTTGCCTGATATAAATTAGGCGCCTTTTCCCGCTGTCTCGCAGTCGTTTGTTTTCTCAGATTTTTACTCTCCGTGAGCGGATATCATATCACTCAGGGCATGTGATGAAAAATCACCAGTATGTCAGTTAATTTAATGAAAAATCTATGACTGGACAGCGGCAGAGGCTTGTGCCTGAAGGAACATATTAAATTTACATACATTCACAAAATGATAATATACAACTATTCACAAGTTGATGTAATCATCACTCACTCCCTGCTCCATTCGTAATCTCGGTTACCTCTGCTTTTAGTTCTTCCGTGAGAACTAGCATGAAGTAATTACCAGCGATTGCTGTGGTGGTTCATGAATGTATTCCTTTCTCATGATGAGGTTGCCAGCCTAGTATGAATCTTTAACACCACTAGCAAGTATGAACATGTCAAATTCACAGCATAAAAAATATGTTACACTCACCTCAGTAATTGAGAAATCTTAGACTTCTTGCTCAGTAGAATAGTCTTGGCAACTTAACACAGATGCCTCGAACACACGTCTGGGGTATTATTTCTATTTCAGAATCCCTCTGTGACTTGTGAGTGGTCCTGTAGAATTCCGGGTTCCGTATTAATATTGGTAAGTTTTCCACTGATGTACAGAGATGCTCTTAATACGTTTTTATGTGCCTGGTCCTATAAATTTAGAATCCAACTCTATTTTTTTCTGTGGCAAGGTCCGAGCTGTCTACGTTGACGATTTCTGGAATGCAGTGCCGTATATCAAACCTTTTCTACGTTATATCGTAGGTTCCCGGCCCACGCTTCCACCTGGCGTTTTCGACAAAACTCTTAATCAGCGCGATTGTTTATTGGCGCCTCAAATGCCAGCCAATGAATTCAAAGTACATGTTATGAAAACTTTTCCTCATTTAGTATTCTCCATGACTCATGCGTTTGAAGAATTCATACAGTCATCGTCCATATATGGAGTTGTGATATCTGTAAAATGTTGTCAAAGTTGACTTATATCACATTCCTGCTCACTCTTCCAAATGTATTCCAAGACTGCGTTTATCTATAATCACCTGTCCTAAACAGTCGAGTCGGAAGTGATTATTCAATCTTAAGCAAACACTTCATGCTTGCACCTACCTGGAGTCAATGTGGTATTAACACGTTTAGTGATTCAATTAATCTCTCAGGGATGGGCGATACGCTTGTCTGGACATACGAAGTGAAGTGTGACAAAATGAACAATGACTCTAGTACGGAGTTCTTTGCAGCGAAAATGAGAAATAAAAGAAAGGGGGGAGATAGCAAAATGGAAGAAACATTGAACGGTCCAATTTCTTGACAACAGCTTAACTCCAACAATAAATGTTCACACAATATTTCAGGCATTAGTGTTTGATATCACAGATCTGGCAGCTTTTGTCGTGACTCCTATCATTAACACCGTAGAGTGTTCTACCGTCGGGCTCGAAAAGTTACTTCATCACAATCTATGATATGAATTATTATCTCTTTTGGTACCTGATAGGCTACCTTGCCTCAAACAACCATATTCTTGTACTGTACGCATTTTGAACACATAAACTAACACCTTGTCATTCCACGGCCCGACAAAATTCTCTCTCTGATGTTACACCTTCCACTATGACGTCATCCTTGCAAACCCGTACCTAACTTTTTTTTATAAAGCCTGTGCAACGATAATTAAAGTAAATCCTGTATCGGGGAAACCCGAATTCTTCAATGATCGTGCGCAGCCCACACACCGGCTACAAGCACAACATGTATTTAGTTATATATTACGAGCATTAGCCATGCTTACAAAAACACTGCAGTGACATAGTTCTCCATTTATGTTGATAGAGCACAGAAAAAAACTAACAGTCCTATGCTTGAGGAAACAGTAGAGCTTCTATTTTCTTTGTCTCATCAAAGACCCTGGGGAACTGGGCTTAGCAGTATACAAATTCGCTTATTGGAAGATTAATGGAGAGATTTCGCTGTCAGGGTTACAGTGACGGTTAAGAAGTGCACAACTCACGTACTTAAACATAAGCTGCACCACCTCTTAAGTCGCTGTCAGAAACATTTTCATCATGCCCACATCGTCATCAAACAACAATAGAAACAGAAAAAAAACGTCGTTTTTTCCCCATATCATACCTATATTAACTATTATCTCTCTGCCAACTACATGATCGGCGAGTGGCAGATTGGTTAGAGTGCATCAGGGAACAGTAGAGTTCATGTGCAAAGTATTCAGGTTTGAAACCAGGTAATTCACGCTGCACTCTACCCAGCTGTAAATATGTACCTGACCGTGTTCGTGAGTTCACAGGCAGCGAGGGCGAGAACTGGTTACCTTACCTCATAAACCTAGAGTAGTAAATTCTCAAACACTTCATTCCCCTATGGCAGTATCTGCTATCGGATTACCTACCAACTAATTATATCATTAACGGTACTACACTTTGAATTCAAGGTTATGGTTGCCTTTACCTTTGTGAGTTATTATCGATCTTGTCTGTCACGTTTGTACAGCTTCATTGATAGATGTTGTTAATAAAGACAGAAGTAGCAACAGCAGACTTCGGCACCCTAACAACAAAAACATGACGAACTTCAACTGAAAGGTGGAAGGTTGTGTGTAATCAATCCCTGACGTATCATGTTCGCTTGTCATTATCCCTTCACTTGTGGTATGAAGCGACGCTGGAAGTTCCAGTAGGTTTTCTTTGGCGTTTTGATTATGACGTGTATGCGGATACCCCTGTAGTTGCCAGGGTCTCTGAAGAGACAATGAAAACAATAGGCCGACTGTTCCCTGAGGTACGTCGTACAAGACGATTAATATGAGAATGTGCATGTGGCTGGCAACCGCACTATGTAAAACAAATTGCCACAGACCCTACCTCTACAAAAGGACCCGAATCCTTGGTGCAGGCTTCCTTCAAGGGGAGTGATTACTCCATGCTCCGAAAGAAGCGCAAAGGAAAATAATGATGATGGTGATAATGCATGCTGATAATCCTATCCTTCTGGAAGATTCCTCCGTTTTATTCTAGAAACTTCCACGATCTATCCGTGACTTGGCGTTGTTTATTGTGCCTGTTTTTATAGTATCTATCAGGCGTTGGCGCGTTGTCGTGATTAGTTAGTTTGTAATCCGGCCAGGGGTGTAAACCAGTTCATACGTTGTTACATGATGTCTACCACGCAAGACTTTGTCGAGCTGTGTCTCTTTTTGTGTTGTTTCTTATTTTATTGTCATCGTGTACTCTCATTCACTTTTTTCTTGCAGTGCATTTCAGAGTTGTGATTTTCCGCTTTGTGTGCTGTGCTTAATGTCCATGCTGGGCTCTCGTAGCGCATTGTAGGTATCCAAATGGTACTGATCATTTTCAGTGCTTCTTCCGTAGAGATAATAGAACTTTTGAGATATACTATCAGCTAGTAATGAAGCATCTACAACATCTAAACGACATAGGTATATTACCATTGCAACGCTACGACCCTTTATTTATTTTCTTTTGCTCGACCGTTAACGAGCATTGATCTTATACTACAGCTGACATCATTGCAGGACACCTGTGACAAAGCCTCCGTTCTCCTGTTGTAGTCGTTTCTGTGGCGTTTTGTTTTACATGATGAGGTTGTCAACTCAATGCCCATCCTTGTGTTAGTCGTTCGTTCTTTCGTTCGATCGCTTCTTACGATATGCCATAACCCTAAACACAATGATAACTTCGCGATTAGATTATAAACACACATTTATATGTTACAACCACATACCAACATTGCCCCATCATCAACACACAGCCACTATCATCAACAGCGTAACACAAATCCATTACCAATATCACTACTACCAACCAAAAATAAACTTCACAAGTCTCAAAACAGCAATCTTTCTCCACGCAACCGAGCCACAGATACTCTCACACATACACACAAATAGTAATACCAAATACTATCAGCCAGTTCAAGCGCCATCAACGATCACAAATAACATCACACCACCCATTAATAATTACATGCTTTCAAGTTCTCTTTCATCGCGTACCATGCCATTGTTGATGTGTGCATTTCATGCCTGCATGCACAGTTCCGTATTTCGTTACTGTAAGTAACACCGGCTTCGTTTCTGATGAGAAAATATTTATTGCGCAACGCCTCCCAGCTGGTTGCGAATACCTATCGTCAGTTATGCTAAATGTGTTGCAAAATCATCAGTTACTGAAGCTGGTGGGTGTACCTAGCAAGCGCAGCTATTATTACCTTGTTGCACTTGGAGCTGTCATGCATGATTTCTTTCGTCATTGCAGTCTCTGCTATTTGTGTTGTTCTTTGTCTTGTTACTGTTAATGTTGTTCAGAATCGACGTCACTCACTCCGGGAAAGCACATAGACGGTCAGTCTGACTCAATAAATGTCGAAGGGTATCTTCTTCTTCTTTGTACACCATTAGACGTCAAGTTGAATATGTTTAAAGGAAGCAGTGGTCGGCCTGAAGTTGTTGATATCCCCATAGAGTTTGTCCAGAAATAGTATTGGTGACGGTCATACATGCTTTCCTCGGGTCTTTATATGTTAGGCACCTTTGCAGCAGATGAAGGTTATAAATATTGCCTGTTCTTATAGCGCTGGATGTATACATGCCTGACCAATACTCTCAAACGTCCGACCCTGCTAGTTTTAGGTTTGATGCCGAACTCCAAAAGTCACAGTGATGTTGATTCATCGATTTTAGTGTCGTTCTTTAACATGCGATCGTTAATTGTACTTATTATCTCCATTTTGCCCATATCCAGTGTTTACACTTTGGGTACTCTAGTCAGCCAGCTCTCTCCTTGCCGCGTTCTCCTTCATTACTTGGACAGTAAATCCACACTAGTCCCTGAAGCACTGCGGCCTCTATGTATGTTCTCCATTCATGTCGCAACCACCTATTTAGGTAGGATCTTCCGAATAAAGTGTTACAGCTCGTAAAATCAATGATTACTGTTATGGAATAGCTACCATTTGGAACACAAACCATATCAGCCAAACATTCAAGGACAAGAAACAGTAGCAACAGCCGAAGTCATGACGACCTCAAAGTCATCTCCACCACAAAAAATGCGTGCGGTAGGGTGTGTTTATATTATAGCTAGTATTCACATTTCATCACATTTTTTTTTATTACAGCTAGAATCCAGATATATTGTTCTGTGGAGTTCATTTTGGTTCCTTGTTTGTTTGTGGACTGAGAGTCCTTATCTTATTACGTCTAGTAAAATACACAAAGTCACCAGTTTCTGCTGCTTCCATTCCTCTGCGAGTCTGTTTGCCTGTGGATGTTATATTCCTTTGCTTTCATGCCTTTCTCAGTGCTGCTTCTTCTATCACTTATTGATGTCAAAGTGACTAGATCAATTCCAGTACGCCTTCGCATTAATCCAAGTTGGTTTGTTTCTGGGTCTGTGCTTCACGTTATCTCGTTTACAAACTCGACAGCTTGATAATTACTTTATATCTTTTTAAACGTCTTCTTCATAATCGTGTACAGTTCCCGGGAGTCTGTTATGGGACAAAGACAGCGTGTACAGTTACCGGGGGGGGGGGGGGGGGTCTGTTATGGGACAAAGACAGCGTGTACAGTTTCCGGGGGTCTGTTATGGGACAAAGACAGCGTGTACAGTTTCCGGGGGTCTGTTATGGGACAAAGACAGCGTGTACTGTTACCGGGGGGTCTGTTATGGGACAAAGACAGCGTGTACAGTTACCGGGGGTCTGTTATGGGACAAAGACAGCGTGTACAGTTATCGGGGGTCTGTTATGGGACACAGACAGAATACGACAACTGCTCCCTCAGGCATGTCGTACAAGGCAACTATAATGTTATGAGTGGGAGTAGAAACCACATCATGTCAAACAAATTCTTACAGAAACTCCTGCTGCAAGAGCATGTAAAAGCTTTGTGCAGGCTTCCTCCAAATGAGTCAGCCACAGTGGTGGTTTCACGCTCTACTGGGAGCGAATAGAAAATTATTATCTTTGTTCGCTCTCATATCACCACACTTATATCTCTCGTTAAGTTGAAGATCTGTCTCAGGCTTCTCTCACAGCCGTACATTTAAACTTTCACAGAGATTGATAAAGGCCGCTGATAATTTGCGTTTCCGTAGGAACCGACATTCTTAAAGGACACTTTCTACATTGTGTTCGTCCTCCCCACCTTGCCACTAAGTCTTGTCTGTTTGTCCTAGTTCAGTTTGTTCAACAGATGGTATTTGAGTCTGCTATGACAGGTTCTCAGCCTGTTAACTTAGTTGTCCTTGTATTGTGACTTCACAATTTTTATTCTATCTATATTTGTACACTGTATCTCGTTATTTTTTTTTAAAAAGGGCGCTTTCTTAAAACATTTCTCCGACTGAGTAAATTATCTGTGTAAACCTGTAATGATGTTCAGTGTGGCTTTTGCAATCCTCTTATGTTAGGGACATCCTTAATTAACCTTCTCTTTGCACTCCTCTCTGTTTTGTATGTCATTGACCAGAGTTCGGCAACCCAGTAGCTCTGGGGATGTACTTTAGAAACACTGAGCTGTCAAAAGATCTTTCGTGATAAAATCATCTGTGTTTTCGGGCTTCATTATTTTTTGAATAAATGCAGCCTTATATCATTTTTTTCTGGGACGCGCGATCTGTTTCCTGCAATTGCATCAACAGAGAGGTGGAAAATTTAAACTAAATATTTTACCGAATGTAAACATCTGTTTAAAGACATGTTCACTTTCTATTTTGTACAGTTAACGAATAAAGTGAATTTTTGTAAGCTAACTTGCGGATTCTCACTGGGAATGTGGTGATAGTACCTTTAGACCTGGAGACACAGCCCTTTTAAGTGCCAGTGGGAGACCGATAATCTGAAATGTACGTAGGTTAAACATTATTTTTTCCCCCTTCGTGACCTAGAGATCTACCAAAAAGTGCCTTGAGATCTACTGGTAGATTAAGAGCGACCAGCTGCCAATCCCTGTGTAGACACATTAATGATCAAACTTTCATTTGTCAAGGACCAATGAAAGTAGTTTTGTTTTATTATGTTCTCTGAGTTTTTGTGTATTTGCAGTTTTGTATTAATTAAAGTCAGTAACGACCTGGAGAAACTACAGTTTCCATTTACAATAGCCGTTGGTCAAGTTTTTATTGTCATTACTATATGTTTCTAGCAGGCAAGCTGTATTAACTGCGATGGTGGAATGTGGTATCATTTTTCCTGTTGGATTCTTATGGAGCACGGGGCCATATCTTGCAGGAAGCCTGCGCTATAGTATTCATATAGTCTTGCAAGATATTTTCTGTTGCAGTTAGTTTTGCATGAAAAGGTTGGCAGCCTAAAGCACAACCTCAAATTAGGCGTCTTCCACATATGACGTCACGCAGTTTTTACCATTTGTGTAAAACATCCCTCCCCCTTCCTTTCCCCCTTTGTCACGTTTCGTCATAAAAAACCCAGAACCCCCTTGAAAGACGTCACAAATCTCTTTAACACCCCTCCACCCGTTTTTTTTTCCCCATTTTTTTGTTGGTACTACTGAACAGAAAGAATGTAATCGAAGGTAAATTGGTTAACTAGTGCAGACGAAACAACAATTGTTTAAGTAAAATAGTGTTTAATTAACCAGGTTTTTACAACAACTGCTTTGCTGGTTAAATCTTCCTAGATTTTTTACAAATATTGCTCATGTTGGCTTCATTTAATTTAAAACAAGATAAAAATAAATTAGATGTGAAGTAAACACATCAATAACTTCAGTTCTTACATATGTTAAAGTTTCATAAATAATATTTAAACGAGACAAAATCCACAAAAATTCAAAGGTTTACAGATTCAAGTTTTTATTAACGAATGATTTCTCATCGTCATCATTATCGTACAGCAAAGTAATATGCTCCTCCATTGAACGAACTACAAATATGTTTGCTTCCAGATCGGGTCGACCCCGGGAATGTTTGCAGTCTAAAAAATCCCACCTCCACTGGGGATCGAACCATGGACCACCGAGTTAGGAAGCCAGTGCACTAAACACTGCGCTACCGAAGCTCCCAATTGTAGTTTAAGTCGTCCACTATTTCGGATAGAAGTAGACTGTGAGGATGGAGATTATAAAATCTACTTTGTTGCGACATAATTTATGAAAGAAGCGAGCCTCGCTCGTATTTTGTATGTGACGTCATATTTTTTCAAACCTCCCTCCCTCTGTCATCCCACTTCGTCACACAATTTTAGACCTCCCCTGCCCCTCACGGCGCGATGTCAAATGTGGACGACCTTTATGTCGGTTCTTGCGACACGCGTTATGAAACAGTAACCGCAGTCTTTTTTTGGTCTCGTTAGAGACCCCCCTGGAGTCACGGGGAGTAGAGTGTGGCATGGGTTAATACGCTTTTATACAAGGTGAACAAAACCCAGATAATGTCTTATGAAAGGGCAGCTTTGCCCTGCAGACTGCCATATGCTCGGCGCCCGTCTGCGCCTGCTGCCACTACAGGAGAAATCTCTAAATGTCAGTAACAGACAAAATTATAAAAAAAACGTTCCGGAAATACTGGTGCTTAAAATAAATGTGTTAACAGCAACCTGGTTGTGAGAAAGCTACAAATATGCTAGTAGTGATAGACAAGCATCTATTTTTCTAGGGGAAAAAAAATTAAAGTTAGAAATAGAAACAGAGATAGAAGACAAGAAATAGAAACAGAGATAGAAGACAAGAAATAGAAACAGAGATAGAAGACAAGAAATAGGAACAGAGATAGAAGACAAGAAATGGGAACAGAGATAGAAGACAAGAAATAGAAACAGAGATAGAAGACAACAAATAGGAACAGAGATAGAAGACAAGAAATAGAAACAGAGATAGAAGACAAGAAATAGGAACAGAGATAGAAGACAAGAAATAGGAACAGAGATAGAAGACAAGAAATAGGAACAGAGATAGAAGACAAGAAATAGGAACAGAGATAGAAGACAAGAAATAGGAACAGAGATAGAAGACAAGAAATGGGAACAGAGATAGAAGACAAGAAATAGGAACAGAGATAGAAGACAACAAATAGAAACAGAGATAGAAGACAAGAAATAGGAACAGAGATAGAAGACAACAAATAGGAACAGAGATAGAAGACAACAAATAGGAACAGAGATAGAAGACAAGAAATAGGAACAGAGATAGAAGACAAGAAATGGGAACAGAGATAGAAGACAAGAAATAGGAACAGAGATAGAAGACAAGAAATAGGAACAGAGATAGAAGACAAGAAATAGGAACAGAGATAGAAGACAAGAAATAGGAACAGAGATAGAAGACAACAAATAGGAACAGAGATAGAAGACAAGAAATAGGAACAGAGATAGAAGACAAGAAATAGAAACAGAGATAGAAGACAACAAATAGGAACAGAGATAGAAGACAAGAAATAGGAACAGAGATAGAAGACAACAAATAGGAACAGAGATAGAAGACAAGAAATAGGAACAGAGATAGAAGACAAGAAATAGGAACAGAGATAGAAGACAAGAAATAGGAACAGAGATAGAAGACAAGAAATGGGAACAGAGATAGAAGACAAGAAATAGAAACAGAGATAGAAGACAACAAATAGGAACAGAGATAGAAGACAAGAAATAGGAACAGAGATAGAAGACAAGAAATAGAAACAGAGATAGAAGACAACAAATAGGAACAGAGATAGAAGACAACAAATAGGAACAGAGATAGAAGACAAGAAATAGGAACAGAGATAGAAGACAAGAAATAGGAACAGAGATAGAAGACAAGAAATAGGAACAGAGATAGAAGACAAGAAATAGGAACAGAGATAGAAGACAAGAAATAGGAACAGAGATAGAAGACAAGAAATGGGAACAGAGATAGAAGACAAGAAATAGAAACAGAGATAGAAGACAACAAATAGGAACAGAGATAGAAGACAAGAAATAGGAACAGAGATAGAAGACAAGAAATAGAAACAGAGATAGAAGACAACAAATAGGAACAGAGATAGAAGACAAGAAATAGGAACAGAGATAGAAGACAAGAAATAGGAACAGAGATAGAAGACAAGAAATAGGAACAGAGATAGAAGACAAGAAATGGGAACAGAGATAGAAGACAAGAAATAGGAACAGAGATAGAAGACAAGAAATAGGAACAGAGATAGAAGACAAGAAATGGGAACAGAGATAGAAGACAAGAAATAGAAACAGAGATAGAAGACAACAAATAGGAACAGAGATAGAAGACAAGAAATAGGAACAGAGATAGAAGACAAGAAATAGGAACAGAGATAGAAGACAAGAAATAGGAACAGAGATAGAAGACAAGAAATGGGAACAGAGATAGAAGACAAGAAATAGAAACAGAGATAGAAGACAACAAATAGGAACAGAGATAGAAGACAAGAAATGGGAACAGAGATAGAAGACAAGAAATAGAAACAGAGATAGAAGACAACAAATAGGAACAGAGATAGAAGACAAGAAATAGGAACAGAGATAGAAGACAACAAATAGGAACAGAGATAGAAGACAAGAAATAGAAACAGAGATAGAAGACAACAAATAGAAACAGAGATAGAAGACAAGAAATAGGAACAGAGATAGAAGACAAGAAATAGGAACAGAGATAGAAGACAAGAAATAGAAACAGAGATAGAAGACAAGAAATAGAAACAGAGATAGAACAAATAGGAACAGAGATAGAAGACAACAAATAGGAACAGAGATAGAAGACAAGAAATAGGAACAGAGATAGAAGACAAGAAATAGGAACAGAGATAGAAGACAAGAAATGGGAACAGAGATAGAAGACAAGAAATAGGAACAGAGATAGAAGACAAGAAATAGGAACAGAGATAGAAGACAAGAAATAGGAACAGAGATAGAAGACAAGAAATAGAAACAGAGATAGAAGACAAGAAATAGAAACAGAGATAGAAGACAAGAAATAGGAACAGAGATAGAAGACAACAAATAGGAACAGAGATAGAAGACAAGAAATAGGAACAGAGATAGAAGACAAGAAATAGAAACAGAGATAGAAGACAAGAAATAGAAACAGAGATAGAAGACAAGAAATAGAAACAGAGATAGAAGACAAGAGATAGAAACAGAGATAGAAGACAACAAATAGGAACAGAGATAGAAGACAAGAAATAGGAACAGAGATAGAAGACAACAAATAGAAACAGAGATAGAAGACAAGAAATAGAAACAGAGATAGAAGACAACAAATAGGAACAGAGATAGAAGACAACAAATAGGAACAGAGATAGAAGACAAGAAATAGAAACAGAGATAGAAGACAAGAAATAGAAACAGAGATAGAAGACAACAAATAGGAACAGAGATAGAAGACAAGAAATAGGAACAGAGATAGAAGACAAGAAATAGAAACAGAGATAGAAGACAAGAAATAGAAACAGAGATAGAAGACAACAAATAGGAACAGAGATAGAAGACAAGAAATAGGAACAGAGATAGAAGACAAGAAATAGGAACAGAGATAGAAGACAACAAATAGGAACAGAGATAGAAGACAAGAAATAGAAACAGAGATAGAAGACAAAAAATAGGAACAGAGATAGAAGACAACAAATAGGAACAGAGATAGAAGACAAGAAATAGGAACAGAGATAGAAGACAAGAAATAGGAACAGAGATAGAAGACAAGAAATGGGAACAGAGATAGAAGACAAGAAATAGAAACAGAGATAGAAAACAAGAAATAGAAACAGAGATAGAAGACAAGAAATAGGAACAGAGATAGAAGACAAGAAATAGAAACAGAGATAGAAGACAACAAATAGGAACAGAGATAGAAGACAAGAAATAGGAACAGAGATAGAAGACAACAAATAGGAACAGAGATAGAAGACAAGAAATAGAAACAGAGATAGAAGACAACAAATAGGAACAGAGATAGAAGACAAGAAATAGGAACAGAGATAGAAGACAACAAATAGGAACAGAGATAGAAGACAAGAAATAGGAACAGAGATAGAAGACAAGAAATAGGAACAGAGATAGAAGACAAGAAATAGGAACAGAGATAGAAGACAAGAAATGGGAACAGAGATAGAAGACAAGAAATAGAAACAGAGATAGAAGACAAGAAATAGAAACAGAGATAGAAGACAACAAATAGGAACAGAGATAGAAGACAAGAAATAGGAACAGAGATAGAAGACAAGAAATAGGAACAGAGATAGAAGACAAGAAATAGGAACAAAGATAGAAGACAAGAAATAGGAACAGAGATAGAAGACAAGAAATAGGAACAGAGATAGAAGACAAGAAATGGGAACAGAGATAGAAGACAAGAAATAGAAACAGAGATAGAAGACAAGAAATAGAAACAGAGATAGAAGACAACAAATAGGAACAGAGATAGAAGACAAGAAATAGGAACAGAGATAGAAGACAAGAAATAGGAACAGAGATAGAAGACAAGAAATAGGAACAAAGATAGAAGACAAGAAATAGGAACAGAGATAGAAGACAAGAAATAGGAAGTGTTGAGGAAGATGAGCAAGGGCTGAAGAGACTGGTTGACTTAATTATATCTAAGTTCCATCTTCAGAGTAAAGTTAATTGATACTGGTATAAGCAGCGCCCAGTATTTTAGGGATGGTATTTGTGAGATGATTCTCAACAAGTGCATCAAAAGAAAAGAAAAATAGAAACGAACGACAGGTTACAAGAAGACGCAAGAAACGCTAGAAAAATATGGAACGATTAAAAAAAATAACTGAATGAGGATAGAAGAAAAAGAGAAAAGAAAAATAATAAAAAGAAAGAAGAAGGAAGGATTAGGAAAGAGAAAGCATGAGATAAATAACTGAATAAAAATCGATGTTTACCTTATAAAGGACGATAAATAAACTTTACTTGACACGCGAAAAAAAAAACTGGTTAAGAACAATCACGAAATTAATAAATATAAAAATAATTGAACTAGATAGAGATTTAGGTTGATAACCAGGAACTCAACCAACGAAACACAAACCAAATGATATGATATACCTTACTCATTCTAATGTATGGACCATCTAGACGATAACAGTCCTGTTAGGAAACGACTAGAAGCCTTGCAGACGTTATAAGGAAGAACCCAGCTGGAGCGATCACGGGCATGCATATAAATAACAAAGAAATGTCAAAACAGATAGGATGTTAAAGCATTCTCATAGGATTTTAACAATCACGTTCAGTGTTAGTGTGGTAGTCATAATAATAATAGCCCCAGAACATTAAGTTTCAACCCATCAAGTTAGATGAAAGTGGCTACTAGACTGCCCGGAACTAATTACGTAATCTGACAAGTGATAGTCCGCTTAATATGGTCACTCCTGGTGTCTAAAATAAACAAGTTCGCATCGAACAAACACAGGTCAATTTATCATTGACACATAAGCGCCGATTAAGATAACCATATCAGGAGTGTCCGTAAGGAGGATATTTATCTCTCGATGACGATGTAAAGAGAAAAGAAGTGACTGGATAAAGTGAAAACAGGGTGCTCGAAGGAATAATGACAGGAGGTGTGAAGAAAGGAATATTGGACGACAGGATAGAACGTCCATTACGTCACATATAAATATGTTAATAATTCAGGTATATGTATAAATAATGCCAAAGCTTGGGAATATGTAAAATATTAAGGACCTTGACTTATCCCACAAATTATTATTATGACGAAGTAACTCCAACAAAAAATACATTTTGAGACAAAGGAAATGTTATGTTAATGGTTGTATTTAAAGATCATAGATGGAATAAAACCGAGTTCTCGTTCAGCTGAACACGGGCAAGACACTCTGGATTAACCACGTAAACTAGTGTCTTTATGATAAATTATGAATTACACAACAAAAAGTCTGCTATAACTTTTATGGTTAATGCTCGGAACAGGATAATTCGTGTGGGATTTAAACAGCAAATACATGTAATTATGGCAGTAAGAAATCATTATCTTTTGTATTTGACGAGGAAATTGTGATTTTGTCGGTAAATTCGCACATCAGCATTGACATCCCACGAAAGTTTACAAGAGCAAATATGAACGCAGGCGTGGACCTCTGAGAAAGCAAGGGTTAGACGTGAGGTTGGGTATATAAGCCCTGTCTCAGAGACAGTTCCTTACTTCCTGAAATCACTTCAAGATCTGACAAAACTGAGAAGATATCCAGAGGGTTGACACTTTTAGTTTTTTTTTCTTTTTCTTACCAGCGTCACTCGAGCTTTCCAGCTCTTTTGGCCCAATGACATGTCATTGCGAGGCTGGGGGGTCAGTGGACTTTCCTTCCAACCCGGTCAGGAGCTTCGCTCCTTCCCATCCACACGGGATTTATGTGCAGGAGCCGTTCAGGTTATTCAGTCAAATTTCCGGTCGTAAACATTCCTTCAAACGCTGACGCCCGGGTTTGAACCATGAAAACCTGGTCGCCAGTACAACGCCGTAACCATTACACCAGCGCGGCTCCCATGCACTTTTAGTTAGAAGTCTTAACCCACACCACACTAAGATAAGTGAGAGGAATACACAACTGACCGCTATTGTGAGCGATTTGTAGATCAAAGCTTCAAACTGCTGCAGACGTCGAAGTACCACTGTGTCTGAGGGTAGTGTCTGTAAGATTACAAAACATCTTAGTCAATTAATGTACATTTAAAATTGATGAATAATGAAAATTAATGTTATGTTTAACATAAATCCTCATGTCTATAGCTTGCCTTGTGACCGAAGGAAGATGGCTTCCACCACTATATAACCTCAATCCTGGATAGCATTGGCTTAGCTAGAAGTCCTTGTTAGGGCTGACCAACGCTAGCAATAAAATTGTAGTCCTTTTTACGGCTTTGCTTTTGTGTTCTGTGCTCAAAGAGTTCATCTTTTCTGTTTTCTTTTTTGTCTTTTATTTCGGTATACTTTGCCGATGTATTGTTTTGAATTATTTAAACTTTTAGTTATAATGGTGTTGTGTGGTCAAAGAAATATTATTAATTTAAATTGGAAGGGAATAAATACGAGCTGCACTCACATATTTATACAACACCCTTGGAGCATAGGATACGTCTAGCGGGAAGGTGACTTACTGCACATATTTCTTCTACATCTACCATCTAGAACTGTGCAGTTAACTACCTAACTTGTCCTGTGTTATCCACTACCACTAGTTCACCAGTTCTTTTCTCCAGTTCTGGGAACTATACTTTCTAATTTTCTATCCAACATCCTTCTCGCCACAAGGAGATCTAATCATAATGATTAACATGTTACTCGGTAGATTTCATGTGCCCCTTTCCATCTGTAGTGATGAATTTATAAAATGACGAAATAAAACGAGTTAGGACAAACAGGCACTTACATTGCATATGATAAGAGAAAGAGAATATATTTGATGGCTCCTTTTTCTCCTTCAAGTACCATACCAGCTGGCGTATGTGATCATGTTTCTTCATAACTTCCTGCCGCATGTACTGTTTGTCGATTCTGTTGTTTACTTCTTTCCATGCCACGATATCAGACTGTCTAGTTCTTCTTTTTTTTTGTCGTCCTCTATGTCTTTACCCTTTAATCTTTCGTGTTGCCACAATGTATTATTTCTTCTACTTATAACATGCTCAAAGAAGGTAGAATGTTTCCTTCTAGATATGGATAGTACGTTTCTCTTGCAAACTGACTTCTTTCATAATATTTTCATTCCAGTTCAATGCTGTCTATGATATTCTTAAGATTCCTCTGTAAAACAGTATCTCTGTGGCTTCCTGGGGTTTTCTTGTCTGCTTAATAGACAGCAGAAAGTTGCAGAAAAACATGATCGCTTGTGCCAATCCACGAGGCTGTTCACGAAGTAGACGAAGACCACTTTATATATTACTTTGCATGTGTCTTAATAAATGTAATTCTATATACAGTGTGTGTGTGTGTATATATATATATATATATATATATATATATATATATATATATATATATATATATATATATATATATATATATATATATATATATATATATATATATATATCACCACATCTTTCTTGACCAATTATGTGTTACAACTTGTACAAACAATGATTATTGTTATGAAATAGCTACCATTCGGAACATAAACCATATCAGCCAAACATTCAAGGACAAGAGAACAGTAGCAACAGTCGAAGCCATGGCGACCACAAAGTCATCTCCATCACAAAAGTGCGCGCGGTAAAGACTGTTTATATTATAGCCAGTATTCACATTTCGTCACATTTTTCTTACTGCTAGAATCCAGATATATTGTTCTGTGGAGTTCATTTTGGTTCATTGTTTGTTTGTTCATTCTCGTAGATAGTGGATGTGTGTGCAGATCAAAAGGAAATATGAACGCTGAACAATCTCAGTCAAGAGCCGACTCCTCAACGATTCTGATGATACTGGAGTATTTGTCTTTTGGTCGAACGCAAACTGAAAAACACTGCCACATGCATACTATACTTGAATATCATCACCGTCGTCATCATCACCATTGTCATTATCCACGTCATTGTCATTATAATCGTCATCATCATCATCATCATCATCATCTACAATGTTTAAGTGGCTGTAGCGATCACATCTCTCCACAACGGACAAACTTCTTTGAACGCTCGACAATTAGATATACTCTTTGTTTTCGCAACCATCTTGTACTACATCTTCTCTGCATTGCTCTGCTACATCTTCTCTGCATTCCTCTGCTACATCTTCTCTGCATTGCTCTGCTACATCTTCTCTGCATTCCTCTGCTACATCTTCTCTACATTCCCCTGCTACATCTTCTCTGCATTGCTCTGCTACATCTTCTCTGCATTCCTCTGCTACATCTTCTCTGCATTGCTCTGCTACATCTTCTCTGCATTGCTCTGCTACATCTTCTCTGCATTCCTCTGCTACATCTTCTCTGCATTCCTCTGCTACATCTTCTCTGCATTGCTCTGCTACATCTTCTCTGCATTCCTCTGCTACATCTTCTCTGCATTGCTCTGCTACATCTTCTCTGCATTCCTCTGCTACATCTTCTCTGCATTGCTATGCTACATCTTCTCTGCATTGCTCTGCTACATCTTCTCTGCATTCCTCTGCTACGTCTTCTCTGCATTGCTCTGCTACATCTTCTCTGCATTCCTCTGCTACATCTTCTCTGCATTGCTCTGCTACATCTTCTCTGCATTGCTCTGCTACATCTTCTCTGCATTGCTATGCTACATCTTCTCTGCATTGCTCTGCTACATCTTCTCTGCATTCCTCTGCTACATCTTCTCTGCATTGCTCTGCTACATCTTCTCTGCATTGCTCTGCTACATCTTCTCTGCATTGCTCTGCTACATCTTCTCTGCATTGCTCTGCTACATCTTCTCTGCATTGCTCTGCTACATCTTCTCTGCATTGCTCTGCTACATCTTCTCTGCATTCCTCTGCTACATCTTCTCTGCATTGCTCTGCTACATCTTCTCTGCATTGCTCTGCTACATCTTCTCTGCATTCCTCTGCTACATCTTCTCTGCATTGCTCTGCTACATCTTCTCTGCATTGCTCTGCTACATCTTCTCTGCATTGCTCTGCTACATCTTACCCTGAAGACCTTTACTACATCTTACCCTGAAGACCTTTCCGATTGTCATTCATATTTCATGTTAGCTCCATATGGAGCACAGACCTTCAACAAGGTCACGCCAGACCTTCAGGGTGTTTCCAAGTCTTCATTATCTCCTTTAAATCTGTCTCCGATTTCCGTATCTGTGGATTTTTATATCACAATCTACGAGGTGGCTTCAAAAACTTCCCGGGACTTGTGTATTGTATAGAAATAAGTAACAATACAATTATTTACACTACATTTCCTTCAAAATAGTTCCCTTCGGCAACTACACATCTTTTGTCAACGTCCAAACAGCTGTTGGAAACATTCCTGGAACCCATTCTTTGACACCTCTCTCAGCTGCTTTGCCGCATTGGTGATAACGTCCTCAGCATCCTTGAATCTCTGCCCTTTCAGTACCGATTTTAGGCGTGGGAACAGGAAAAAAATCAGGCGGTGCCAGGTCGGGAGAATATGGAGGATGTTCTAGGGCAGTCACGTTGTGCGTTGCGAGGTACTGCTTCACCAGTAGGGATCGATGTGCTGGCGCATTGTCATGCACCAAAACCCAACTGTTTGTTCTCCATTTTTCTGGGCGTTTCTTTCTGATTGCATTTCTTAGACGACGGAGGATATCAACGTACATTTCCTTGTTAACCGTTCGGCCTTGAATTCATGGTAGACAATACCCTGGGAATAAAAAAAAAAACTTCCAACATAACTTTTCCTTTGCTCTTGTCCAAACGAAATTTCTGTGTCCGGGGAGATGAATGTGATTCCCATTCAGAGGACTGACGTTTTGTCCGAGGATCGTACAAAAAACACCACGTCTCGTCTCCTGTGATTATGTTGTTGAGAAAATTGTTATCTTGATCAGCCACGGTGATTAGGTCTCCTGCCAGAGTCAGTCTCGTTTCTTTCTGTTCAGGAGATAACATTTTGAAAACCATGTGTTGACAAACACGGTGCATGTGCAGTTCATTGTGGAGAATACTGTGGCAACTTCCAACTGATATTCCAACTTCTGAGGCTATTTTCTCTACACTAAGTCTTCTGTCAACACGAACAATGTTCCGAACACGCTCAATGTTTTCATGTTTATCGAGGTAAGCGGTCGTCCGCTACGTGGATCATCATCGACACTAACATGACCTTCACGGAAACGTTTGTGCCACTCACACACTTGCGATTTCTTCATTGCGGTATCACCATATGCTTTTTTAAGCAAGGTTACTGTCTCTGAGGGTGACTTCTCAAGCAAAATACAAAATTTAACATTTGTACTTTGTTCAATCAATGACATTTTCAACTCCGACGATGCTACGTGCACACCACACAAACAAACTTCTGTAACTTCTGTTCGAGAGTACATGTGAAGGTTACATCAGCCACGTCGTTTCCTCAAGATCACTACCAACTTATAAAACTATAATCTCCATGACATAATCACTCATTCAAACATGAGTCGACTATTCCGGGAGCTTTTTGAAGCTACCTCGTATATCTCTTATCCTGTGGGTTCCAGAAGAAGGGCCGCCTTCTAATGCTATCAGTTGCTGTTTTAAGTGTGTGTACTATCCAATGCCATGGTGTTTTAAACACTACTTGTTCCACTGGTGCTTGTCTGACTTTATTGATAAATTTTTATGTACCATTATACTCCTTCTATTCAGCGCAAGCACTTTTTTCTAAAAAGTTGTTATGATTTGGTTGTCATTTGTGTTCTTCTCGGCGTTTTGGAGCCACACAAAAGGATTGACTTAACATTTGAGTTGACGATTTTTATTTTGGTGCTAGGTTTGTTTTATTTTCATGCCCCATACGCTTTCAAGTGCAGTAACAGCTAGCTCTTTTTGCCTTTGGTATTCATATATATCATTTTCGTTTTCCACAATCTTGTCTATATTGCTGCCAATATATGTGTAATAGTTGGGCGACCGCAGCTGAGACTTGTCTGTATTGCTGCCAATATATGTGTAATAGTTGGGCGACCGCAGCTGAGACTTGTCTGTATTGCTGCCAATATATGTGTAATAGTTGGGCGACCGCAGCTGAGACTTGTCTGTATTGCTGCCAATATATGTGTAATAGTTGGGCGACCGCAGCTGAGACTTGTCTGTATTGCTGCCAATATATGTGTAATAGTTGGGCGACCGCAGCTGAGACTTGTCTGTATTGCTGCCAATATATGTGTAATAGTTGGGCGACCGCAGCTGAGACTTGTCTGTATTGCTGCCAATATATGTGTAATAGTTGGGCGACCGCAGCTGAGACTTGTCTGTATTGCTGCCAATATATGTGTAATAGTTGGGCGACCGCAGCTGAGACTTGTCTGTATTGCTGCCAATATATGTGTAATAGTTGGGCGACCGCAGCTGAGACTTGTCTGTATTGCTGCCAATATATGTGTAATAGTTGGGCGACCGCAGCTGAGACTTGTCTGTATTGCTGCCAATATATGTGTAATAGTTGGGCGACCGCAGCTGAGACTTGTCTGTATTGCTGCCAATATATGTGTAATAGTTGGGCGACCGCAGCTGAGACTTGTCTGTATTGCTGCCAATATATGTGTAATAGTTGGGCGACCGCAGCTGAGACTTGTCTGTATTGCTGCCAATATATGTGTAATAGTTGGGCGACCGCAGCTGAGACTTGTCTGTATTGCTGCCAATATATGTGTAATAGTTGGGCGACCGCAGCTGAGACTTGTCTGTATTGCTGCCAATATATGTGTAATAGTTGGGCGACCGCAGCTGAGACTTGTCTGTATTGCTGCCAATATATGTGTAATAGTTGGGCGACCGCAGCTGAGACTTGTCTGTATTGCTGCCAATATATGTGTAATAGTTGGGCGACCGCAGCTGACATTCAAAGATGTGTGCAAGAGAGACATGAGGGCACTGGACATAAATCCAGTAACGTGGAAGAATGATGCTGCCGATCGCACCAGGTGATATTTACGGCGCATCTCAGATTGGGCGAAAAGAAGCTGCTCACACAACAAGCAGAAGAGAAGAGAAAACGTCCAAAGGAGCACTAGGAAAATAAGCAGCTGAAGGCTGTGACCTCAGGGGATCACACATTCTATAATTATTTTTGTGCACACCGTCATTTGCGCATTGTTCTTTGGTAAGTGTTACCATTTTCGGGAGAGTACATATAAGGGAAACAATACGATTAATGTCTAACTCAACCAAAGTTGCATCCATTAGCGTTACGCACTGTCAGAAAAAGCTGGGATTTTATATATAGGATGTGTAATAATTTATGTCTTATATTGAGATGTTCTCTTAGTGTAATTTGGCTATCGTTTTCCGAATGTAGTCTCTTAATCTTTGTCTATTCTCTTTTTTTTTCCAGACCCACTCGCTGTGACTTTCCATTAAGCGTTATCATTTTGTCTTGCATCTTGTTATGGTTATGCAACAGAATGGTTACGTCATCGGAAAATTCTAGACCGTCAGGCTGATTTGTTAGATTACACTAAATTCCATTTCTGATGGTTGATTCTGTTTTCGTATTCCATCCGTGACCACTTAAAAAAAAAACAAAAATGGCTATATGAAGCATTCTAGTCGCACTCCAGTTCTTATTTCACAGGGTTCTGTAGTTGTTCTTAATGGAGAATTCTATATTTCTTGTCTTAATATGTTTTACTTGTTAGATTAATGAACTTATTGGAGATTCCTTAATACATTGTACAATCTAAGCAATTCTGTCTAAACTGTCAGATAATTTTCATACTACTCAAATCAAAATGTAAAGCAGTGAATTCAGTTCCAAGATTTGTGCAACTACTATAGCCAGTGCGGCAATTTGGTCTATAAGAGGATTTGTTTTGTCTTTCTCCTAATTTTCTCCCTATGGCAAGTTTTAACCTCTCTAAAGGATGATTCCTATTTTTATTACATGCACCTAAGCACTGATATATTGCTTTGTAATTTTAGCACTCTTGCAATTTTCCTTTCTTTAGCTACTTGGCAAGAAATACTTCCTTTCAGTCTACTGGTATTTCTCCTCTCTCCTAGACTTTTGCAAATGATTTGTATGATATTTTTTTTTCCAAAAGTATCATTGTCTGCTCTAACTGCCTCTTCTACAATTATCCATGTCATTAGGTTTTATTTACTTGTTTAAATGGATGAATAAGTGGAATTGACTATTATTGAGGTTTCTCACTGTGTGCCCTTCAAAATACAGAGGGGTACGAAACAAATATTTAAATTTGTATATATTCGAGTATGTTTTGATTGAGAAGCTCTGCACTTTTAGCAATGAAGGAATTGATGATTGTCATGAATGTTGTTTTATGAGAAGCTTGTTCAGAGATTCAGGTAGTTCTCGAGCAGATACTCAAAGCTGACAAAGTAAAGATAACCCCATACTGACGTAGGGGAGTGAAATGTTAGAGACTTCACCAAACTAGGTCCACCATTTTTTATGAGGTGGAGTGGCTAGTTCCCATCTTCGCTACATTTCCTTCCCTGACTCAAGTACAGAGTCAGGTACCCATTTACAACTTGGTGGACTGGAGCGTGACGATGCCAGGTTTCGATTCTGGAACCTGATAACTGTGCCGCGAGAAGAAAGCGCTCTACCCGTTTAGCCAGTCGGACGTGTTCAGAACTGGTACGACCAGAAAATCATTACCATTTGGCCATACGAGATATCGAGTTGAAAAGTCATTGAATTTGCCGTCACTACAACAACGCGCTACCATCTACAACTAACATAAAATGACTTAACGCCTGTATCCCTGCTAGGGTTAACCTCGCAGTTTACATGCTGACGCAGTCACGTGACCAAATAGTTCATTTGAAAATAAACAAATCACATGCACCAAACTATTTGGAAGGTGGAGATGGATAGGACAAACACTCAGAAGAGAACAGTCAAGCATAGCCAGAGGTGCCTGTGGTGAAGTGGGATGTTATAAATATTTATAGGGGACTTAGTGTACTGACTGAGATCAGCTGTGAAGGTATATATATCTAATAAGAGTAGTGTATTATATATAACCTTACTTGCTGCCACATATGTATACCTCAGTCAGAATTATTCTGGAATAGTGTGATGACTACGTTATATGTCTAGGGTATGTGTATGATGAAGTGTAAGTCAAAACAACAACAGACAGATAAACAATTTAATTTATTCCACTACACTTGACAACACTGTGACACTCACATACATAAAACACTCTACAAGGATATCTTAAAGGAGTCACTGATAACTTTTCAAATAACAATATGTATTCATTGCTGTCATGAAGGTATATGTGTCCTGATTCAATTACAAAGGGAACCAGGAATCACAATCAATTTTAATTACAAGTTATATGTACAGAATTTATCAATATGAATATTGTAGTGACATATATTATTAAAAGTATCCTATGTGTGTCAGTTGTGTAGTAGTAATATGAGGTAATACTGGTTTTGTTTTGTTCAAGCTCTGTTGGTATTTGTCATCATGACTTCAATAGTTTGTTTCTATGAGAACTAGTATTGGAGATGTTCTCAGTTCCTGGTATTAAAACAATTTACTTCCTCTCTTAAGTTTATGTTACAAGGTTATTTTAAGATGGGGGTACATAATGTTGAGCTCAGCTGGCCACATCAGCTTATCTTGCTTGATGGCGGCAGGAAAAGACTCCTCTGCTCGATTTCTCCCCTGGGCTCTGGAGACACCTCACTGATAGCTAAATGGACCAAGGAGTATGCTGTCCGACTCTGGATTCAGCAAAGCTCTGTCCAGGTGCTGCTCAATAACGTTAAGACCACAGTCCCTGAAAACAAGAAGGATGTACCTTCTACTTCATAACTAATTGATACTCTAGTTCTACACTGAGCACAATACATCACAAACATTGAGTTCAGAGCGTTAGGCCAACTGTCAGCTTCATCTGAAATACTTTATACCAGTATTAACCTCCCTAATGGTTACTACGCCTCTGCAATTCCAGCATTATTTCTGTCTAATCAATAATCTAGGTGTCAGTGTACTGTTTGGCCATTCCATGCAGTTTTACTTTCCTCCGACACCTTCTGTTCAGGCTGGAGCATTATAGGCTTTACATCATGTTTGCTACTGAACCACACATATATACAGGCATAAATTAACAATTCACATTCAATTTTCATTAAAAGATACTGAATGTTTCAAGCTTACCACAATTCATGGAAATAAACACAGATACGTTGACTAGCAATGAATTCTGGCACAAATACTGGCACAAATTCCCATCTGCTTATGTTCCAGGCTTTTATTTAGCAAAAAATATGAGCTGGCTTCAACGCACTGTTGCTTTATCAAGCTTATTTGAACTAGTGGTCTCGAACTAACGCTCCTAAGTGATTATATCAGCGAGTCTGGCCAATGGAGCCACGTTTCGACAAGTGTTTGAAAAAATTTTACCTTCCTACGTCTCCCCTAACAACCAAGGATAGCATTAGTCGGACTAATCGTGTTTAGCCTTACATATCATTCCAGCCAATCAGTTCAAATGTAACTTGTGGCCCATTTCCCGTACAATGGTGGTTTAAAAACGTTATACCACTGAAATTTTTATTCAGATTTTTTCATGTTGTCTGACAGCACCATCATTTTATTTTGGCTATAACTTGTTAATTCCTAGACTATTTGCGTAACGTTTTACATATTCTTGGTCAGCAAGCCGTAAGGAACCCAAATATACAAATTTAAAAGAGCTAAGTGGCTGCGTTCAAAATATGCAATTTCTTCTACCTCCTGTTTCGAAGATGTGCTGTCTGGGTACTGTAATGTTTTCAAACGTAAACCCATCTAACGTTATCTTTCCTAATTAGAGTTTTTCAGGATTTAAAAACCTAACTCTGGGAAGGGTAGTGAATTTTATCACTGTCCGTCCGAAAAAAGTTAGTGCATGTGGCCTTACACGCGTGATAGTAGTAATTGTGTATCGCGCGACGCGTGTTTAGTGTTGCACGTGTTCGGCTTTATGCCCTCCCTTCTCTCTATCCTTTAGTCCATCTGTCTTTAGTTACGCCGTGTATAAAATGGAATGAATGAAATATTAAAATTAGGTCATTGTTCAGCTTGCGTATCTCAATGTTTTTCCAAGAAATACAGCACACGTTTCATTGAAGAAAGCGGGTAATAATACAGTAGGCTTTTACTATCAACGTGAAAGCGTTACAATTTGCCGACGAAGTAGAAAACAAGGGGGATTTCGAGTACAGTCATTGTGACAGCACTGTTCTTTACCATTCTTCTTCCTTTTATTAAATTTATTTGTTAGGCTTTGCATTTACGTTTTAATTTATATATGTGGATTAGAATAATTCATGACATCTCCCCTCTTAAAACAGACATTATATGTCAGTCCTTTATTCTATATACACATAGAGAAATTTATTATTATTTCTGGGGTTTACGGTGATTCTCATCACACGGATGGCGGCTTAAAAAATCCGCTCCCAAATTTGTTTTTCCAGATATATACTCAATGCTAAAATTATAGGGAGCCAAAAGCAAGGACCATCGGAGTAACCTAGAGTTCTCATGCCTAGCCTGGGCTAGAAACGATAAAGGTTTGTGGTCCGTTTGCAACTTAAATGCCTTCCCATACAGATAAATATTGAATTTCTTTATTGCCCATATTACTGCAAGACATTCTTTTTCGCTAGTTGAGTAGTTTATTTCAGCTTTATTCAACTTTCTGCTAGCATATGCCACTGGGCTTAATTCCCCATCCAATGCATCTGATTTCTGTAGTAGAGTTGCACCTAACCCAATATTACTTGCATCCGTCCTTACTATGAATTCTTGACTTAAGTCAGGTAATTTCAAAATGGGTTTACTTGTGAGCTTTTCCTTCAATTCTTGGTAAGTCATTTCACATTGTGGTGTCCATGTAATGCGATCTGGATGTCCTTTACGTGTCAAATCAGTTAACGGTGCACATATGGAATTAAAGTTTTTGATATACTTCTGGTAGAAACCACATAATGAGACAAAGGATCTCACGTCCTTCTTGGTTTGTGGTCTCGGGGCTTTCTTTAGTTTCTCTAAATTCTTTGGGTCAGGGGTCATGTTTCCCTGATAAACTGTGTGTCCCAAAAATTCCAATTCTTTACATCCAACGCAACATTTGGTTGGTCGGGCTGTTAAATTTGCTTCCCTAAGTCGATCAAACAGCATGTTCAGAGAGTCAATGTGTTCCTCAAATGTTTCTGTTGCTATAAGGATATCATCCATGAAATTTGTTATACATGGATTATTCAGAGGGTCCAATAATTTTCTCATCATTCTAGAGAAGACACTAGGCGCATTCTTCAATCCAAATGGCAATCTATTAAACTCATAGTGTCCTTCTGAGGTACTAAAAGCTAGGTATGGTCTAACCTCAGGCTTTACTGGAATCTGATAGTATCCTTTACTCAGATCGACTTTTGAGAAATATTTAGCTTTATTTAGTCTGGCAAACAGCTGATTTGTATCCGGCAATGGATCCACCTGTCCTTCTGTAATAGCATTCAGTCTCCTGTAATCTATACAGAGGCTATGTTCTCCAGAGGGCTTCCTTAAGAGTACAACACCGGAACTATACGAAGATTCACTGTGTGAAATAATTCCTTCCTTCAACAGATAGTCTATCTCTTCCTTCAAAGCTTTCTCCTTAGCAAACGGAATCGAATATGGTTTCATACAGACAGGTGTGGGGTCTATCAGTTTCATATCATATTCCAATAGGTTTGTATGCCCTGGTCGGTCTGTTAACACCTCTGCATGATTATTTAGAACCTGTTGCACTCTCTCTTTCTGAGTTTTCGTTAAATGTGTACTGATTTTCACCTGTGCTGCTGTCTCACAGGGGTGTAATGGATATTCAAATGATGAAAGTGGTTCCTTTTTCATCTCCATGGCGATGGACAAGGTCAACAAGTGTGTCTCTTCCTGATGTTCTCTTTCCAAATATTTCTTCAGGAGATTCACATGATAGATTTTTTCTTTCCCCTTCTTATCTATCTTATAATTTGTTCTAGACACCTTCTCTAAAACTGTATATGGACCCTGCCATCCAATTTGTAACTTATTCTGACTCCCGGGCAAAAGAAGCAGTACTTTCTCTCCCACAGCCAAATTTCTGTCTTTCGCCTTCCTGTTATAATAGGCAGCATGTTTCTTCCTGGCTTGTTTCAAATTTTCATTGGCAAGTTTCCAGCCAGTTTTTAAACGAGTGGTCAGCTCATTCACATATTGGTATGAAGATGTAATGTTTTCCTCTGCCTTTTCATCAGTCCACGTTCTTAACAAAGCTTCGAGTGGACCTTTTATTGGCCTTCCAAACAATAATGTTGCCGGGGCCATACCGGTTGAACTATGGGGTACCTCCCGATAAGCAAAGAGGGCGGCGTGCAGGTACTGGTCCCATGTATCTGGTTTTTCGTGTGCCAACTTTCTCAGGATCGACATCAATGTGCCGTTAAATCTTTCCACTTGGCCGTTCCCTGGGGATGATACACACTACAATGGAAGTGTTTGGCCTGGAAGATCCTGAAAACTTCTTCAGTTAGTTTCCCCTTGAACTGAGAGCCATTATCAGTCAAGATTTGATTGGGAAAGCCTAACCTTGTGAAAATTGTGAGCAATGCCTCTGCCACATGTTTAGAATCAATCGATGACAGGGCTACTGCCTCTCCCCACATAGAACAAGTGTCCACCAGAGTCAGAATGTAGCTGTTCCTTCTCTTGGTTCGGGTGAGAGGTCCCACAAGATCCACGGCAACTCTCTCAAAGGGTGTTCCCACTATGGGCATTTCCCCCAGAGTTGCTGGTGCAGTCCAATGTTTAGGTGCTACTCGTTGGCACTCTGGACAGGATTTTACATATCGTTTGATATCTTCAGTTATTCCTGGCCAGAAATAGTGACAAGCTATTCGCTGTCCTGTTGCGCTGATTCCCATATGACCACTGAAGGGAATCGCATGCCCTAGTTCCAACACTTTAGTCCTATATGAAGTGGGAAGGACCAGCTGTCCGTGACCATTGGATTCAGATCCAGCCTTCCTATATATCAGTTTGTTCTTCATATAAAACTCTCCCTTGCCTGGAGGTGTATGAGATTTGGGCAACTTCTTGAAACATGGCTTGAGTGTTTTGTCCTCAGCCTGTGCCTTCCTCATCTCATCTGGGTGAGTATTTATTGGATTATCCTCCTCCTTTTTTGACTGTGATCTGGTCTGCACTGTTGCCAATATCACAGGTCTCTTGGGATTCCCCAAGAAGACATATCTACACCCCAATATTAGAGGGTAGATTGGCTCATTTATCACTGCTGCTTTTATGATTCCTTCCACATATCGCGTTTTCACTTTTATTCGGGCGACGGGAAGTGTCATGGTAGCTACATCCTTGGTTGCAGTTTGAATCTCCACTGTTTCTGTGGTGTATTGATCGGCCTGCACCAGGTGAGAACTCACAACGGAATCGTAATCTAAACCGGTATCATATAAACATCTTATAGTGACACCATTACAGATGACATCTTCACACACTGGGGGGTGGTATGGTTCCTGTAATTCTTCAGGTTTGCCCTTCTTTTCCTTTTTCCCCGATGTCATAGCAGCAAAATGAGGAGGTTTCCTTCTACAATGGTCAGTGTCATGATTGTTCATCTTACAATTTTTACACCACCTTTTTCCTTGGTTGAAAGATTTTCTTTCATCATATTTCCTTTCATCGAATTGTGGGGTTTTATTTTTATTTTCATACCGTGGCCTATCAACTGGTGCTTACCTTTGTTTTGATCCCTAGGATCAAATTTATTAAAGTTCTGTGGTGCCCTAAAGTTATCCACTTGTTTCTTTTTATTACCTGTTACCTCTGCTTGAGCTGCTTGATACCTTTCAGCAACATTTAGCAACTCATCCCGCCTCTCTGCACCTTGTTCCATGAGAAACTTTCTCAGGTCTGGAGCCATGGACTCTCTTAATTGCTCTATAAGGACCATTTCCTTAAGATCTTGGGTTTTCCCAGAGAAGTCCATTTCTCCAAGTATGTCTCTATTCGTGCAGAGAACTGGTGATAGGTTTCACCTGACAGTAGTTTAGCATTCCTAAATTTTTTCCTATAAAATTCTGCATTCTTTTCATATCTTAACAAAAGAGCCTGCTTTAGCATGTCATAATTTTCCTGATCACCTCTGCTCATTTTTGCAAAAACTTCATAAGCTGCCCCACGAAGTCCTTGAGATAACTTTAAGCTCCACCTTTCTCTCTCTAACCCATACGTGGTAGCTAATAGTTCATACCTATTTAGGTAGCTCTCTATATCATCGTCTTTCTCAACAAAATGATCTAAATGAAAATTCATAGCTGAGGTTGAGGCTCCTTGACTAGCAGTGGCATCAGAGGCAAAGGGACTGGCACCATTTTCAGGAGCATGGCCTGAAACTCAAACTCCCTTAGTCGTAACTCATGTTCCCTTTGTAATCTCTTCTCCTCCTTTTCTGCTTCCCTCTCTGCAGCTAATCTCTTCTCTCCTCTTTCTGCAGCTAATTTCTTCTCTTCTCTTTCTGCAGCTAATTTCTTCTCTTCTCTTTCTGCAGCTAATTTCTTCTCTTCTCTTTCTGCAGCAATTTCTTCTCTTCCCTCTGCTTCAATCTCTGCAGCTAATCTTTTGTCTTCTCTTTCTGCTTTCAATTTCTTAGCCTCAGCCTCAAATTGTAACCTCTTAATTTCTTTTTCAGCCTCTAACTTTCTTTCGGCTTCAAACCTTCTTTCTTCGCGTTCAATAAATTTGTCACATTCCGTAGTGACATAGGCAACCATAACTTGCCCATCTAATCCTAACTCTTTTGCAGTCTGAACAGCAGCAGATCGAAATTTGGCCAGGTCCGCCATTGTCTATCAGGTAAATTTATACAATGTCTAACCAACAATTCAATCTCTAAATATATATCTAATGGACAACACAGGCACCGTGAGCTCAACCTTATTTAATTCCACCCAAGGATACCTTTTAATTCTTATATTCCCTGAAGTGAATTACCCCCACTATTTTTAATAGGTAAAGATTCAAAATCCCAAGAGCGAGACCCCAATATATGTGGTGAAGTGGGATGTTATAAATATTTATAGGGGACTTAGTGTACTGACTGAGATCAGCTGTGAAGGTATATATATCTAATAAGAGTAGTGTATTATATATAACCTTACTTGCTGCCACATATGTATACCTCAGTCAGAATTATTCTGGAATAGTGTGATGACTACGTTATATGTCTAGGGTATGTGTATGATGAAGTGTAAGTCAAAACAACAACAGACAGATAAACAATTTAATTTATTCCACTACACTTGACAACACTGTGACACTCACATACATAAAACACTCTACAAGGATATCTTAAAGGAGTCACTGATAACTTTTCAAATAACAATATGTATTCATTGCTGTCATGAATGTATATGTGTCCTGATTCAAATACAAAGGGAACCAGGAATCACAATCAATTTTAATTACAAGTTATATGTACAGAATTTATCAATATGAATATTGTAGTGACATATATTATTAAAAGTATCCTATGTGTGTCAGTTGTGTAGTAGTAATATGAGGTAATACTGGTTTTGTTTTGTTCAAGCTCTGTTGGTATTTGTCATCATGACTTCAATAGTTTGTCTTTATTGGAACTAGTATTGGAGATGTTCTCAGTTCCTGATATTAAAACAATTTACTTCCCCTCTTAAGTTTATGTTACAATGTTATTTTAAGATGGGGGTACATAATGTTGAGCTCAGCTGGCCACATCAGCTTATCTTGCGTGATGGCGGCAGGAAAAGACTCCTCTGCTCGATTTCTCCCCTGGGCTCTGGAGACACCTCACTGATAGCTAAATGGACCAAGGAGTATGCTGTCCGACTCTGGATTCAGCAAAGCTCTGACCAGGTGCTGCTCAATAACGTTAAGACCACAGTCCCTGAAAACAAGAAGGATGTACCTTCTACTTCATAACTAATTGATACTCTAGTTCTACACTGAGCACAATACATCACAAACATTGAGTTCAGAGCGTTAGGCCAACTGTCAGCTTCATCTGAAATACTTTATACCAGTATTAACCTCCTTAATGGTTACTACGCCTCTGCAATTCCAGCATTATTTCTTTCTAGTCAATCATCTAGGTGTCAGTGTACTGTTTGGCCATTCCATGCCGTTTTACTTTCCTCCGACACCTTCTGTTCAGGCTGGAGCATTATAGGCTTTACATCATGTTTGCTACTGAACTACACATATATACAGGCATAAATTAACAATTCACATTCAATTTTCATTAAAAGATACTGAATGTTTCAAGCTTACCACAATTCATGGAAATAAACACAGATACGTTGACTAGCAATGAATTCTGGCACAAATACTGGCACAAATTCCCATCTGCTTATGTTCCAGGCTTTTATTTAGCAAAAAATATGAGCTGGCTTCAACGCACTGTTGCTTTATCAAGCTTATTTGAACTAGTGGTCTCGAACTAACGCTCCTAAGTGATTATATCAGCGAGTCTGGCCAATGGAGCCACGTTTCGACAAGTGTTTGAAAAAATTTTTACCTTCCTACGTCTCCCCTAACAACCAAGGATAGCATTTATAGTCCGACTAATCGTGTTTAGCCTTACATATCATTCCAGCCAATCAGTTCAAATGTAACTTGTGGCCCATTTCCCGTACAATGGTGGTTTAAAAAAATCTACCACTGAGCGATTCTGATTTTGGGTGTTGTCTGACAGCACCATCATTTTATTTTGGCTATAACTTGTTAATTCCTAGACTATTTGCATAACGTTTTACATATTCTTTGTCAGCAAGCCCTAAGGAACCCAAATATACAATTTTAAAAGAGCTAAGTGGCTGCGTTCAAAATATGCAATTTCTTCTACCTCCTGTTTCGAAGATGTGCTGTCTGGGTACTGTAATGTTTTCAAACGTAAACCCATCTATTGTCATCTTTCCTAATAAGAGTTTTTCAGGATTTAAAAACCTAACTCTGGGAAGGGTAGTGAATTTTATCACTGTCGATTTGAAATAAAGTTAGTGCATGTGGCCTTACACGCGTGATGGCAGCAATTGTGTATCGCGCGACGCGTGTTTAGTGTTGCACGTGTTCGGCTTTATGCCTCTCCCTTCTCTCTATCCTTTAGTCCATCTGTCTTTAGTTACGCCGTGTATAAAATGGAATGAATGAAATATTAAAATTAGGTCATTGTTCAGCTTGCGTATCTCACTGTTTTTCCAAGAAATACAGCACTGTATTGTGACAGCACTGTTCTTTACCATTCTTCTTCCTTTTATTAAATTTATTTGTTAGGCTTTGCATTTACGTTTTAATTTATATATGGGGATTAGAATAATTCATGACAGTGCCCTTGACCGGAACCCACAAGGGACAAGAAGAGTCGGGAGGCCAAGGAGAACTTGGAGAAGTGTAGTGGTTTTGATGGTATTGTATGGTTGAGATGTTACCTAGTGTAATGAATGAGGTCAGCTGTGAAGGCTCCTGAGATAAATATTGATGCGAATTACAGAAGGCCCTTCTTACTACCACTTACGACCTCAAACATATCTTTTTTTTCTAATGAATGTAGCTACGTTAAAAGTCTAGGGTACTGAAATGTAATGTGTTGTAGTAGATTACCCACACACAAACAGATATTTAATAAGTCTAATAATAATAATAATATAATGTTTATAACACACTGAACTAACTCAGTGTAGCGGAAGGTTTTATAAGTGTGAGATGATAGTGCTAGAGTAGAAATAGTATTCTCTCCAGAATGTGTGAGGTCCCAGTGACAGAGAAGTACATTGGTATCACTCGATAGTCACGGCTGTGAAAGTATCTGGACTGAAAATATTCAGAGAACAGTCAGACCTTACTGCGCCACCTCCGCTATGTGACCACCTGTGATATTAATAAAAATTCAACCAAACTCAGTATCAACTATATTGAATGAATAAAGCTGGTGAATACAATTTATATCCTCTTTATTTACATCTATCTAATTGTGGTGATTGTGTGTGACTGGTGTGATACAAAAGTTAGATATTTCTATACAAAACCAAATTGGCGAAATCAATTACAGTTTTTGGCAAGTAAACTTAAAAATGTCATTTATTTTAGAGACATCTTCCAATTAGTTGGGTAATAGACTTCTTCACTGTCTTATTCACTTTATAACTTTCACTAGTTTATCACGCAAATTGTCATCACAAAAACTCTGCTTGACAATTATCACTTCTTGGTTGCACGATTGTCACAAATTATCACTCATGTGTTTTTTTTTAATCAGTTTTCCATATCGAGATGTACAGCTTCAGTAGGTCGTGCATTCTACCAATCCAGCAGGCACTGCTGGGGCGATTAGCCTTGATCATCGAGCAATTCTTGATCATTGACCTCTGACTTTTGGTTGACAAATATGAACCTGCAGATAATTGTAGGATATGTGGCTATTTGTGGATAAAAATTACCACATTCCTATTGTAGGTGAGATGAATTTGTTTTCAGATGTATGCGTGGAAAAATGCATGATTAATGGATCAGTGACAAGACAGGTGTGTCTACAGTGGAACATTTTATAAAAATCAACATAATACAAAAAAATATGTACAACACATATATGGTATGAGGTTATAGTATCCCCCTGCTGACACGTTAGCTTTGTAAAGTACAGTAACTTGAAGACAGATTGAATAAGCCCTGATAATGATTGTTGGTAGTCCCTGGAAAAGAATTGTTATTAGTCCCTGTGGGCTAGCCCTGATATGGACTCAGTCACGGTGTGTTATATTTCGGGTTCCAATCTTCAATAATCATACCAATGTAATCAATTAATATACATTGCTACTTTCATAACATAAAGATTAAACAAATCCTGAAATAAAGTTTGTAATTACATGTATTATATTACATAGTAACTTTACATACCCTCGCACGGATCTAATTAAGATCAGTAAAGTACTGGCTTTAGTGGAGTAACAGAATCTGCCTGGCTGCAAAATAACAAGATATTGGCCGTGACCACGTTTCTCTCTCTTCTCCAGCCGTTGTCCCTTCTGTCTTGCTTCGCTGTACAAGTGATTTGAAATCATTTCCGTCCGCCCTTATATATGCAGCTACCGGACGTACAGGAAATAAGGCTCGCAACTCCAGCAAACTTCCCAAAGAAGTTGTAACTTCGGGGGTTTGTGCTAGAGGTGTTTCAAAACCTTGGTCTCGTGCATTTCACCTAACCCAGTTCAAGCCTTTGGAGGTAGTTATACATATTTCCGTTCTCCATGAGTTGACCTTTATATCCATATGTTGTTTTCCCATATCTGTCGTGTTAACGATTTATATATTGAATTATAAATAGGAAAAAACACAGCCATTTCTCAATGACGGACACTATTCCTTGCGAAATTCTTCACAACTACTTACTCTCCTTCTGATTCTTCTTGTACCTATACATAAATGAAGATATTCCCGTCAAAAGGAGAGACCATTCTCATCCTTGTCTGTCCATTTTCCGTTCTCCTTCCCGATCGCTAATTCTAACCATGTTTCGGACGATTATTCTTCCTTATACAATCGCCGAAGTCGTTCTATCTGACCGTGGGAAACCCCTTCTCTGATTGGCTGCCCTAGATACACACAGGAAAATACCCCTGCATTCCTTTATACAGGCCAGCACACTGGTGTCCCACTTTTCGGTCTTCAAACATTTAACTAGGCAATGCGTAAACATGCGACAGAGCCTCCCTCTCTTTTAAGCTGTAGATTTCTACAGCTAACAAATCTGTAAGCTTTGCCGTAGTTAATGTTCTTCTTACACTCTGTCTTTATCTCAGTTGGGTGTCCCGACTAAGAAAATCTGCTCTTACATTTTGTTTTCCTGGATATAGATTCATCCTTTGACATATCTCTCTTTTCCACAGTTTCAGGCTTTTCATCCAGGACCCCAGATTACGAGCTAGGTGAAATGGGGTCGGTAGGTTCCCTTGAAGTTTACCGCCCTCTTTTCGTTGATAGTTGGTTCGTAGGTTTTCCCTTCGCAAATTCCGTAGGTGTTTGATTTTTTGGCTACGCTAGTGATTTGTTCTCTTTTTTCAGTCCAGTGCATGGGTTTCAGACTGCAATTTAACCTGTGTGGGGATGTTTTCCTATTTCCCTCCAGTGCAAATCTCGGGAGTACCCATTGATGGCTGGTTTGCTTGTAGACTTTTTGAAGACTCCTTCCCGCCGACTCTTTCTGAATCTACATGAGTGCACTCTGGACAGGCGAATTTACATACCGATTGATGTCTTCCGTAATACCCTGGCCAGTAGTACTGGGTGGCTATTCTTTGTTTTGTGGCACCATTACCCAGGTGTTTCACATCCAAAGTTATGTGCCCCCAGCCTATAACCTTACTCTCTAACTAGGTGGATGGGTACAACAATTTGACCATGACTGTTTTCGTCCCTCTGCCAGCTTTCCTGTGCAAGAGTCCATGGCTCCATATAGAAATTTCCTTTGATTGGATTGTTATGTGTGTTTTTGAATTTTAGCCAAAACAAGCTTCAATGTGTGCTGTCTGCTACTTGAGCCTTTTTATTCATCCATCACAATCAAAGTTCAAATCCAATTTTAATTTTGGTGTCCCTCCTCTATGTTCCTGGAGTCAGACCTGGTCTGGATTTCTGCCATAACCATCCAGGTTTTACTCGGGTTTCCCAAGAAAAACATATCTACCGGCCCCAACGGGGGTCAGGGGGTAAAAAAAAAGGGATCATCTAACACTGCTGCATTTATCATCCCCTTCCACATAGCCACAGCGGACCTGAATCTTTGCTACGGGTAAAGTGAGGGGTAATGCTCCTTGTAGTGGCCCTTGAATATCTACTGTTTCGGTTGTGATTGGTTCTGGGCGCACCAGAGGTGCACACACGACTGCGTCATAGGACAAACCTGTGTCATACATTCCTGTGACTTGTTTGCCATTCACAGTCACTATCTCCTGTGTAGGTGGGTGATGGAGGCTATTCTTAATCACCACTGTCAGTTCCTTCCTATCAGAAAGTCCTCACCTGTAAGCATGCAGCATGATGAAGAGGTGTTTTTCTTCCGCAATTATCTGTGTTTTGGTTGTTTATTTTGCAGATCTTACATCATTTTTCTTCCCGTCGTGACGGTTTATTGTTATATCCTGGAGGGTTCCTGTCTTTGTAGTCATAATCTTTGGTTGTTCTTGGTTGTATTGTCCTTTTGTTCAAACTCGTTTTGGTTTTGAGGTGACTTGAAACTATCTCCCTGCTTCCTCTTGTTTCCTATGAGTCAGGGGAGTGAGCCAGTTTTCGAGTTTGTGACTTTCTGCATAGATGATTATTTCATCTAATCTCTCTCTTTTATGTTCTAGGAATGTCTTCGTCTCAGGAGACATGGACTCCAGGAGTTGTTCTATCAACATCATCTCCTTGATCCCTTCAAAATCCTGATTGAAGTTTCCTGACTGACACCACCCTCAGCAAAGTAAGTAACACTTTCCAACCTTGCTGAAGCAAACTGCTGATATGTTTTCTCCGCCTGTTCTGGTGTCCTGGAGCTATAGCAGTGTCTTAAATCGCTCGCATTCTATAAGCTTTCTGCGTTTTGTTCATAACGCACCAACAATGCTTTGTTTCAAGGCTTCATAATTTTCCTGAATCTTCTTTTTGCATCTTCAAGTAGACGTTATAAGATACACCTCTCAATCCCTGTGACAACTTCAAATTCCTTACCATTTCTTTTTCTAGGCCATAAGTATGGCCAATCGTTCATATCTGTCAAGGTAATCCTCTATTCCCTCTTCTTTCTCCACAAATGGGTCCAAGTGGAAGTTCATAGCTCCATTGGAGGTGCTTTGCGAGCTGGCGCTGGTATCCGAATGATAGAAACAAAAAGCACCTACTACCATTAGTTAGGTAGCCACTGCCTGTATTTCAAAGCTCTTTTAATCTCAGTTCCATGGTCTCTATCAGCTTGTAGCTTCCTTTCCACTCAGCTGTTAATACTTCTTCTTTCTTCCAGCCTTTCACATTTCTTGGCTTGAGCCCTCACTCTTTTCCAACACAGCAGCCATCTTTTTCTTCAGCTTCCATTCTTTTTGGCTTCTCTCTCTCAGCTTCTAGTCTTTTGGCTTCTCTCTCAGGCATCTTCTGCTTGCAAGCTTCCTTTCCTCTTTCTATCCCATATGTTTGTCCACTTCAGTTGGTGACTTAAGTGACTCACTGTGACGAGGAGCATCACTCTGTCCAAGTCCAGCTCTTTTCCCAATTTTGCATGATCGCACTTGAAGTTCTGACTTCACTAAGTCCCCCCCCCCCCCCCCCCCCCCCCCAGCCATGCGGAATAGCCATTGGTAAAGTTAAGTAGGGTATGAAAAACTTAACCTAAACTTACTTAAAATAATTATCAACATGGACAACACAATTAATCGTGCAAACCTTGTGATATAGTCCAATATTTAACTAAAAGTACTCTAAGGTACTGTTTACTGAGAAAAAAATCTTGTTCTAGAATTTCCCCAAAAAAATTTTTTTTTATTTTTTATTTTTTGTTTGCTATTGGTGGCCCAAGATTAGACTAAAGATAGATGTATTAGATATAGAGGCAGATGGCTCCTGCAGGATATACGAGAATATCCCGCGATGCGAGTACCCCCACTGTAAGTCGGGAAGGTTTTATAAGTGTGAGATTGATAGATGTGCTTAGAGTGTAGAAAATAGTATTCTCTCCAGAATTGTGTGAGGTCCCAGGTGACAGAGGAATAAGTACATTGGTATTCACTCGATAGTCACGGCTAGTGAAAAGTATTACTGGACTGAAAATATTTCAGAGAACAGTCAGACCTTACTGCGCCACCTCCGCTATGTGACCACCTGTGATATTAATAAAAATTCAACCAAACTCAGTATCAACTATATTGAATGAATAAAGCTGGTGAATACAATTTATATCCTCTTTATTTACATCTATCTAATTGTGGTGATTGATGTCGATGGGGACTGGATAGAATACAACAAGTATATATTTATAATACAAAAAACAAAATTGGCGGAAGAATCAATATATTCAATTTACAGTTTTATGCTACAAGTTAAAACTAAAATGTCATTTATTTAGACTCTTTTCCAATTAGTTGGGTAAATTGACTTCTTCACTGTCTTATTCACTTTATAATACTTTCACTAGCGATTTTGATCCACGCAAATTGGGTCATCACATAAACTCTGCTTGACAAGTTAAACACTTCTTGGTTGCACGATTGTCACAACTTATCACATCATCTGTTTTTATAATCAGTGTTCATATGAGATGTGTACAGCTTCAGTAGGTCGTGCTTCTACCAAATCCAGGCTACTGCCTGGGATACGATTCGCAATTGGATCATCGAGCAATTCTTGATCAGTTTTGACCTCTGACTTTTGGTTGGGACAAGTATGAACCTGCAGATAATGTGTAGTGATATGTGGCTATTTGTGGATAATAAAATTACCACATTCCTATTGTAGGTGAGATGATGAATTTTTTTCAGATGTATGCGTGAAAAATGTGCAGTTGATTATGGATCACTTGTGACAAGACCGGTGTCTACGTGGAAACATTTTATAAAATCAAATAGATACAAAATAATATGTACACACATATATGGTATGAGGTTATAGTATCCCCCCTGCCTGACACGTTAGCTCTGTAAAGTACAGTAACTTGAAGACAGATTGAATAAGCCCTGATAATGATTGTTGGTATAGTCCTGAATAAGAATTGTTATTAGTCCTGTGCTAGCCCTGATATTTGAACTCAGTCACGGTGGTTATATTTCGGGTTCCAATCTTCATCAATCATACCAAGTAATCGCAATTAATATACATGCTACTTTCATAACAATAAAGAATTAAACAAATCCTGAAAATAAAGTTGTAATTACAGTATTATTTTTAAACATAGTAACTTTACAAATACCCTCGCAGGATCTAATTAAGATCAGTAAAGACTGGCTTTAGTGGTATGTAAACTAGAACTGCTGGCTGCAAATAAACACAGATATTGGCCGTTGGACACGTTTCTCTCTCTTCTCCAGCCCGTTGTCCTTCTGTCTTGCTTCCTGCTGTACAAGTGAATTTTGAAGTCATTTCCGTCCGCGCCTTTTTATATGCAGATACCGGGACGTACAGGACCAATAAGGCCTCGCAACTCCTGCCAAAACTTCCCAAAAAAAAGTTGTTACTACGGGGGGGGGGTTTTGGTGCCCTAGAGGTGTTTCAAACCTTTGGTCTACGTGCATTTCATCCTTAACCCAGTTCAAGCCTTGGAGTTATATATTTCCGTTCTTCCTATGAGTTGACCTTTATTATCCTTATGTTGTTTTTCCCTATCATGTCGTGGGTTTAAACGATTTTTATATGAAATTATTAAATAGGAAAAACACCCTGCATTTCTCAATGCACCGTGAAAACTATTCTTGCCGATAATTCTTCACAACTACTTTCTCCCTTTCCCTGATTTTCTTGTACAACTATTCTTAAAATGAAAGATATTCCCGTCAAAAGGGAGGGAGACCATTCCTCATCCTTGTCTGTCATTCCCGTTTCTCCTTTTCCCGATCGCTCTTCAATTCTAACTCATGTTTCGCGACGATTAATTCTTCCTTATGACAATCGCCGAATGTCGTTTCTATCTGAACCGTGGGAAAAACCCCTTCTCTTCTGATATGGCCTGCCATAGATACACAACAGAAAGGAAAATACCCCTGCATTTCATTTTTACAGGCCCAGCCACTCTGGTTGTCCCACCACTTTTCCCCGGTCTTCAAAACATTTTAACTAGGCTATTGCGTAACCATGCCGACACTCAGGCTGTTTTTTTAGTTTTAAATATTAAATCTCTTTTGGTCTAAATTTATGTGTTCTGTATCCTAAATCGTTTTGTTAGTCCATAAAACATATGAAATATTATGGGGTTATAAATGGAATTGCATAATTATATGGACACTAATAAATTGGGAATGTGATTACAAAGGTATGTTTATAAGTCCCTGGTTAAAAATATATAATTTATATTAATTGTCCCAGGAGAAAAAAATTACTGAATGTACTGTTTGGGGTGGTATCATCACTCCCAGTCTATGACTACTAAACATTGTCCATTGACTTATGGGATGAATACATGGTTTATTTTCCCACAATGGTATGTCTTTTATTTGATGGTGAATTAGTTGATAAATTAGTTGATAAAAATCAGTTGGTTGAACTTCCCGCAGCCATATCATATCACTTATCTCGACTGCGGTCGATCTTTTACATAGAGTCTGGTGGCCCCTCCTCTCCGTGCTGGGGATAATATAAGCGGCTGCTCTGACACAATGTTAGACTGCACTGGTCCACGCTTGTGTATATTACAACAGCATTTCGGCACCTCTTTCGGTGCCAAAACAGAAATCTCACAATTCTGAAAATAAAAACAAAAGTTTTGTGGCATGTGTCAGAACTCGATACCAACTTGAGCCACTTCTGCACACAACACTAACACAACAACACCACACAGATGGGTCAGATCTCTCCTGACCACACAGTACATCTTACCTAGTTGTTTTCATATAGTACTAAGTTCCCCAAGGACTATACAATTGCATCTGAGATATGTTCCAATAGCTTTCCTTCTAGTCAATTAGGATTAGGTGATAGGTTTTTCACACTGATCTCACAAAATAGATCCCGCCTCCCAAGTTTTAGTTGGCAGTCCATATATTATTTTGTTTGTCTCTAGGGACCCCTGCAACTTTGGGCTGGGGATTCCTAGAGCCGCAAGCACTTACTCTGTCGTAATCCAATTTAATATGATATGGCAGTATATAAATCACTCGAATATATTAAAATGTAACAAAAGAATTGGCTTTCATTCTTACCAGAAAATTCAGAAGTGGAGAACACAGTTAAAATGCAAGCAAAACTCCAGCTGAGCATGCTCTGTTGTATACTGATGGCGTCCCAAAATAAATAAATGTATGTATTATCTCTTCTCTTGAAAACAACACCACAGCGTACTACACTACACACCACATGTGTCCACCCTCTGGTTTCAGTTATGGTTAACGAATGGCAAAAAATGTCAGCATTATCTGTCACTGCCATATATGATTCTTAATTCATCCCAATCACAGACCTCACTCCCCCCCTAACTTTTTCAAATCTTACAAACCTAAAAAGGTCATAAATTTCCCAGTCAAGCTCTCAGTCAACTGTATGTATTAACTATCCTGTTGGTCCGGTCGTCTCATTCATGTTTTTCATACAAAAAAAACACGCTTGGTTCTTCGGGACCCCTCCCATGCAATACCCTACAAACACTTCTCCGCCTAACGAAGTTTATTATTTAGCCAACAATTCCTGCCACCCATTTTTCCCCTACGCTTTAATTACAGCTTCAGTTTTATAGCACTTGAGTCTTCTCAAGCCGCATAGTTTTGAAAAATTAAGTGAAAATTTTCTTTTACAGTTGCAGTTCGACTCGTTCTGATTATGTTGGTATGAACAACCACAGTCCCTTTGTCAAATATCTTCCTTATGATTCTACCCGTCTCTGTATAATTTTAAAGTATATTATTTCTCCTGCTCAAGAACAGGGCTATCAAACTAGCTAGGTTTATATTCCTACACATTATATTAAAGAAAAAGTTACTACGTTTTAAGGTTAGCTGTTTTTTGTATATATTTAGAACCGTTCTCACTCAGTGTAAGCCGCTGATTTCAAATAACAACTCAAGGATCTCGTTCTGCAAGTTCTTTACTTGTGGTTTCTACACGAGCTTAAACATCTGTCTTGAGTTTTTTTGGTCCAATTAACCTTTCTGGTGCCTGTCCCCTAGTGCAAAGATTTGTTTCGGTCCGTTAGTGAAGTTATTTTTTGGTGGGAAGGTCACAATGAGCCGCTTTCACTTAGATCCTGGGGCAGGTTTTTTTTTTCTACAACCAATTTGAACACATGCTTCTTTCAAGGCCCGTATGGCGTTTTTGAGTTGCAATAGACTTGCGAATTTTTCTTCAAGAGTTCAGGTTCATGGGTCGTGCCTTGTTGTCCTGGAACTTCGACACTGGATCTTTACTAAGGGTAAAACCGTTTTTTATCTGTGGGGTGACAAGGGGATATCACTTATCCGCTGTTAAAAGGCGGGAGTAAAGAATTAGCTGCTATGTCAGGGAGCGGGTCCTAGATACTTTACCAAGCCTATATGTTTTTAGCGCTGTACCATAAAAACTACTTTTAATATCGTAGAAATTTGGTACCTTATTTAAACGTTGTTTTTGGTAATATTTGAAAGCATCCTACGTCTCCCCAGTCTGGAACATCAGACTACGGCAAGGGATCCAAAAGCCAGGATAACAAATTCATGAACGTACCCACGTGGTCAAAATCTTTGATCACAGGTGGAACTGAGGAATTATCTCCCCCGACATTCAATGACCCTGGTATGAAGGGTTTTCGATAATAAACTGATGGGGTTTAGGCCAGTAATAAAACCACCGCAACAATCTTGCCGGTTTTCATGAAGCCTGACGATTAATATGAATACCAGGTCATATATCCCCTTCCTTGACCATAATTCCGTACCATACAAAAGTCCCCCTAACCATGTACAGAGCAATGTTTGATAATTCTTTTTTAATCCGGTCCCAGATTAACGACTAAACAGGTCCCGTCGGGCTTGTAGGCAGATAACTTGATCTATGATCGCATCCCTACGTCCTCATTATGTTTTTTATCTGCTTGACTATGTTATGACACCTGGGCTTGTTTTACCGCTGTATTACTGTGTTAATTATCGTTATCACATCGTGTCCAGCTATTGAAAAAACATGATATGGAACAATGTTCCAAAAACCTTAGGCCTACACACTAGGTAAATCTGTTACTCACCTAACGTCCTGTCACCACTCTTAATTTGAGGAATAGCTTGCAGGGGTGTTGCTTACGGCCACCTGAGGACAACCATCTTTGAAAACTACACAACAGGAACATTCAATTTGGCCTGGGGATTATTGATTTGGACCATCCCTCCATTACCAAGGTTGAAGCTTTAATGGATCTTAATGGACTTCAAAAAAGTCTTCTCCAACTTTCCAAAAACCGTTTTCTTGCTTAAGTTGAAGAACAGGGAATAACGGAACTGATAACTATTTTCCTGGTCCAGCTCTTAGGTTTTCAATCCCACAAGCCTGTCTTCCCCTTCACTTCCTTCAAACGAGGCCATCATGGATTTGGATGGTCCTTTTCTAACATGTGCCCAAGATTAAATGCTAAAATACTTCTTTTTCGCTTAGTACCCGGCCAGTAGCCTAATTTTTAGCCTTATTCGTAAATTTGGGACCTCCCTCAGTATTCTCATACAGAGCCTCAATGGTTTCCCTCCTCTAGGTAAAGCTTTTGATTTACTCTCTTTTCCAGCAGAAATACCCCCTTTCTTTCTGGCGTATACCACATTTCAAACCCTGCATTCGGTTTTCTTTTCCAACTGGACTTAGTTGATCAGGGTCGCCATGTGTTTCATAATAGGGCAGTTGAGGACATTATACTTATGAACCTTGTGAGTCTCATTTTCAGACCAGTCATAGAAATTTTTGGGGTTGTCAACGCTAGTTGCGTCACGGCATGTGATATTACTTTTGCCATTCACATTCGCAGTCCAATACATTATTATTGGCAGTCCTTGGCGAGGGTAGATTTGTACAAGAAGCGAGCCACAATATGGAGCGTTAAGAATTTCTTGAAATTTTTTGTATTAATCCACATAACGACACGTCAACGACATGATTGATATGCCGTCCTTTTTTGTTTGCGGTATAGGGTGCTCCTATGTGTCTCAGTTTTTCGCCCATAGCTTCTGGGTGATCTCAGGACGGGTCAACTATTTACGAGTATGATACAGTGTTCTACCAGGTCCAACACTTAGAATTCCAATTCTTTAGACCCAATTACTTTCGTACTTTTTTGTTGGGCAAAAGCAGTTTAAAGTTCTGCAGCTCCGGAAGTCTATCAAATAACAACTTCGATATAGAGGGTCGCAATGTTTAGGTCTTCACAAATTGGGCTCGCTGTTGGGCGACCGTACTGATATTATCGCATTTGAAATTTCGTTGATACATGAGGTTTATTACAGGGCGATCAACAACAATTTTCGCATCATCCTCTTGGGGTAATACACTCGACAATACACAAACTCGGAAAATGTAGCATTTTTCATAATTCCGAGGTGCTAAACGTTAGGATAAAGTGCTCACACCTTCAGGCTTCACTGGAAATCTGGTACTACCTTACTAAGATCCACCTTTGAAATGTCTGGCAACATAAAACAGTGGAATTTTAGCATCTTTTTGGAGCCGATCGGACTGGGATTCTGTACGAGCGGTATTCAATTAATCCTGTAATCTAAGATGCACCTCTTGGAATTCCCCAGATTTTTTCGCACTTGATTTCATAGAACTAAGGCAAAAACTAAACTGTATTTAGAGTGCGGCCGGAATGGAGAGTTTCCATTGTCCTTTCTGCCAGAAGAGCGATTCACTTTAATATCTCTATGCCACAGTCTGTGTCCCAGGCGACGGTTCTCCTGAGTAATCCCCAAAATCGATCCATAGAAGCTAAAAGATGTTCACTGTGCGATTGCATCCCCTCGCTTCAACAAAATATTCTATTTCTTCTTTCAATATAATGCTTTCTAATTCGCTCGGCTAACAAAAAATAAGATTAGGGGTCCATAACCAGATCCTGGACAGATTGAGCTTTCTAAGTCACCTAGACTAACAGTTTTTCAGTGTCTTCAACTGTAGCAGGGGGATTATTTCTTGGTTGAAAAATAGATCTGGGTTATATACCATCTTATGTTTCCCTCTGAACCCAATAGAACTCAACCTGTTAAATTCTCCTTTTGAAGGACGACAACTACCCCTGCCGTTTGCGCAATAACACTCTGTACCCTAGGATGAGTATTTTGACCTAGGGGTGCGAGGCTTGCACACTGAATGTAAAAATGGTTACTTCTGTGGAGGTGCCACTGTGTTGTTTTTTGCGCCGATACGCTTTGTCACAAGGGCAAAAAGGGAAATAAGGGGTAGGTGAGAGTGGTTCTGGGGACCAGATACTTTCTTAAACCAGGTTTACACGATTTGGCGAAAGCCAAGGTCAGTAAGGTTTGCAAAAAAAACTAGTGAAATTCTGTTTTCAGGACACATACCCTTCTTTTAGGAAATCCGTATATGGACAGGGCACAACATTCGCTATGACCAAAACACTGGCTTCCCCGGTCGTAGAAGCTGATCACCTTCTTCGATGCATGTTCCTCTAGTACTTTTCCTGGGTGGCTATTAAAATGGTGAGCCTCCCCGTTTCTTTGGCTTGCTCCCAAATTTATTGCAGTTTTGAGTTCTTTCAGAACAGTGGTGGTACCATCGTTAAATCGTTTGGATTTCTCGATTGAACCGGGGTAAACAAATAGGACCTTTTTCCAAATTTATGTCCTTCTTTATTCTTAATGGAAATTCAGGGTCCGTTTTGAAATTTAGGAATAAGTTTTCGATAAAACTGAGGGTAGTATTTTACAGATGCAACCTTTCATTGACGGAAGTCCTCAGGAGAACAGGACCACATATCTGGAGTCTCCCGGATCACACATTCACAAGTTGATAACTTTTGTGAGTAGTCGTGCTATAAAAATCTCCGTCTACCCGAACCTATTAGGACGAACATGGCTGAAGGTTATCTTCCTGGCTCTCTCCTCAAAAATAGTTTCAGGAAATTAATTTGGGGGTAGTGGGTTCCCCCTCCGGAAACTTTCATCCAATTACGGGTCATTTACGTTCACATATTGATAAGATGAGGTAACAGTCTCTTCTGCCTTCTCATCTGTCCAGGTCCTTAATAAGGCTTCCAATGGACCTTTTATTGGCCTCCCAAATAGCAGAGTTGCGGGAGCCATCCCGGTTGAACTATGTGGTACCTCCCGATTACGCAAAAAACGCGGCGGGCAGGAATAGATCCCACAGATCCGGTTTTTCGTGTGCCAGCTTCCTCAGGATAGAAATGAGAGTCCCATTGAACCTCTCTACCTGGCCGTTCCCTTGTGGATGGTACGGACTACAATGAAAGTGTCTGGCTTGAAATAGCTTAAAAACTTCTTCCGTTAGTTTCCCCTTGAACTGTGAGCCATTATCAGTCAAGATTTGATGCGGGAATCCTAATCTTGTGAATATTGTAAGTAGTGCCTCTGCTACATGTTTTGAATCAATTGATGGCAGGGCTACCGCCTCTCCCCACATAGAACAAGTGTCCACCAGAGTAAGGATGTAACTGTTCCTCCTCTTGGTCCGAGTGAGAGGTCCCACAATATCCACTGCAACCCTCTCAAAAGGTGTTCCCACTATGGGCATTTCCCCTAGAGTTGCAGGAGCAGTCCAGTGCTTTGGAGCTACCCTTTGACATTCTGGACAGGATTTGACATATCTTTTTATATCCTCCGTTATCCCTGGCCAGAAGTAATGACAAGCTATACGCTGTCCTGTGGCGCTGATCCCCATGTGACCACTGAAGGGAATCGCATGCCCGAGTTCCATCACATATGAAGTGGGAAGAACCAGCTGGTTGTGACCATTTGTTCCAGTTCCGGCCTTCCTATACAATAATTTGTTCTTCATAAAGTATTCTCCTTTGCTTGGAGGTGTGTGGCATTTGGGCAATTTTTTAAAACATGGCTTAAGTGTCCTATCCTCAGCCTGCGCCTTCCTCATCTCCTCCGGATGAGCATTTATAGGTTCAATTTCTTCTTCCTTTTTCTGTGACCTGGTCTGCATTGTCGCCATGATCACAGGTCTCTCGGGATTCCCCAAGAAGACGTACCTACACCCCAATATCAGAGGGTAGATTGGTTCATCTATCACTGCTGCTCCGATTTCTCCTTCCACATAGCGAGTTTTCACCGTTATCCTTGCGATGGGAAGTGTCATGAGTGGTATGTCCTTAGTCGCCCCTTGTATTTCCACTGTTTCTGTGGTATACTGACTTGGGTCCACTAGGCTAGACTTCACAACTGAATCATAATCCAAACCTGTATCATAAAGGCACCTTATGGTGACCCCATTACAAATAACATCCTCACAAACTGGGGGGTGATAAGGTTCCTGCTGTCCATTAGGATTAACCTTTAATCTTTGAGTCCCCGACTTCATTGCAGCAATGTTTGAAGGTTTCCTTCTACAAAATTCGGTGTTATGGTTGTCTTTCTTACACCATTTGCACCATCTTTTTCCTTGGTTTAACGGTTTTCTTTCATTATATTTTTGGTCATTGAACTGTGAGTTTCTGTCACGATAGTCATTTCTTGGCCTATCAAAGTTTGTCCTGCCTTTATTACCCTGTTCTCGGTTATCAAATTTATTAAATTGCTGTGGAGCTTTAAAATTTTCTATGTGCTTCTTTTTAGTGCCACTTACCTCTGCCTGGGCTGCCTGATACCTCTCAGCGACATTTAAAACCTCCCCCAACCTCTCTGCACCTTGTTCCATGAGAAATTTTCTCAAGTCTGGAGCCATGGACTCTCTTAATTGCTCTATCATGATCATTTCTTTAAGATCTTGGGTCTTCCCCAGAGCAGTCCATTTCTCCAAATAGGTTTCCAGTCTGGCAGAGAATTGGTGGTATGTCTCCCCAGACAACAGTTTGGCATTTCTAAATTTCTTACGGTAAAATTCATCATTTCTGTCGTATCTTAATAACAAAGCCTGCTTTAGCATGTCATAATTGTCTTGGTCTTCTCTGTTCATTTTTGCGAAGACTTCATAAGAAGTACCTCTCAATCCCTGTGATAACTTTAAACTCCACCTCTCTCTCTCTAACCCATATGTAGTAGCTAATAACTCAAAACGACTGAGGTACCCCTCGATGTCATCGTCTTTCTCAACAAAATGGTCTAAGTGAAACCCCATAGCTGAGTTTGAGACTCCCTGACTGGGCGTAGCATCTGAGGCAAAAGGGCTGGCACCATTTCAGGAGCATGGCCTTGTAATTCCAGCTCCCTTAGTCGTAATTCATGCTCCCTTTGTAACCTTCTATCTTCTGCCTCCCTTTGCTGTCGTTTTTCTTCTGCCTCTAATGCTTTAGCCTCTTTGTCAGCCTCAATCTGCAGCCTCCTAAGTTCTCTATCAGCCTCAATTTGTAACCTCTTCTCTTCAGCTAACCTCCTATCTTCCCTTTCAATATACTTGTCACATTCAGCAGTTACATACTGAATTAAAACCTGACCATCCATTCCCATTTCCTTCGCCGTTAGCACAGCAGCTGATCTGAACTTTGCCAGCTCAGCCATCACACAAAATAACAATGACCCAGGTAAATCTAATTACTTAATGACAGGTAATTCTAATGATCAAATGACAGGTAATTCTAATTATCAAATGACAGGTAATTCTAATCAATAAATAGGCCAATGTAATTCTAATTAATTAATTAATTAACTAACTGGCTGTGAAGATTCACCAACTTTGATTTCCCATTTTTATTTTAAGGGACACTTTTAAATTTTTACAATTTGTCCCCCTAGTTTAGTTCTCCCACTAGGAGATTTTAATATTTATGATTATCTAATTATCCCTGGACAAGACCCCAATATTGTAGTGGTTTTGATGGTATTGTATGGTTGAGATGTTACCTAGTGTAATGAATGAGGTCAGCTGTGAAGGCTCCTGAGATAAATGTTGATGCGAATTACAGAAGGCCCTTCTTACTACCACTTACGACCTCAAACATATCTCTTTTTTCTAATGAATGTAGCTACGTTAAAAGTCTAGGGTACTGAAATGTAATGTGTTGTAGTAGATTACCCACACACACACAGATATTTAATAAGTCTAATAATAATAATAATATAATGTTTATAACACACTGAACTAACTCAGGCTGTTTTAGTTTTAAATATTAAATCTTTTGGTAAATTTATTTGTTCTGATCCAAACGTTTGTTGGTCAGAACATATGAAATATTATGGAGTTATAAATGGAATGCATAATTATATGACATAATAAAATGGAATGTGATTACAAAGGTATGTTATAAGTCTGGTTAATATTAATTATATTAGATTGTCCCAGGAGACTATTACTGAATGTACTGTTGGGGTGGTATCATCACGCCCAGTCTATGACTACTAAACATTGTCCATTGACTTATGGGATGAATACATGGTTTATTTTCCCACAATGGTATGTCTTTATTTGATGGTGAATTAGTTGATAAATTAGTTGATAAATCAGTTGGTGAACTTCCAGCAGGCCAGACCTCACTTATCTCGACTGCGTCGATCTTGTACAGGAGTCTGGTGGCCCCTCCTGTCCGTGCTGGGGGATAATATACGGCTGCTCTGACACAATGTTAGACTGCACTGGTCCACGCTTGTGTATATTACAACAGCATTCGGCACCTCTTCGGTGCCAAACAGAAACTCACAATTCTGAAATAAAAGTTTTGTGGCATGTGTCAGAACTCTACCAACTGAGCCACTTCTGCACACAACACTACACAACAACACCACACAGACTGGGTCAGATCTCTCTGACCACACAGTACATCTTACCTAGTTGTTTTCATATAGTACTAGTTCCCCAAGACTACCTTGCATCTGAGATATGTTCAATAGCTTCCTTCTATTCAATAAGATAGGTGATATGTTCCACTGATCTCACAATAGATCCGCCTCCATAGTTTTAGTAGGCGTCCATATATTTTGTTTGTCTCTAGACCCTGAACTTTGGCTGGGGATCTAGAGCGAGCACTTACTTGTCGTAATCATTTTATATGATATGGCAGTATCAATCACTCGAAATATTAAAATGTACAAAAGAATTGCTTTCATTCTTACCAGAATTCAGAATTGAGAACACAGTTAAATGCTAGCAAAACTCAGCTGAGCTGCTGTGTATCTGATGGCGTCCCACTAAAAATTATGTATTATCTTCTGGAAACAACACCACAGGTACTACACCACTGTGTCTCTGGACAGTTTTGTAACGAATGGCAAAAATGCGCATCTCTGTCCTGCCAATATGATTTCATTCATCCAATCACCGACTCCTCCCCCCCCCCTAACTTTCAAATCTACAACCAAAAGTCAAATTCCAGTCAGCTCTCAGTCAAGTATGTATTACTGTCTGTTGGTCCGTCTGTCTCTACTTGTTTTTTCATAAAAAACACTCTTGGTTCTTGGACCCCTCCATGCAGTACCCTATACACTTCTGCCTCCGAAGTTATTTTTAGCCACAATTCTCCATCATTTCCCCTCTCTTTAATTACAGCTCGATTTTAGCACTTGAGTCTCAAGGCCGCAAATTTTGAAAATTTAGTGACATTTTTTAACAGTGCAGTCGCTCGTCTGATATGAACAACACAGTCTTTTGTCAATATCTTCATTATTATCTATCCGTCTGTATAATTTAAAGTATATTATTTCTCTGCTCAAGACGGGCTATCAAACTAGCTAGGTTTTATATTCCTAACATTATTATTAAGAAAAAGTTACTTTTTCAAGGTTAGTTGTTTTTTTGAAATATGTTCGAGAACCTTCTCCACGGCTTTTGCCGCTGAATTCAAATAACAATCAAGTATCGTAAAAGTCCAAGAAATGACTGTTTCTGACACGAGCTAAAGTCGTTTTTTTTGTCCATTTCCTTACCCTCTGTCAACTAGTGACGTGAATTTTTTTTTTTTTTTATTACCAATTGCGTCTTTTAGCCTTGCGATCTTCAAACACGTGTTCAGTCATATTTTTCCTTTTGGTGTCCTCCGTTCACTCCCGTCTACAATGGGTAAACGTTTCGTCTGCACGTCTAACTCGTTAGTTTTAAATGGCGGTGGGAAAGGCTGGCATGGGCGAGCATGACTCCTAGTATCTTACGCATTATTTTTAACCCTACATTTTATCGTTAAATTTGGAGATATTTTAACGTTGTATCATGGTAAATTCATCACAAGAAGAACTGTGGGAAATTAGGCTAAGGAAATTGGAATGACTTGGGCACAGCTGAAAAAGACAGCCCAGAATAGAAATCGATGGCGAGCAACTGTTTCAGCCCTATGTTCCACGGGGAACAGACAGGAATGATGATGATGAAACTATTTTTCACCATTACCTACAACACACAAATAAACACTTTGAATGTGTTGCACATCGTGACATGATGAGCATTTGTTTTTATTGTAGGCTTTCTCCACTTGCACGGAATACCCCTCACGACAAACACATTTTTATTCATTGGCAAATAACTCTAACATACACCTTTTTTCGTTCTATTTCGAAAGAATTTTCTCTTTCTATTCAGTACAAAAACTCTTACTCAATTATATTCCTAATATATAGCACAGCCTTTGACAATTAAAATCAATGTAGGCACAATACAAACCAATGTGAAAGACCGACCTTTGCTTTTGGTGCACTTTTTTCTAGTGTTCTTGTGTAGTTCATGTGATATCCTTTGTGTCCATGTTCTTCCAGCGCTATCTATAGCATCTTCCCGTGTGTTTGCTCAGTAACTGTGTGGCTGATAATGGCAATGTTAGATTCGATTTTTCATTTTAATACTTGTGTTGCAGCTCACAAAGCTCTTTTAAAGCGAATATTGCAAATAAAACGACATTATTTGGGGAAAAGAAATATCGCTCTTCGGTAGAACGTTTCATCTGGGACAACGAAGACATCCAGTGAGAAAATGTAAGAGGTAATTAATATGACAAGATCATTACATTGCAGACAAAAATCAGGCAAAATTTATTGGTTACAAAGTTAGAAAAGAGAGAGCAAAAAAAGCAGCGGAAATCATGAAAGAGCCATGATAATGTGACCACTGAGAAAACAGTGTAAATAAACAACTGGAACGCCCGTTAGACAGACATTAGTGAAAGGCATTGTCATCCAAGATATTAGGCATCACACGCGATGAAACACACAGACATAGTGACCAACAAACCAACACACAGATATAGTGACCAACAAACCAACACACAGACATAGTGACTAACAAACCAAACACACAGACATAGTGACCAACAAACCAACACACAGACATAGTGACCAACAAACCAACACACAGACATAGTGACCAACAAACCAACACACAGACATAGTGACCAACAAAACAACACACAGACATAGTGACCAACAAACCAACACACAGATATAGTGACCAACAAACCAACACACAGACATAGTGACCAACAAACCAACACACAGACATAGTGACCAACAAACCAACACACAGACATAGTGGCCAACAAACCAACATACGGAGATAGTGACTAACAAATCAGCACACAGACATAGTGACCAACAAACCAAACACAGACATTGTTACCAACAAACCAACACACAGAAATAGGGACCAACCAACCAACACACAGACATAGGGACCAATAAACCAAACACAGACATAATGACCAACAAACCAACACACAGACATAATGACCAACAAACCAACACACAGAAATAGTGACCAACAAAGTAACACACATACATAGTGACCAACAAACCAACATACAGACATAGTGACCAACAAACCAACACACAGATATAGTGACCAACAAACCAACACACAGACATAGTGACCAACAAACCAACACACAGACATAGTGACCAACAAACCAACATACAGACATAGTGACCAACAAACCAACACACAGACATAATGACCAACAAACCAACACACAGAAATAGTGACCAACAAACCAACACACAGACATAGTGACCAACAAACCAACATACAGACATAATGACCAACAAACCAACACACAGAAATAGTGACCAACAAACCAACACACAGACATAGTGACCAACAAACCAACACACAGACATAATGACCAACAAACCAACACACAGAAATAGTGACCAACAAACCAACACACAGACATAGTGACCAACAAACCAACATACAGACATAGTGACCAACAAACCAACACACAGACATAATGACCAACAAACCAACACACAGACATAATCGCCTTTTACGACATGCCTATTCCTGTTTTGTCTAATTGACACACATGCATAGTGGCTAACAAACCAACACACCAAAGAAAACACTCAACACACAGATAGTGCTTAGTGCCAAGCATACACACAGACGGAATAATCGACACACATACATGTGTGCTACCGTTTGTCTGAATGTTGCATCTCTGGATAACGCATACCAATACGCGTTACACTCTATACCCCAAGTGTTTCAATTTAGCAGAGTTGATTCCAACAGAAGGTTTTGATTCATTTCAGAGAAATAATAAACACGTCATTGTATCCTTGCTTCTCCTGGTTCCACAGATACGGCAGGTGGTGGCATTTGTGCAGAGGATGAGAACAGTGTTTGCACTTTGATGGTTCTCTGATAACAAATACCATCTATAATTGCGACTTTGCAGTGTTGCTGTTTATTACGATTTTGTTTTTCTTTCTTTTGTGTGTGTTTGGATTGGATGTTTTTAACGTGGTTAGTGAGTTATACAGGCTTTTTTTTGCTTTTGTAAATTAGTTTAAGATGGAGGAGAAAACATATAAAACATATAAGGTATTTACACACTTATTCCGAGTCAGACGAGTCTAACATATTGATGACTATTCTCGGCTGAACGAACGACAGTCCATCTTTTTTCCTATAATCATTTTCCTCTTTTAAGATATGATCTTCACATTTACACCAATAATCTTTGTCTATCTGCGAGAGGGCGGCATATGTTAGTTCTTTCATATTGCAAAGTTTGAAAGTTTTATTTTCAGCTGCCACCTGTCCTTTAACTTTTGCCCAAACGAGTTCAATTGGGTTTTAATGTGAATGATAAGGTGGCAGTCTCAAACACGTATGACCATGAAGTTGAATCAACTTGTCTATATGGAAGATCTTGGTCTTTTGTGATTTCTTAACAAGGGACAGTAATTCAGGTTTCAGAAACCCCTCGTTAAATGGAATGTCTTCTTTTTTGAGCTAAATCTTTATAGCATCTTTTGTACTCGAAGATGTCGGGATTTTGTCTTCTTCTGCCACAGCGTTGTAGTATGATGCGTTGTCCATTATCAGACAGGATGGTCTGTCTAGGGACGGAAGAAGAGCATTGTAGCGTTCAGTTTGCTGAGTCTATGATTGTATATGTGCCTGGTTAATTTCTGGGGATTCTAATTATTAAATTCCTGGTCAAAGGGCATTAATTCATGTTTTACTGGGATGGTAGTTGACAGTGGTAGTTGTCCCACTTGTCTGTAATGTCAGTGGTTTAAATTTAGGAACCAATGTCGGCTTTCCCTGATATATTTTCAAACCGCCTATTTTGAGCTGAGCTCAAAGGTCTTGCGTGTCAGAGCGCAAGCGCGAGTTTTTTCTGGCGTGATTTTGGAGAGAACGACTGTGTTAGAGTCGTGCTGTGATTTTGACAGGATCAAGATGGGTTCTTTAAAAGGTCCTCTGTGTGTCGACAAAGATGTCGAATATTATAGTTATATTCTATACGCCTAGGATAGGCAAGTGAGTGTGGTGATTGTGATTCTGAAGGGACAGTAAGTTAATTTACTCTTAGAACTGTTTTCCCCGTTTGCAAGAATCTTACGTGACTTATATTGTAGCCAGCATATGACTTTTCCCCTGGGCGGGAGAAAATCCACCTCAGTACATTTGAAAAGAAGCTCACAATGTTTCCTAATATTATGCACTAGGATGGTGCAGGCCGAAAGGTACTTTATATTAAACTCATATATTGAATGTACTTAAATATATGAAAACGTTAGAGGTGTTTCAAGAACTCTGTGACTACTACACGTTTAGTTACAAGAGTGTGACGTTATTTGGATGCCTGTCTTCCATGAACTTTAACTACGCATTCGCACATATTGATTGAAGTCTACTCACATTACATCATATATCTATTACACCTCATATATTCAAGATCTCCACACGAATGCCAGCGTTGTTGCGGCCAACCAGGGCCTGCATACAATTATACCAGCCTAGCTGACGCTGTAGCATTCCTAATATTATTCTGAACAATTCGCTTCATTGGCCAAACTGTACCTGCACTATTTGTGTCACGGTCACCTGCTACGCTTGGACAAGCACAGACCACACATGACTGTTTACACCTGTGGTATCCAGTGTGAACTTACCACCCAAGTCTCTCACGTTACATTTCTAAACTTAACATTTACACGGGCAGCAGTAAACCCAACCTTAACAAGCATTTTCAATCCACTCTTTAAATATGTTACCGTTCATCTCGGTATGATAGTCCCGGTTGTCCGTATAATTGGAAGTGAAAATAAGTTCAGCATTTTTTACTAGCCCATTATGTCTGCTGCCTGCATGTGCCATTATCAGACGTTGTCCTTTTCCACTGGGTACACATCTTTTATTCGTTCCATCTGATAATTGCCATTCCTTTTCCCTTGTGTGGTGAGCATTGATCCAAGTTTCATCCACATACACAATATCATAATCTTTATTACGCATTTCCCGTACTTCACGTAAATATTTAATTCTCATAGATACTAAGTGCGGCTTCTCGCAGATGACGTTTCTTCCACTAGCGTACTTCCTAAACGTAAAGCCAATGCTTCTAACAGTTCTCCATAATGTTGATTTCGACACATCAATGTCATTGTATGTTCTCGGCCGAATTTTCAGTTTTCTTAGTGTCACAGTTTCTTTGGAATTAAACATTCTACAAATCTCTCTTCTAATCACACCCCTGTCAAAACTATCTATACTTCCTTTCTTCCTTGCGTCCTGGTACTGATTGAACTGAGAATTCCATTAGATTTGAGTAATTGATAAAATGAGCGTTTACTTAAAACCAAAGTGTAAATAGTTCTCTTTTCAGGATTTGAGAGACTCCGATACAGTTTTCCACGCTTAGCTTCTCTGCAGAAATATTTATACATCTTCACTGCCATTGTATGCAGTGTAAGGAACGTGACCTTCATACCCATTGTATTACAGACCTAGAATACCGCAATATACGCCTATGCACGGTAATACACAATCAGTAGAACTGTAACTGAACACACCGGAAGGATCAATGTAAGGTGCAAAACAGTGCGGTAGTGAGCTGATACACCGGGAAAATCATTTGAAATGCGTTCAAGATGTTAAAACGAAATAGTTCACAAATATGAAGGGGTAAGCCCTCTCAATACATGGTTGGACTAGGAGGTGGTCGATTTTGTATACTTTAAATAAAGAAAATTTAAAACCATAAGTTTGTTAACGAGGAAAAAAATGTCCCCCTTGGGACATAGCGATCATTAGGTCATATGCAAAGTTGCAACAATTACGATCAAGTAGTTGCAGAGATATTGAATATTAAACAGCGACAAACATTGTGAAACGCACTATAGTCACAAATCCTATGAGTGAATTAATTAAAGTGTTTAGAAATGACGTCATCGAACTTGGGGTAGAATTGCCCAGTAGTTAGGACGGAAGCGATGTTTTGAGAGAAGGGGGTGAAGTGAGTTGTTCTTGAGCACGGGATGAGCGAAGTCAGTTTGTGTTTACCATCTTGTAAGGCTGATTTGCTATGTGATATTTCATGGAAAGACTGGTTAGTAGATTACACAAGAATATGTACTTATGAACCCGATTGAAGTTATCAAAGTGTGTAGACAGTAAATAAAAGTATTCATTCATATTTTACACCAGCCTAATCTTATTTTCCTGAGCGTCATTAGCCAATGACCTTTGTTTACATTAGGTAATCAAGCATAGAGTGCTACCACATTTACGACGATCTTACAGCCTGCATCAGTAAAAACAGTACGAGTCTCCTAAGAACACCTGAGTTATATTACAATTTATATCTGTAATCACCATCTCTGGCAGTCGCCAATAACACTACAGAAGAATATTGAAAGAAAATACTGCCACCAAATTCACCTGTCACAGAACGTTTATTTCATCCTTTTCTCACTGTCACACTAGACTTGATTTGGTGACACAGTCTTCCCCTCCCCCGGTCACAAGACATTCCACAACCCCCTTCCCCCCTTTATCGAAGAATTTAATCAGTGATTGTTGCCTGCCTGCTGTTTACTATTTTATCAATGTCATCTTGTTATGTTGTTGCAGATTAATATCATCATTGAATGTAATCAGTTATCGTTGCCTGAGGATAAAGGAATAATGTTACTATCAGTGCCAGGAAAAGTATTAAACAGGATTATCGAGAGATTAAAAGAGTCCATAGATGTCGTACCGATAGGTTTGGAAGTTATTTATGGTCCCGTCTGAGTAGAGTAGATGGTGATAGTACGTGAGAAAAAGGTGTGAGAAATAGATTTCACGAGTGAATAGCTTAAGGAGAAGATCTGTCTCTGGAATGAGTAAGTTTCTCTAGTCCAGCCTATCTATACGACTATAATTTAGTACAAGACAATCTTTCCCTCCCCATACATATAATTATGAGTTTAACTACACACACACACAGCTACGTGACAACAAGACACACAAACGTGAAAAACTACGGTTAATTGGGTACGGGTCTGACCAACACACAAAGTTAAGTTTTTGTTGTTGTTTATTATCATTAAACTTAACAACACCAAATATCTAAAGAAAGATCAACTAAAATCAGATTTACATACATAGGAAATAACTGAATAAATGTGCCCTCCCCCTCTTGAGAAAAGAACCCAAAAAGTTAATAACCCAAAGGTCAAATGTTACAGAATAGACAGTAAAGAAACAAGTTCCTACTAAATGCTACCCAGTAAAGTAAACAATTTTTAGCAAAATCCAGGTTAGTATGATCCCGTAACAAAGAAAAATATTCGCTCTCTCTCTGACATACAGTGGCCACTCAATCACGCTTACGTAATCTTGGTGATATCCCTCGGAATTACAATGGTTCCTGAATATACAAATTGCAAGGTGCATTTCCCAAATTGGCCCCAGTCCATCCTCTAATAAATAAGGTTTATAAGGTGGACGCCTAATTTGGTGGTTTATTCCTGGATGGACAAATGTCACCTCGAACAGTTAGTGTAGAAAAACCGAGATCTTGGGGTTTACCGTAAACAGAGGAAAATACTTCCAGTAGTGGGAAACCTCTGGTTGCTAAAAACAACTTGTTACAATTGATAAATGATGGTAATCCTATCGGCTGGCTCTATGGTGAGTGCCAATTCTGAAACAGCGTAACTCTTCTGGATTAAAAAAAAATCCACTTGGATACGACTGTCAAAAGTCGGGAGTAATGTTATTGGTTTCACACCCCAGTGGGCTGATAAAATTGAACAAAATTTTTCTGGGTTTTGTAAGTCCAGTTAAACTTATAATTTAAAATGTTTCTTTGTCTCTTTGGCCAGTCCTGTTCACAAATGAACTTGGGGACGCGCACGCCAAGAAAAAAGACAACATTAACCATTCAGTAAATGATGAAAAAAGGACCGAAAAAGACCGCTGGCCGCTCGTGTGATCAGGTCTGCGTGGAATAAAGAACATTTATGAAAACAAAATGCTACTATCCTATATATCTACATATGCACACGGACGGGGACAAGACGACCTCTTATCTACTCCGTCAGTTCTGATTAAATTTAAAAGGCACACAGTGACTTTCTTTACACCTATACGGTCAGCTTTTCGCCAGCACGGCGATTTCACGACGGATAAGGCTATGCAACACTCCCCCGCCCCTTACGGGTGCGTTAACGATCAGTGTACGATGTAAATTATTATTTAATGGTCCCTACGCGCACTTACATAAATATCGCCTGTCGTTAATAGCTATTAAATTGTCGCCGTCTGTTGGTCATCGTATGGTATTAACCAATAGTCACTACTAAAATACACAAAATGAAATATAACGTGAATTCTATTCTGCCACTATCAGTCGCGCCTAGCATATATTCAGTCAACTAAAAGCGGGTGGTAAAATTAACATTAAACTGAACCTCTGGTATAAAATAGCTACGCATTATTATTTCACTGGTTTTAACAGCTAGGACTCTAAGTGAATTATAATGGTAAAAGCTTTAACACTTAAGCACTAATTTCTATTACCAGAAAATCCTCATGAAAAGATCCCCACGAATGCTATTAACACATTTAGCGAAATGGTTCTAGCTACTGCGTGCTTAGACTTATCTAAAAATTCTGAGTGACGACTGATAGCTGGTTTCGGAAGACACAGTTTATATATCGTCATGGTTGCTCTGATTTATAGATGATGCTACTTTTCACACTATAGTGCGTAGCAGAGAATCAGAAGCATGAGTCTCCCAGATAAACGTTTTGACGGTCGCTCTGTTGGGCGTTGCTAATCGACATCAGAGACTTAAAACCGTGTAACGGGGTTCTCGGAGATTTTGCCCGTATCTGAAGATCAAAGAGTTAACTCCCCTCTGTGTACGAACTTCAAAAAGGTCCGGTGTTTTTCACGTGCGGTCTGTCAGGTATCCGATGATTGACAGATCATCTCATGTGCGAAACTTGATAAACAAACCTGATTCGCTCCCTGTTATGACTGGCAGGTCGCGAAAGTTGGTAAACAACTTCGTTTGATTATGTTCAAGGAAAAGAGGCGTGGGTGAAGAATAAGCTTGTGTGAGTAAGACAGGCAGAAAAATGCGTGGTTTTGCTAGCAAATCATAGAACGCTGTAGTGGATTTTGATGGTATTGTATGGTTGATGTTACCTAGTGTGATGTATGAGGTCAGCTGTGATGGCTCCTGAGATAAATGTAGATGTGAATTACAGAAGGCCCTTCTTACTACCACTCACGACCTCACACATATCTTTTTTTTTACTAATGAATGTAGCTACGTTAAAAGTCTAGGGTACTGATATGTAATGTGTTGTGGTAGATTACACACACACACACAGATATTTAATAAGTCTAATAATATTAATAAACTTTATAACACACTGAACTAACTCAGGCTATTTTAGTTTTAAAATTTAAATCTTTTGATAAATTTATTTGTTCTGAACCAAATGTTTGTTGGTCAGAACATATGAAATATTATGGAATTATAAATGGAATGCATAATCATATGATATAATAAAATGGAAAATGTGTACCTAATTATTTCAAATGACTGGTTAATAATAATTATATTAAGATAGTCCCAGGAGAACTTATTACTAGATATGCTGTTGGGGTGGTGTCATCACTCCCACTGTGTGACTACCAAAACATTGTCCATTTACTGATGGGGGGAATACAAGTTTTTTTTCACAAAATGGTATGTTCTAGTTGATGGTAATATAGTTGGTGAGTTAGTTAGTAAATTAGTTGGTGAATGTCCAGCAGGCCAGACGCTCACGTATCTTGACTGAGTAGTTCTGGTGCTGGAATCTGGTGGCCCACTCCTCTCCGTATCTGGAGTACAACGATAGACTTCACTGACACCAATCTTAGTCTGCACAGGCACACTCTTGTGTAGTTTTATAACAACATTTGACACCACTTCGGTGCCAAATAGAAACTCACAATTCTGAAACAAAAGTATTGGGTCATGTGTCAGAACTCTACCTCCTGAGCCACTTCTGCACACAACACGACACCACAACACCACACAGAATGGGTCAGATCTCTCTGACCACACAGCATATCTTACCCAGTTGGTTTCACATAGTACTAGTTCCCCAAGACTACATTGCATCTGAGATATGTTCAATAGCTTCCTGCTATTGAATAAGATAGGTGATATGTTCCACTGATCTCAACACTAGATCCTTTTTCATAGTTTTATTTAGGCGTTCCTATATATTTTCTTTGTATGTATGTCTTTAGACCCTGAACTTGGGCTGGGGACCTAGAGCGAACACTTACTTGTCGTAATCATTTTTATGATATGGCAGTATCAATCACTCAAAATATTAAAATGTACAGAATAAATACTGTTCATTCTTACCAGAATTCAGAATTGAGAACACAGTTAAATTTGCTAGCAAAACTCAGCTGAGCTGCTGGCTGTATGATGGCGTCCCACTGTATATTTGTATTCTTCTGGAATCAACACCACTATTACTTTAAACTGCGTCTCTGAACAGACTTATGTCAAATGGCAAAATTTCACCTCTCTGTCCCGCTACTATAAAATACGTTGACCAATCGCCGACTTCCCCCCTAACTTTCAAATCGACAACCAAAAGTCACTTCAGTCAGATCTCAGTCAAGTATGTATTACGGTCTGTTAGTCCGTCTGTCTCTACTTGATTTTTCATAAAAAAACACACTTGGTTCTACATGCATTTCCTACACGAATCTGCCTCCTAAGTTATTTTTAGCTACAATTCTCCACCATTTCCCCTCTCTTTAATAACAGCTCGATTTTAGCACTTGAGTCTCAAGGCCGCAACTTTTGAAAATTTAGTGACATTTTTTAAAAATGCAGTCGCTCGTCTGATATGAACAACACAGTCTTTTGTCAATATCTTCATTATTATCTATCCGTCTGTATAATTTAAAGTATATTATTTCTCTGCTCAAGACGGGCTATCAAACTAGCTAGGTTTTATATTCCTAACATTATTATTAAGAAAAAGTTACTTTTTCAAGGTTAGTTTTTTTTTTTAAAATATGTTCGAGAACCTTCTCCACGGCGTATTGCCGCTGAATTCAAATAACAATCAAGTATCGTAAAAGTCCAAGAAATTACTGTTTCTGACACGAGCTAAAGTCGTTTTTTTATTCCATTTCCTTACCCTCTGTCAACTAGTGACGTGAATTTTTTTCTTACCAATTGCGTCTTTTAGCCTTGCGATCTTCAAACACGTGTTCAGTCATATTTTTCCTTTTGGGGTCCTCCGTTCTCTCCCGTCTACAAAGGGTAAACGGTTCGTCTGCACGTCTAACTCGTCAGTTTTCAATGGCGGTGGGAAAGGATGGCATGGGCGAGCATGTCTCCTAGTATCTTACGCATTATTTTTATCCCTACCTTTTATCGTTAAATTTGGAGATATTTTAACGTTGTATCATGGTAAATTCATCACACATCTCCCCACCTGAGAACATGCACTACGGCAAGTTCCAAAATCAGTGATACACATAGATAAAATCTCTCCTCACTCCTGCCACTACTCTAATTTTGATCACAGGGGTGCCGAGATAGGAAATCTGCACCGACATTCAATGATCCTGGGATGTATTCGATAATAAACTGATAAGGTTGCAATAACAAAGACCACCTCAACAATCTTGCGTTTTCATGCTCAGCCTGAGATAAGAATACCAGGGGCTGATGATCCGTCTGGACCACAAAAGTCCTACCATACAGATAGATTTGGAACTTCTTTATTGCCCAGATTAACGCTAAACATTCCTTTTCGCTTGTAGAATATCCTTGTTCCGCTTTATTCAATTTGCGGCTTGCATAAGCGACTGGGTTCAGTTCCCCATCGGGTGAAGATGACCTCTGCAACAAGGCCGCCCCGAGGCCTACATTACTTGCATCTGTTCTCACCACAAAGTCCTGTGTCAAATCAGGCAATTTGAGAATAGGCTTGCTAGTGAGTTTTTCCTTTAATTCTTGGAAAGCTAATTCACATTGCGCAGTCCAAATAATTTTATCTGGAAGTCCCTTGCGAGTCAGATCAGTCAGAGGAGCACAAATAGAGTTTATATTTTTGATAAAATCCGCATAACGACACGAATGATCGCACGTCCTTTTTTGTTTGTGGTCTAGGTGCTCTCTGCAGTTTTTCCAAGTTCTTGGGATCAGGGGTCATGTTACCCTGATATACAGTGTGTCCCAAGAATTCCAACTCTTTGCATCCAATACAACATTTTGTTGGCCTAGCAGTTAAGTTCGCCTCCCTAAGCCTATCAAATAACATTTTTAAAGCGTCAATGTGTTCTTCAAATGTCTCTGTGGCGACGAGAATATCATCCATGAAATTCGTGATACATGGGTTATTCAGGGGATCCAACAATTTGCGCATCATCCTTGAAAATACACTCGGAGCATTTTTCAATCCAAATGGTAGCATGTTGAATTCATAATGTCCTTCCGATGTGCTAAACGCTAAATAAGGTCTCACTTCAGGCTTCACTGGAATCTGGTAATAGCCTTTACTAAGATTCACCTTTGAAAAGTATTTTGCCTTGTTTAATCTGGCAAATAACTGTTTTGTGTCTGGTAATGGATCCACTTGTCCTTCTGTGACAGCATTCAGTTTCCTGTAATCTATGCACAGTCTGTGTTCCCCAGACGGTTTTCTCAACAAAACTACACTGGAGCTAAAAGATGATTCACTGTGTGAAATAATCCCCTCCTTCAACAAATAATCTATTTCTTCCTTCAATGCCTTCTCCTTCGCGAACGGAATAGAATAGGCTCTCATACAGATTGGGTTTGAGTCTACCAGTTTCATGTCATACTGTAGCAAATTTGTATGTCCTGGTTTATCTGTTAATACATCTGTATGTTCCTCCAGAACCTGTTGAACTCTCTCCCTCTGATTTTTAGTCAGGTGCTTACTGACTTTTACTTGTGCCGCTGTTTCACAAGGATGTAATGGGTATTCATGCGAGGTGAGTGGTTCCTTTTGCATTTGAGTTGCGATAGCCAAGGTCAGTAAGGGGGTGCTTTCCTGGAGTGGTCTGTCCAGATACTTCTTTAACAGGTTTACATGATAAACTTTCTCCTTCCCCTTGTTGTCAATTTTATAGTTTGTTCTAGACACCTTCTCTAGAACCGTATATGGACCTTGCCATCCAATTTGTAATTTATTCTGGCTGCCGGGTAGTAGAAGAAGCACCTTCTCTCCCACAGCTAGTTCTCTGTCCTTTGCCTTCCTATTAAAATATGCTGCATGTTTCTTCCTGGCTTGTCTCAAATTATCATTTGCCAGTTTCCATCCAGCTTTCAGACGAGTGGTCAGTTCGTTCACGTATTGATAAGATGAGATAACAGTCTCTTCTGCCTTCTCATCTGTCCAGGTCCTTAATAAAGCTTCTAATGGACCTTTTATTGGCCTCCCAAACAGCAGAGTTGCGGGAGCCATCCCGGTTGAACTATGTGGTACCTCCCATTACGCAAACAACGCGGCGGGCAGGAATTGATCCCACAGATCCGGTTTTTCGTGTGCCAGCTTCCTCAGGATAGAAATGAGAGTCCCATTAAACCTCTCTACCTGGCCGTTCCCTTGCGGATGGTACGGACTACAATGAAAGTGTCTGGCTTGAAATAGCTTAAAAACTTCTTCCGTTAGTTTCCCCTTGAACTGAGAGCCATTATCAGTCAAGATTTGATGCGGGAATCCTAATCTTGTGAATATTGTAAGTAGTGCCTCTGCTACATGTTTTGAATCAATTGATGGCAGGGCTACCGCCTCTCCCCACATAGAACAAGTGTCCACCGGAGTAAGGATGTAACTGTTCCTCCTCTTGGTCCGAGTGAGAGGTCCCACAATATCCACTGCAACCCTCTCAAAAGGTGTTCCCACTATGGGCATTTCCCCTAGAGTTGCAGGAGCAGTCCAATGCTTTGGAGCTACCCTTTGACATTCTGTACAGGATTTGACATATCTTTTTATATCCTCCGTTATCCCTGGCCAGAAGTAATGACAAGCTATACGCTGTCCTGTGGCGCTGATCCCCATGTGACCACTGAAGGGAATCGCATGCCCGAGTTCCATCACTTTATCCCTATATGAAGTGGGAAGAACCAGCTGGTTGTGACCATTTGTTCCAGTTCCGGCCTTCCTGTATAATAGTTTGTTCTTCATAAAGTATTCCCCCTTGCTTGGAGGTGTGTGGCATTTGGGCAATTTTTTAAAACATGGATTGAGTGTCCTATCCTCAGCCTGCGCCTTCCTCATCTCCTCTGGATGAGCATTTATAGGTTCACCATCTTCCTCCTTTTTCTGTGACCTGGTCTGCACTGTCGCCATGATCACAGGTCTCTCGGGATTCCCCAAGAAGACGTATCTACACCCCAATATCAGAGGGTAAATTGGTTCATCTATCACTGCTGCTCTGATTTCTCCTTCCACATAGCGAGTTTTCACCGTTATCCTTGCGATGGGAAGTGTCATGAGTGGTATGTCCTTAGTCGCCCCTTGTATTTCCACTGTTTCTGTGGTATACTGACTTGGGTCCACTAGGCTAGACTTCACAACTGAATCATAATCCAAACCTGTATCATAAAGGCACCTTATGGTGACCCCATTACAAATAACATCCTCACAAACTGGGGGGTGATAAGGTTCCTGCTGTCCATTAGGATTAACCTTTAATCTTTGAGTCCCCGACTTCATTGCAGCAATGTTTGAAGGTTTCCTTCTACAAAATTCGGTGTTATGGTTATCTTTCTTGCACCATTTGCACCATCTTTTTCCTTGGTTAAACGGTTTTCTTTCAATGTATTTTTGGTCATTGAACTGTGAGTTTCTGTCTCGATAGTCATTTCTTGGCCGTTCAATGTTTGTCCTGCCTTTATTACCCTGTTCTCTATTTTCAAATTTATTAAATGGCTGTAGAGCTTTAAAATTTTCTATGTGCTTCTTTTTAGTGCCACTTACCTCTGCCTGGGCTGCCTGATACCTCTCAGCGACATTTAAAACCTCCCCCAACCTCTCTGCACCTTGTTCCATGAGAAATTTTCTCAAGTCTGGAGCCATGGACTCTCTTAATTGCTCTATCATGATCATTTCTTTAAGATCTTGGGTCTTCCCCAGAGCAGTCCATTTCTCCAAATAGGTTTCCAGTCTGGCAGAGAATTGGTGGTATGTCTCCCCAGACAACAGTTTGGCATTTCTAAATTTCTTACGGTAAAATTCACCATTTTTTTCGTATCTTAATAACAAAGCCTGCTTTAGCATGTCATAATTGTCTTAGTCTTCTCTGTTAATTTTTGCGAAAACTTCATAAGAAGTACCTCTCAATCCCTGTGATAACTTTAAACTCCACCTCTCTCTCTCTAACCCATATGTAGTAGCTAATAACTCAAAACGACTGAGGTACCCCTCGATGTCATCGTCTTTCTCAACAAAATGGTCTAAATGAAACCCCATAGCTGATGCTGAGGTTCCCTGACTGGGCGTAGCATCTGAGGCAAAAGGGCTGGCACCATTTTCAGGAGCATGGCCTTGTAACTCCAGCTCCCTTAGTCGTAATTCGTGCTCCCTTTGCAACCTTCTATCTTCTGCCTCCCTTTCGGCAGTCAATCTTTTATCTTCTGCTTCCCTTTGCAATCTTCTATCTTCTGCCTCCCTTTCGGCAGTCAATCTTTTATCTTCTGCTTCCCTTTGCTGTCGTTTTTCTTCTGCCTCCCTTCTCTTATCTTCTGCCTCAATCTGCAGCCTCTTAAGTTCTCTATCAGCCTCAATTTGTAACCTCTTCTCTTCAGCTAACTCCTATCTTCCCTTTCAATATACTTGTCTCATTCAGCAGTTACATACTGAATTAAAACCTGACCATCCATTCCCATTTCCTTCGCCGTTAGCACAGCAGCTGATCTGAACTTTGCCAGCTCAGCCATCACACAAAATAACAATGATCAAGGTAAAATCTAACTAATCAATAACTAAAGTAATTCTAATTAACCATTGACTAAGGTAATTCTAATTAACCAATTACTTAATTAATTACCACTGGCTGTGAAGATTCACCAACTTTTATTTTCACTTTCAATTTTAAGGGACACTTTTAATTTTTACAATTTGTCCCCCTGATTTTATTCTCCCACCAGGAGATTCTAATATTTATGATAAGCTAATTATCCCTGGACAAGACCCCAATATATGTAGTGGATTTTGATGGTATTGTATGGTTGATGTTACCTAGTGTGATGTATGAGGTCAGCTGTGAAGGCTCCTGAGATAAATGTAGATGTGAATTACAGAAGGCCCTTCTTACTACCACTCACGACCTCACACATACCTTTTATTACTAATGAATGTAGCTACGTTAAAAGTCTAGGGTACTGATATGTAATGTGTTGTGGTAGATTACACACACACACACACACACAGATATTTAATAAGTCTAATAATATTAATAAACTTTATAACACACTGAACTAACTCAGGCTATTTTAGTTTTAAAATTTAAATCTTTTGATAAATTTATTTGTTCTGAACCAAATGTTTGTTGGTCAGAACATATGAAATATTATGGAATTATAAATGGAATGCATAATCATATGATATAATAAAATGGAAAATGTGTACCTAATTATTTCAAATGACTGGTTAATAATAATTATATTAAGATAGTCACAGGAGAACTTATTACTAGATATGCTGTTGGGGTGGTGTCATCACTCCCACTCTGTGACTACCAAAACATTGTCCATTTACTGATGGGAGGAATACAAGTTTTATTTCCCAAAATGGTATGTTCTAGTTGATGGTAATATAGTTGGTGAGTTAGTTAGTAAATTAGTTGGTGAATGTCCAGCAGGCCAGACGCTCACGTATCTTGACTGAGTAGTTCTGGTGCTGGAATCTGGTGGCCCACTCCTCTCCGAATCTGGAGTACAACGTTAGACTTCACTGACACCAATCTTAGTCTGCACAGGCACACTCTTGTGTAGTCTTATAACAACATTTGACACCACTTCGGTGCCAAATAGAAACTCACAATTCTGAAACAAAAGTATTGGGTCATGTGTCAGAACTCTACCTCCTGAGCCACTTCTGCACACAACACGACACCACAACACCACACAGAATGGGTCAGATCTCTCTGACCACACAGCATATCTTACCCAGTTGGTTTCACATAGTACTAGTTCCCCAAGACTACATTGCATCTGAGATATGTTCAATAGCTTCCTGCTATTGAATAAGATAGGTGATATGTTCCACTGATCTCAACACTAGATCCTTTTTCATAGTTTTATTTAGGCGTTCCTATATATTTTCTTTGTATGTATGTCTTTAGACCCTGAACTTGGGCTGGGGACCTAGAGCGAACACTTACTTGTCGTAATCATTTTTATGATATGGCAGTATCAATCACTCGAATTATTAAAATATACAGAATAAATACTGTTCATTCTTACCAGAATTCAGAATTGAGAACACAGTTAAATTTGCTAGCAAAACTCAGCTGAGCTGCTGGCTGTATGATGGCGTCCCACTATATATTTGTATTCTTCTGGAATCAACACCACTATTACTTTAAACTGCGTCTCTGAACAGACTTATGTCAAATGGCAAAATTTCACCTCTCTGTCCCGCTACTATAAAATACGTTGACCAATCGCCGACTTCCCCCCTAACTTTCAAATCGACAACCAAAAGTCACTTCAGTCAGATCTCAGTCAAGTATGTATTACGGTCTGTTAGTCCGTCTGTCTCTACTTGATTTTTCATAAAAAACACACTTGGTTCTACATGCATTTCCTACACGAATCTGCCTCCTAAGTTATTTTTAGCTACAATTCTCCACCATTTCCCCTCTCTTTAATTACAGCTCGATTTTAGCACTTGAGTCTCAAGGCCGCAAATTTTGAAAATTTAGTGACATTTTTTAACAATGCAGTCGCTCGTCTGATATGAACAACACAGTCTTTTGTCAATATCTTCATTATTATCTATCCGTCTGTATAATTTAAAGTATATTATTTCTCTGCTCAAGACGGGCTATCAAACTAGCTAGGTTTTATATTCCTAACATTATTATTAAGAAAAAGTTACTTTTTCAAGGTTAGTTTTTTTTTAAAATATGTTCGAGAACCTTCTCCACGGCGTATTGCCGCTGAATTCAAATAACAATCAAGTATCGTAAAAGTCCAAGAAATGACTGTTTCTGACACGAGCTAAAGTCGTTGTTTTTTTTTTGTCCATTTCCTTACCCTCTGTCAACTAGTGACGTGAATTTTTTTCTTACCAATTGCGTCTTTTAGCCTTGCGATCTTCAAACACGTGTTCAGTCATATTTTTCCTTTTGGGGTCCTCCGTTCTCTCCCGTCTACAAAGGGTAAACGTTTCGTCTGCACGTCTAACTCGTTAGTTTTAAATGGCGGTGGGAAAGGCTGGCATGGGCGAGCATGTCTCCTAGTATCTTACGCATTATTTTTATCCCTACCTTTTATCGTTAAATTTGGAGATATTTTAACGTTGTATCATGGTAAATCCATCACAAACGCTACGAGGTCACACAAGACTGTCAGATACTGTAGGCTATATTTCCATTATACGTCACAATAGACAAGAAACCGAGAGAATAACAAGCAGGTTTTCGACAAAACAGATCCTGTACAGACCAGACTTTGAGAATAATAGCCGAACAAAGTCTGAAATGGAATTCAACTCTATACATTGGATTTGTGGACTACGAAAAGGCATTTGACAGTGTAGACTTTGGAAATTGATGAGGCATTATGGAGTTCCCCTGAAGATCATTAATTTAATAAAGAAAACAAATGAAGACATGACATGCAGAGTTCTTGACGTTATGTTGTTGCCGATTAATATCATCATTTAATGTAATCAGTGATCGTTGCCTGCCTTCTGTTCACTATTTTATCACTATCATCTTGTTATGTTGTTGCCTGTAATGACTGATCGTTGCCTGCTTTCTGTTTGTGGTGGGTTTTGATGGTAAAAGGTTAAGTATTAATTGTCTACAGATGTGAGGTCAGCTATGCAAGTCCCTGAGTCTAATTGTTGATGAAGTTGTTCTCAGGGTACCTGTCTGCTACCACCCTACGACCTCAATCTGCTATATATTTTGAACCTAATTATATGTTATGGTGTCTGGATGTTATCTGGCTAAGTGTCTAGGGTAAAATGCAATGTAATGTTAATAAAATGACAACAACTACACCTATAACTTAATGAACAAGTAATTAAACAAGTCGCTGGGTAAATTTTGAATGAAAATCTTTTTTACAATTTATTTTGCCTGTATCTCAATGGCTGGGATACAGGACTATTGAAAACTCAAAATATAATGCAATTTATTTACAGCAAAGTAATTTAAAACAACAACTGTGTCTGTTATTATTAATATAAATTGTTCCTGACTGGAAGTGTTCTGAAGAAGCAATAACTCCTATGAATGGACACGCTTCGGAGGAACGACTTGTATCATCATGTCAAGAAAACTGATTGATATATTAATGATGGAGAGTATGGTTAAATGAACTAACACACGCCCGTGGACAATTGGGCTTAACTTTGTGTCACAGAACTTGTGATGTCCTTCTCACAACCACCTTCTTCCCGACTGCAACGTCTGAATACTGCTTCCGAGTCTTTAGAATAAAGGCAAACAGGTAGTTTTTGCCTCGAGCTTGCAGCTTCAGGAGTACGAATATTTTGGTATGTGGCTCACTGATTGTTTCAAGATGGAACCCTGAAATCAGAGGATTAATGCCACTTCAGTACATCATACACCTATCTCCATCTCTAAACAATTAAACATTATCAACATTTTCAAGATCAGTGAAGTTGCTAAATAAATAGCTATCGCTCCTATCTGATTTGGTGCCCTATTCATCATCATGTAATCTTCAAACATTCGTTTGATACATTCCTTGTCATAGAAGAAATGATAGTTAATTATATAAAGTCATGTGCAAACACTGTGACTTGCTGAAGACGGCCAGTGGTTTGCTGGTCTTACATCATAATAAGGTCATATTTTATTTCAACTATGTCTTTTCATTCACTCCCACAGTTTAAGTAAGCCTGTCTGGCTTTAATACAAGGTGATATTTTTCCTAATAACCTTTGTGGCATGACACAAAGGTTTAGTTTGGCGCCTTTCTGGAGGTGCCTCTACGCATCAATAAGGCATACACATGCAATAATACAGAGACATATCAATAGCAAGGTTTATATAAATGTTTATCTTACCGCATCAATGAAATAATACGCAATTTGTAGGTTAACCGGCGATCAATGGGCACATTCAGATCGCCACTGATGCAGAACAGCGAAGGCACTGGTCATGTATTCCTTGCGTCTGAAGCTAACACTACTTGTGAGATTTAAATTTTCGAATGGCAACTAATGCTGGTTTCAAATCGTTTTTATCACTCCTCTTAGTCTATTCTACCACAGCCAGTCGAATTACGTTATGCCCACTAGCCTCTTTTTTAAAAAAAAAAATTACACTTTCAAAAATGTACCGTTCCACCCCCTTTTTCCCCCTTTTTTAAATTTCAGTATCACACTGCATAAGCTATCTTTTCAAATATACCTCCATGCAAATCCCCCACTTACATTTCTCTCTCTCTCTCTCTCTCTCTCTCTCTCTCTCTCTCTCTCTCTCGTTCGTTTTCAAAACGAAGCAAAGCGTTAGGATTCATCAGACAATACTATCACTGTATACAGGAAATGCGAGCCTGTCTGTGTGTTTATACTAATCGTCTCCCTATCTAAGTGGTTATACATTCAAACTGCGCTACTAATGAACGGGGTGGGGCAAGCGGTGGGGTATCCTCTCATTCAATAGCAGATACTACTGCTTTATTTAACTTTAACTTTTTGGGAAAAATATGCCCCTAGCAACAGCGTAACTATGGCGAAATAGTTTTTATTCAAACTCCCAACCATTCATTCGCGTTTAGTGTTAGACTAAGCAAGGGCTGTGACGTCAGCTGTCGCCTGTCGTCCTAGTTTGAGATTTTAAAAAACCAACGCTTGTCAAGGTTGCATTTTTCCGTCTCTCATTTCATTCCTCCGTTTCTTTTATTCTATCACTCCGTTTGAAACTAACTATGCATTTCGATCTGTCCAAAAGCCGTTTATTTTAGAGGAAATGGGTATTGCGGAGAGGGGAAAAGCTAACAGTTTTTGTGTATCGTTTACTATGGCGTACTGCTTGTTAGAACCAACACGACGGCGGGCTATGGTGACGATGTTGAACACAACTCCCTATTTTTTTTCTCTATAGTTTTTGAATTTATAAGCAGTAATATTTTATCTATTTGATCGGGGTATCAGGGATCTTACTACACTGTTCACTATTTTATCACTGTCATCTTGTTATGTTGTTGTCTGTAATGACTGATCGTTGTCTGCCTTCTGTTCACTATTTTATCACTGTCATCTTATTATGTTGTTGTCTGTAATGACTGATCGTTGCCTTCCTTCTGTTCACTATTTTATCTCTGTCATCTTGTTATGTTGTTGTCTGTAATGACTGATCGTTGTCTTCCTTCTGTTCATTATTTTATCTCTGTCATCTTATTATGTTGTTGTCTGTAATGACTGATCGTTGTCTGCCTTCTGTTCACTATTTTATCTCTGTCATCTTGTTATGTTGTTGTCTGTAATGACTGATCGTTGTCTGCCTTCTGTTCACTATTTTATCACTGCCATCTTGTTATGTTGTTGCCTGTAATGACTGATCGTTGCCTTCCTTCTGTTCACTATTTTATCACTGTCATCTTGTTATGTTGTTGCCTGTAATGACTGATCGTTGCCTTCCTTCTGTTCACTATTTTATCACTGTCATCTTGTTATGTTGTTGTCTGTAATGACTGATCGTTGCCTTCCTTCTGTTCACTATTTTATCACTGTCATCTTGTTATGTTGTTGTCTGTAATGACTGATCGTTGTCTGCCTTCTGTTCACTATTTTATCACTGTCATCTTATTATGTTGTTGCCTGTAATGACTGAACGTTCCCTGCCTTCTGTTCACTATTTTATCACTGTCATCTTGTTATGTTGTAGCCCATTAATATCATCATTTTTCTTTGCGATCTTTACGGATCATGGAGCCACCACTACAGCTAGTCCCCTTACAGGGCGCCTGTATCAAGCATTCCCATGCTGGTTTTTATGGCAATTTGTTTTACTGAATGAGGCTGCCAGCCCCATATGTGATAGGAAAGAGAAGGGACGGGCTTTTTCTTGCCAAGATTGAACTGGCATTCACCTGGACATTAACATATTAAGCCGGTGGCCTCGCAAAACAGTCACTTCCAGGTAAAGGACCTGTCGAAACCGAAACAAATTACTACAGTGTATTTCATTGACAGATATATTAGTAAACCACGTAATTGTTCTGGGTTGAGTTAGTTTGATAATTAAAGACTACATTAATAAACCACGTAATTGTTCTGGGTTGAGTTAGTTTGATAATTAAAGACTACATTAGTAAACCACGTAATTGTTCTGGGTTGAGTTAGTTTGATAATTAAAGACTACATTAGTAAACCACGTAATTGTTCTGGGTTGAGTTAGTTTGATAATTAAAGACTACATTAGTAAACCACGTAATTGTTCTGGGTTGAGTTAGTTTGATAATTAAAGACTACATTAGTAAACCACGTAATTGTTCTGGGTTGAGTTAGTTTGATAATTAAAGACTACATTAGTAAACCACGTAATTGTTCTGGGTTGAGTTAGTTTGATAATTAAAGACTACATTAGTAAACCACGTAATTGTTCTGGGTTGAGTTAGTTTGATAATTAAAGACTACAAACTGAATTAGTAACGCTAACAAAGACGAAACAGCGTTTGACTGTAAACACCAAAAGAGTCACTAAATGTTTTCCCACCCATAGTCTTTGGAGCTGTGACTTTAAGGTTATGAACTGGGGTGGTGATGACATCATTAGGACAACTGACTAAACAAATATTTCCATAAATTATATTCCCTCAGCTGGTAATCAAACCCGGTACCTTTAGAATTTGAAGCAGACGTCATACCTCCTAGCCACTGCAATCCCCACCATTGTAGTATTTCAGTTCATATAGAAAAGGACAGTAACTGTTGATTATTGTTTAAAAAAAGCGGGAAAGTGATCCTCAAGACGTTTACCTTGATGTAGGAAGTTTAGACAGAATCATTTCTTAAATAATTCACTGGTGCAAACTGTGCACGAGAGTATAGGTACGTGTCAGCCATTGCAGCACTTTACTGGGATCTAGCTTTATACCGTCCCTCCTATAGACAGGTCTACTATACCATCCAGATACCTCAGAAGAGATATTAACGTTGATGCTGTTTATTTGAGAACTTTGAGAAAAGAACTTTGTAAATATGCATATAATCATATTGATGGCTGTCACCAATTGTTCGCAAGTGCGGCTGACAGTGATCTGTACGTTTTCATATACGATATAACATCACCTCTATACATCATACGCCAAATTAAAATCCTACATGTATCAATCATTGCTTTCCGGTCTACAAACTCCTGGGTTGTAAAAAGCCTGCTACATATACTGACATATCCATGCCTTGATCTACTCCCTTAGATCACACAAGGAGGATCTCAGCACAGTGCACGAACTCAGTAGCACCGGCGAGAATCCCAATGTGTGTATATAGGAATAACACATTCTATAAATATTTGTGAGGTGGGTAGGTTTATAATATTTAAATTTTGCCAAGGCATCGGCCTTAAGGCCTACTCTTTACGATTTCCAACTGCCGTGGATTTTTTAGCGTGCGCAACTGGCACACATGACCTCCTATTTTATTTTTTTTATCCGAGAAGGCTAGGCATCGGATCTCATTACACCGAAGACTGGGAGGGGTGGGTGGGGGGGGGGGGGAGTATGACATCATTAGGACCACTAGTTCTGAAAAAAAAAATCCATAAATTATTTTCCCTAAACTGGGACTCGAACCCGGTATCTTTAGAATTCGAAGTGGACGCCTTACCTCTTAGCCCTCGAAGTCGTCTTGTATGCGGTTACCCAAAATGCAATATTCCTATTCTTAAGTTGTCTCTTTAGAGACCCTCGAAAACTACACTGAACATCGATTACTATACGCTCATTGACTCTTTCTTTTGTAGGTACAAAGTTGAGATATTCAAAAATCTACGAGCTATTTATTAAAATAGGTCTAAATTTTTATAAAGAAGCTACCTTTAGAGTTGACCATAATAGCAATCTCTCAGAACTCTTCACAATAGACAGGGTCAGATAAGAGTGTTTGCTTTCACCAAAAAACTATTCATAGTCAGGGATTAGGTGAGTAGACAGACAATAGAAGGAAAAACAACAGAAATGCATTGGATTTTAACAAACAAAAAGGGATGTTGATTTAGCAGATGGCTTATGGCAATAGGACATGAAAGAAAAGACAAACAGATTAAGAGTAGAAGCATCAAACCCTGAAGTAAGCATTAAGGTAAACACAACAAACAAAAGAGATAAAAATTACAGGCAAACAAGTCCAATAAAGATGTGTGTTAGATGACTGTAAAACTGTATATCTTTATCTAACTGAGAAATAACATTAACAAGGAGGGAGAATCCAATCACGATATCAGTGCCAGGGTTTTTTTTCTTTGGTTTTTTTTTTTTTTTGGGGGGGGGGGGGGACTGACGTGCCTTCAATTCGCTTCGTCTAGTATAGGATTCTGCAGCTGTTTTACAAATAACTCGAGGATCTTCAACACACAAATGTAAAATCTGTCTTACTCTCTAGCTTAGAAGTGTGACAAAACGTCTGAACATGCTCTTTTGTGTGATCCCTCACACCTTCAGCCCTCCGGCAGAATCGTTTCTTTTCTTCATTTTTCTCACTCATCGCTTTTATTTAGCATAAGTCATGACATTTCATTTGTATTTTCACTATTTTACTCTATGATGGACATAGCATAGTGAAGTCTATGGCACGCCACTTCCCTATGGCAGTAATTGCTACGGGAGTAATGGGTATCTTAGTGTTTACCACTCCTCAGACGTATTTACGCTTTGCCAGGTTTGGTGACCCGGCTGGCGATAATATTTTATCGCATAATCTGTCTGACCATCTTTTCATGCGAAGGTGTTTTGTTTATTCAAGCTACGTTGGGAAGGAGTGTTAAATAGAACCAGATTTGTTTGTCTGGCTAAACACATGATAACCCGTGCACGAGTGTGAAACGTATGACATAAGCGCTTCCGGGTCATCCTTCATACGACAGATAACGACATTACTGTCTGTGTGACACATGTGGGCAGACAAATGTGATATAATCGCTTCAGGTCCTTGATAAAAAGTAATCATGGATTTATTACATTTTAGACAATATGAGTCTACAAATGTGTTTGTGAGAGTGTATGCAAGGCATCAGATGTCCATATATGGTAATACGTGACCTTTGCAGGCACGCACCTTATTTCACGTGGGACAATTTTGAAATATCACAGCCTATCCTGCATGGTATGAAATGATTGGATCTTTCTGATTAGATTCATAACAAACTTGGAGGGGAATATAGGCTGACTTTTCCGCAGTTATATTTCTCTGTGATTTGCAAGCTGACCAAGACAACATCAGACCTTCCCCAGAGTGAAGAACTAGATTCCTAATTCCTAATTGTTATCCGGGCCTTTTATTGGAGAACCAGATAAGACTTATAAAGCGCAGGAAATCTCTTTCAAATTTTAATAAGGAACACTGGAACTAGGAAATTGAAGAAACACGGAGTCAGAATGGGCAATCTATTGTAAAATTAAAAGAAATCCCAGACACGTGTAGTAAGAGAACGATTCGTCTCTTTTATTCATCTGTGCGACAAGTCTGTAGCCAGGATTGGCTTATTGGTGGTACCAGCAGAACGTACTATTTCTGGAACACGACGGGATCAGTGGCCTACGCTTTAAGACAAAGGACGCACTGTGTAGACTTTCCTTGAAGTTTCTGGGAGACGAGCTACACCCGACAACCTTGACCAGAGACGAGTGATCAGTGTGAAAAGACAGAACCATCATTGGCAGCTAAGTTCAAACATATGCTGCCACCTGAACTTCTTAACCCTTTTCATAATCCCCAAATACGAGGATGATAGCTTTTCTTTATCCATAACCTATTCAAATTATTTTCAAACTGTTACAACTAAAGTGAGTGTTAAATTTTGTTATATGTAATGTTGCAAATTTAACTTCGATTTGATCTTTTTAAAGTTACTACATGTTTGTCTCAGTCAATTACTACACACATTCTAAACAGAACTATACTTGAATAATAAAATTCCACTGAGTAAATCAGGGGTGGGGGCTTAAACGAGCTGATAAATAAGTGCTTCAATTCTTCACAAAAGTGGTCGGCAGGTTATAAAATTAACGTGCTCAGCGACAGTCAGCATTGTTTTCGCTTACCTGAATTTCTTGTGAAGACTCCCATGTGATAGAAGCTTTACTACTCTTCTATCTACATTTCTGCCCAAAGTAATCTTGTGTACAAATAGACTCCATTGAAGCCTATATTAGATACTCTTGAGTTTTGGCCATTGTTGGTACACTACTGCAAAGCAGGGGAGGCAATACCGTCACAAGAAGCATGACGTGTCACCAAACGTATCACACAAAAACTACAGACATTTACCAAAAGATATTGTAATAGGGAGTTCGTGTGTCAGAAATCCGGTTTCAATAATTTGGATAACAGAAACTAACGGACCTTAAATTTAAATCAAAGGGCGAAAATCTATTAACTTATAAAATGGTAAGCAAAGGGAGATAATCTAAAATAGGCATTGACAGTAATGTTTTTACACCCCTGGAAAAAAAGTCGTGTTTTTAGTTTGGAATTTCTGGTTTGACTAGCTGAGCGAAGTTAAGCTTGCGCGGGATATTTATATTTCGAGTGAACTGTTTTGTTCTAGAAGGTTCGGGACATAGTTATCGTTGGAAATGGTTTTGCAAAATATAGTCAGTCAGATCTGAAACACGATTAGCGTTAGGAACAACTTTGCTTGTGTTAAAAGATATAGTGGCAAGCGCAATTTTGGGGTATCATCGGACAATAAGCCCAAGTCATTGGGTAGCTTCTGTGATGACGGAAATGTATAAAACTATTGTCTAGCCCCTTAATTGTAGATGACAGTTCATTATATATTTCTGTGCACAAGATTGACAGTGTTGTCATTTCAAGAAAGTGTATTTTCCAGTCCACCAGGTACGTTGAGTCTCGTCAATAATTAATACACTATTTAATACAAGAGAAGAACAATAGACAGTAGCTAGTCAGGAGGACTAGGAAACAGTAGACCAGTGGTCAGCATAACGAGTAGGAAATAAAAGACCTTGGCTACAATTATCAACCCTGGCGGTTAGGCCAGTCTTACCAAAATAAACCAAGCAGAGCACAGAAGATATAAGAGACAGAGTCAGAAGAATTGAATAAAATGTTAGAGACACAAATTGATTACACATAAATGAAAAATCTAGACGGCAGGAACAATTGACAGAATGATTTTTTTCAAGTCGTGACCACCATAACAACTAGAACTACTAATACAGCAAGCGTTAACGTGAGAGCAAATTTTTTATGAATCATTGAATTGAATTTGTTGCTGTATAAATCGGCCAACCTCAAGGGAAGGTTGTGCACATCTTTTAACATTTCTTCACTTTATGTAAATAAAGTTGCAACGTTAAATTGCCACCGCTATTAAAGTGAAGTACTTTGATACGAATTGTTGAATCATCAATCACTGTCGTATCATCAAATATCGTCTAGTTGAACTGTTGTCGTTGTGTTGAGAAAAAAAGTCATCCTAATACCATCACCCATAAGAGCTGCCTACTGTTTAGGGCAGTGATACGAACCCACTATACATCATCATCATCAGAGTATATGCCAACGGCCACAATATCACCGTGGCATTCTCCGTTATCAACGGCAAGTTGTAACGACCAACACAAACGTATGGAATAGAATCAGACAATAACAGTGAAGTAAGAGACTGACTTGACTTTGGCTTGGCTTGTCCCATGACACTTGTGATTAGAGCATCATAGATCACAACCGCTTGATTGGTAATGGAAGCTTTTGTGCGGTAATTGTTTGTCTCTTTAGTTTTCACACCGGGTAGAGAAGTCCATTCTTTTATGTTGTTAGTCTTTTGCTTTTTTATGACTATTCTGTGCTCTTTTGCCTAGTGCTGTGTCTTTAAGGAAATCCTATGGCAGTCTAAGGCATCAAGATATGTGGCCATACTTTCTTCTTCTTTGATCCTTAGCCGCCGACCGTCAAAGCAGTCAGTGGCCATCACGCCTGGTGGCGTCTTGTAGGGCAATAACAAATTGATTCCACTTTGCTCGGTCGGTGGCCATCCTTCGCACAGTGCAGCAAATCTGGTTCATTCTTTGCATCTCAGCCTCCACAGTCCTCCGCCAAGTTGTTTTTGGTCGGCCTCTCTTTCGTTTTCCTTCAGGGGTCCATAGCACAGCTGTTCTTGTGATGGCATCCCTGTCGTACTCCTGTCATCACCTCAAAGGTTAGGTTGCTCTGCCCAACGCTACGCGTAAAGTTGGCATAGCGGCTTTTTATGATTCACACTATGCAGCTTGGAATTCCATAAGCCCTCAGTATTTTCCATAAACTGTCCCTATGTATACTGTCAAAGCCTTTTCAAAATCAACGAAATTAATGTACAGCTGTCTTTGTCATTCTGAGCACTGCTCTATAATGTTCCTGAGGGTAAATATATGATCTACACATCTTTTGTTCTTTCTAAATCCTGCTTGTTCTTTCCTGAGTTTGTGGTCTACTGCTTTTGAAATTCTCTGTATAATTATCCTGCCTAGTATTTTGCTGGGAACTGAAAGAAGAGTTATTCCTCTCCAATTATTGCAGTCTGCAAGATCTCCCTTCTTGGGCAATTTGACAATTATTCCTTTGTTCCACTCCGTTGGTGTTGTCCCTGTTTCCCAGACTTGTGCAAATAGTGGTTCTAATAGTTCTGCTGCTAGCTTAGGGTCTGTCTTGAATAGCTCTGCATTTAAGTTATCATGGCCAGGAGCTTTTCCATTCTTTAACCCTTTGATTGCTGTAATGATTTCTTCTTTTCGTAGAATGTCTGTATTAACATCTAGATCATTTTCAGCCTCAGGAACATTCAATTGTGTCTCTGGTGGTTCCTTGTTCAGAGTTTCTCTGAAATGCTCTACCCATCTTGTTTCCTGTCCCTCTGCTGTCGTGATGAGCTTTCCTTGCTTATCTCTTACTAATGTAATATTGTTTGCACCTCGTTTTCCGCTGATGATTTTAGTTTTTTTGTATACTGTGCTTTGTTCATTTCTCAGTGCTGCCTCTTCTGCCTGGGTTGCAAGATCGTCTAGGAAATTCCTTTTGTTGGCTCGGGTTTGGCGTTTAACTTCTTTGTCAAGCTGACTGTTCTGTTCCCTATATAGTTGCTTTAACCAGGGGGACTTCGCTTCTGTTTTCTTTCTTTTCATTTCCGTTCTCATCGTTATGGTGTTTAATGTTTCTGGTGTTATCCAGTCTTGCTTCTTCCTTTCCTGGAATCCCAAGCATGATTTGCTGCTTTACTTATATATTGTTGAAATGGTGTTGAATTTCTGGTCTATATCATCAGTCAATGTCTTTTCCTGACTTTTGGCAATGTAGCGTGAGGTTTTTATTGTCTCTAGGATCAGTATAGTACTGACAATTACAGAAATAGAATTTCTGCAGAAATTGGTGAAGTCCCAGTGTCTGAGAGAACTACTGGTATCACAAATTAGTTACGGCTGTGAATGAGCTGATCTTGAAAAATTAGTAGAGTGGAGACAGTCATAAAATGCCACACCGCTGTGTAACTAACTGTGATATTAAAACAAGGAAACAGATTCCACTTAACAATTATAAAATTGACAAGTCGTTCAAATACAATTTCCTTATTTATTAAGTATATACACTATCTACTCTTGTGCTGAAGGGTGGATATTGGAAGATGGAATACAATGGATTTGTAAGTTTACATATGATTGATATAAATATATATATACCCGTATTACAACAACTCTTCCAATTATAGGAACAAAATTATAGATATCAGCTGTGCCTGTGCTGTTAATCAATTACAGAAGCTTTATCAGCTGTCCTGTTAATCTTGTCTCTCACTATGCTAAATCCCTTTTTCTTCCCTGACAGTTAATTTCTCACAATTGCCTACGGAACTGGTAATAATGTGTACTCATCTCTTGAAACAGTTCTGTCCTTAATTTATTGCACACAATACCCGCTGATGATCGTTTCGTTAGCCCACCCAAGACTGAGGGGGAACTAAGGATGTAGCTCCGGTGCAATCACTGTGCTCCTGTGAAGTTCCAGGCAGCTAGATTGACTCGAACATACGACCTCAGGTTGGATGCCACGAATAAAACCTGTAACAAGGAAAAATAGGGGCTAATTTCTGTCATCAAGCCCACCTATTTCTAGTGTATATGAGATGAACGTGTCTCAGGTGTCTGCATGCAGGATGAATGACAACATGGCTCAGTATGATTTAGCAATAGCGAGACAAGACAGGTGTGTACATGCAAAACATTCTTTCTGATAATTTAATACACGAATACATCCAATAATTTGTACACCGTATGATACAACCGTTTCCTTCCACCTATAATATACCAGGCCATCCCTGATAAGTGCTATACTGGCTGGTAAAATATACCCTAACAATATTGTTGTGGTTATATAGGTTGGAGTCATACCAGGAAATACAATCATTATACCTAATTCCCTAAGATATAATCAGTATACCTGATAAATTCATAGTAAAACTAAAATCCTATATGAAATATATACCTGGTTTCCTTCTTCAACAGTCATACACAATCATTACGCATGATACTATAAAATACAATCATTATACAGGATATAGTCATAGGTTATATTCAGGATTATATATATAGTCCGATAGGACTGTTTGGGTTATATTTCAGGTTGGAGATAGGTTATATTTCAGGTTGGAGTTATATGAGCCCTAAAAAGGACTAATAGGTTGTATTTCAGGTTGGTTATTGTTTTCAAATGGAAAATTCCTGGGGGACCTGGATTTCGCAGATGATGTAGCATTCTTAAGTTCAACACCAAGACAATCCCAAGAAGCAATAAATAATTTGTGTCATCTCTCGGTTAAAATTGGTCTCCAAATAAATGGAGATAGGTTATATTTTCGATCATCTGAAATATACATACCAAGCTTCGTCTGTTTCAATTTCAAATGTTATCTCAGTGGTTTAACATCGGGTTGGAAAAAAATAAACAATAATCATTGGATCAACAAGCTAATACAACGAGAAACTATAATCATTCGATGGTTGGAGTTATATGAGCCCTAAAAAGGACTAATAGGTTTGTATTTCAATAGATTATCAGGTTGGTTATTCGTCTTCAGCAATCAACATACCAGGAAAGACAATCATTATACCTGAATTCCATAAAAATATAATCCTTATACATGATATATTAATTGTATACAAGGTGTCAAGGTATTATAAATGACTTGGGTTCTAAAGCAATACCAATCATAATATATAATGATGTAGGCATATTCTCCTACGCCGTGTTTGGCGCTTAAAGTTTTTAGTAAGTTATACCTGATACCATAAAATATAATCCATTAATTGTATACTAAGATTTAAATGATGCTACATTATATATGCCAGATTTTTAGTAAGTTTACTACCCTCGACTATAACAAACCAGATGACTCGAGTGAAGCAAGTCTGCCCGGTCAATGCAGGTGAGCAATAAATCAGTCTTGACAGTTTCTCTTCTCCAGTCGGTCGCTAGCTGGTCTTCGTGTTGGTGTGTGTGATTTTGAATAAAATGCGCCCGTTTATAAAGGTAAACTCAGGTAAATGCCAGTGTGTAAGGAAACCTTTTGATTGGTTATATGCGGTTTGGTACATTCCGTGACCGCGTCCCAAAATTTTAGGCTTAAGTTTTTCCTCTTTTATTTTTCCAATTATTCTTGGGGGAACAAGATGGCGTATACTTCGTGTAATTTATTCTGGCTCAGAGACTTTTCGTTGATTGGCTGTGCTTATGTATTAACAAAGAAGTGGGTTTACACAACGTTTCACGACAGGCAAATTGATATCGCTTCTTCATATCAGCCGCAAAAGCTTTTCTGGTAAGGGGGTCCTTCAATTTGTTGATGTCAAACCTTTTCTGTGTAGTTAGCAAACCTCGTTACATGACAACAAAGTATTCACATGCTCCTGAAGTGGTAGTTTCTGTAGAAATATGTTTTACGTCATGAGGTTGCCAACCCCATTCACAACCTCAAGACGTAGTCGCCTTATACGACATTCTTTGAGGGAGCAGTAATTCTGTTCTTTCTCTGTATCGTAAGAGACCCCCCCCCCTCCCCGGGGGCATGTCTGGTTTTCTATCTCTTTATTGTTGTGATAAGGTCTTCATGTGATTCTATAGTGCTTCTGAATGTGTGTGTTATTTGTTCATTTGTTATACGACACCTGAACTATATTCCGAAGATTTTCCTGTAACATCTCATTGCTAATGCCTGTATCCTCCTCTCTAAATCTTCTATCAAAGCCCGCGTCTCGCATGCATATATATGTGGTCGTGAAAATTACAGGACAGCTCAGAAGTCTGGGTTCGGTTCGTAGAGAGTAATTGTTGATTTCCATATTGATTTAAATTTTGCTCAGGCCACCGTTGTTTGAGCTATTCCTGTGCTTGAGATTACAATGAAAAAAAACTGTACAAAGGAAAGGGCATACCTTCAGAAGAAACAAAAAAGAGAAGAAAATAAACAATTAAACCAGGCATTCACTAGAATTGAACCTACTGGAAAAATAATAACGGAAAGGTGAAAAGAAATGTGGAAATGAGCGGTGGAAGAGAAAGCCAAGGCAGAGTAGATGAAAAAAAGGTAAGGGTGGTTCCATATCAGCAGGGTGGTGAAGTGTTAAGGACTTCACCATGTTATGTTCAGCTTTATGAAGTGAGGTAACCAGTTTCCTCCCTCGCTTTCTTTGCTTTACCTAAACAAGAGCAGAGGCCGGTACCCATTTACAGCTGAGTAGACTGGAGAATGACGCTGCCCGGTTTTGATCGCAGAACGCGGTAACTTTGTCGTGAGAGGAAAACGCTCTAACCGCTTAGCCTACCCGACCAACGAGCTGAAGACAATTGTCTAACATAGTCAACAACCATTTGCGGCCTCTATTTCACAGGGAACTAAAACGACTCTAATGACAAATACAAAAGATTTTTTCTCACCTCTTGTCACGGAATTGCCTCCCCTGCTGTGCAGTAGTGGTCCAACAGTGGCCAAAACTTAAGAGTATCTAATATGGGTCTTCAAAGGTAGCTACCTTCGCACCTTCTTTGCAGAGTAGTAGATAGAAGGATAATGATGCTTCTGTCTCAAGGGGGTGTTCATGAGATATTTCAGAAGTCAAGAACAATGCTGCATTTGGGCAGGGCAATTGTTAACACATATTGGTCCGCTGCCTTTTAGGAAGAATTAAGCAATTATTAATTTTAGCTTGTTCAAGCCCCCACCCTGATTTGCTCAGTGGAACTCTTATTATTATGGTATAGCTCTGTTTAGAGTGTATTTAGTAATTTGACTGAGACAGACATGCACTTCATCCAAAATGGTTAAATCGACGTTAAATTTGTATATTTACAAATAACAGATTTAATATTCACTTAGATCTAACAAGGTTTTAAAAGAATGAATAATGATTTATCAGAAAAATTCTCATCACTGGTGAGATGTAGTGAGGGTTTTATGTAAGAAGTCACTTGGCAGCTTTTAGTTTGACTTAGCTGCAAATGGTAGGTTCTGCTCCCTCTTGGTTTTGGGTTCTGTGAAGATAGGTCACTGGAGTTCTCACGTCCCTTGCCAATATTAAAGGCACAGCACGTTCCAAGTAAGATCAGGGAGTAACTGCAAAGCACATTTAAATTGAATAGCTTAATATGTACTTTACATTCAAATGAAAAGGTTAAAAGTATAGATAGAATATGGTTACATTGTTACATCTACACTGGTTGAAAATGTTCACAATGTAGATTGAATATGTTTTCATTTACATCTACACTATTTGAAAACTTTCATTAGTTTTAAAGTGAATATGTTTACATAGACATTTTACACTGGTTTGTAAATGTAAATATTATAATTTAGAATGTACATCATTTCTTTCATCTTTTCCTCCATGCTCCATTTGGAACTTGGGACTACCTATGCTTTTAGTTCTCTTTAAGAAACTAGCAATAACGCAGTCACCAGCCCTTGCAGTGGTGGTTCATGAAATCGTCATTCTATAGGCTGAGGTTGCCAGCCTCAAAGGACTTGGACATCCACTAGCGATATTTACATATTAATATTCACACGGCAATATATACATATTAGTTCACATGTTAGTAATAAAAAATATAGAATTTAAAATGCACAACTTACGCCAGTCTTGGCTTACAGACTGTTTGCTCAAAGAAGGAGGTTTAAGGCACCGGCAGATGCCTTTTTCACTCGTCTGGTGGGTCGTTACTTTTAGCAACACGTTCCCACTATGACTCTTTGCTTTCAGTTTCCTCAGATCCAGGTTTTCCTTATTAAAATGGTTTTCCTTGGCTCTTTAAGTCCTTTAAGATGTTTCACAAAGTTCGGTCTGATATATATGAAATCTGATTCTAACTCTGGCAGTCTGGTTTCGTCTTGGCAAGCGATTCTCACAGTGTCTTAAAACTGAAACGTGTCAGGTAATATTCACTGTCTTCCCCCGCATTTGTTGGTTACGATCTAAGCTGGGCTCTAATCAATTCAAACATGCATGTTTTGAGGGGTAATTTTAAAATTATTTCCGCCAGAAATAATTTGCGTGATGCAAAAGGTCACCTCTCCCATATATGGCAATAAAACATCCGATTGCCTTCTCTGCAAATGCCTACAATTGCATCTTACTTTCCTCAAGGTGTGCGGTAAACGATTATGTCATTCATGTGCGCTGACGAATAATTTATCTCCCCGTAGTGTCTATCAAACTTTCAGCGTATTACCATCTTGGCGAAGAACGCACCCTGGTCTTATCAGCGATTAAGCAAATACGCTGGGCGATTTTAGTGTTAATCTGTAGTCTGATGTCGGCCACAACCGAGATTAACCAACATGGTTGTCGATTAATATTTTCTCCCCCGTTCCTTCCCCAGCATGGAGGGACGGGTAACCAAACAGACATGACGACTTATCGCTGAGAGGAGTGTAATAATGTTGAAAATACAAAATATCTACTACATATAGCAGAGAACAAAAAAGGTGGCGACCCGAAAAATCCAGGTGATCAGTTCTCACTCCAATTGAAAATGAGTACTGCCGTACTGGATAAGAGATCGACAAGAGGTCGCTCCAATTCATCTTGTGACACCTCTTGGTATGCAAAGCATTTTCTTCAGAAAAACCACATTTAGATATGTGTAATTTTGTAATGTTTTTGTTTTTACATATGACAATGCTCAGAGGCGGTTTCTATCTCGAACTTCAATTTTATATTGTGTTATTTTGTGTGTGTTATTTCTCAGACCGATCTTCATAATTTTGTCTCTCACGTTACATTGAATGTATATGTATGGTCTTGGACTGATGTAACGTGCAGTAGAATTTTGTTGTTTGTGAAAATGTATTCGTTTATGATGTTGGTGTTGCGTACATTTTATGTCCTTAACAGGCATTAACAGATAATTGCAGTCCCAGGTCTTGCATCTGTTAAATATGTGTACACACCAACTCCGAGGTTAGTGATAGAGTTTGTTGCGCACGAGAACGCACATTTTTGATATTTGAAAATTAGCGCGCTTGTTGCCAAACAAGCGAGATGACGTCTCTACGTGAAGAAGCAAGGCAGAGTTCCTTCCAGACAGATGGTCGGATGATTTTCAGCCCTTCATTCGGGCATATTGGACTTACTTGGTGACAGGCTCACTGCATTTTAAGTCATAGCCTGGGAGCCGCGCTAGCGTAGTGGTTACAACACCGCTCTGGCGACCGGGTGATTCAGGATCAAACCCGGGCGACGGCATTTGAGGATTTTTCGTCGACCGGGAATTGGACTGGATTAACTCGAGACCTGGCGAGGACATTTGAAGGAGTGTCGTCGACCAGGGATTGGCGGCTCCTGAGCCGACCCAGCTCTAATGGGTACCTCCGAAATCGGCGAGTATCTGCCTGAATGGCGAGGGACACCTGTCTCTGTACAAGAAAAGGGATACTCACGTAAAAATCAATGTCAGGTTAGACATTAATAATAACCTGAGAATTCGCCTCGAGTATTAGCGGGCGTACGAAAAAAAAAAAAAAAAAAAAAAGTCATAGCCTTAATGTCACGCAAGTCAGGTATTTTATTAATTGATTGAGATGTGTGTAATGATTAATTTCGTCATTGACATTCTGTATTCAAGTCGACCTCTAGCTGGTACCCTTACACGTTGGGACCAGAATGGATCAGACTTACAAAGTCAATGCACTGGAAGATTTTGAATATGTTTTAATATGAAAATTGTTTATGGAACGAACGGGATCTGCGTCATTGAATATTAAAGTCGCCGTCAAGCGAGTAACGGCTAATATGGAGAGGTGAAACAAACGTCAGCAGTTAGAAGTCTGTATACACTTCACCGGTTTATAATGCTATATCAGAAGTCGTATTTTTATTGTCAATCTAGCTTTGAAGGAGTATTCCCTAATGGGTTGCATACCCTTGACTGTAAGATGGCGGACTGCCCTTGAAAGGTCAACCGTCGTATAGAACGTTTATTAAGCCAAGTATTATATATTGCAAGATGAACATTTATGGATCTGTCGATGTCTATTGATGATGCTTCACTAAGTATATGATGGAAGCTAAATACTACCCGTCAAGAATTAATCTACTATGTATGCATGATTCGTCGTATCGTCCGTGTCCACGTATTTGTCAAATAAACTGTTGATGGTATTCTTAATCAACTATGAGTTACAGTGTCTTTCCCTTGACACTCTTGGAGTTGGAGTGACTATTTGGAATTTACTGTTGTTCATTCACTTTGTCAAAACAAACTGACATTCGCGTTTGATACTCAAATAGTCAACTGTCACCCATGGATCCATCACGATCAAACTACTAATATTGGGAAATAGACAGTTACAGTTGGATTCTGGACTTTATTCTGTGCTTATAAATGTTCATTGTCATTTGTTTTTGTGTTATCAAAATACTATGTTTTAATTGCTTAGTCACTTTTGCTGAGGACATTTACTAGCCTGATACATAATGACATTATCGTAGTACGTCAGACTTGGAAGCTGGGCAATCTTATGATATCACAGTATTTTCTATAATTTTCATAAAAATTATCATGCGCACAAGGACAATCTTCTCTCTCTCTCTCTCGCTCTCTCTCGCTATCACTCTCTCATTCTCTCTCACTCACTCTCTCTCTCACTCGCTCGCTTACTCTCTGACTCTCTCTCATTCCTTCTCTCTCTCTCCATAGATCTTGAATTTAGTTCTTCTCCACCTGTTCTGTTGTTGATCTCTTCTCATGACAGTTCACAGACCAAATCAATGGAGATGTTATGGGCACCAAATTGGAATCTAGATTTTCTTGCTGAGCTATATGAAAAATCTGCTGTGGGAGCAACATCTAAATCATTATAGTAATATGATGGCGGTGGTCTAACCAAAATGCCGGAAAGTGACATATCTAGGTTCATCGACTTTATTAGCAACTTCCATCCTGCGAATCATCATCTAACTTCACACTATATCTGTGAACTAGCGTTAATATTAATATGAGGTTTTGCATAAGGCTGGCAACCTCATAATGTAAAAAACTTGCTACATAAACCCCCACTACAAGATCACGTGCATACTTAACACAGTTTTCCAGCGAGAAGGCCAGCTGCAATGATAACATCATGCTTCATAAGGGGCAATAAAGGAAAATCACAATGAGGATGACTATAAGAAAGCGCGTATACCATCCACAACCTCAGAATCATCCACTTAAACAAGTGAACCATCCACAGAATCAACCACTTAAACAAGTGAACCATCCACATCCACAGAATCATCCACTTAAACAAGTGAACCATCTACAGAATCATCCACTTAAACAAGTGAACCATCTACTTAATCATCCACTTAAGCAAGTGAATCATCCACATCCACAGAATCATCCACTTAAACAAGTGAACCATCCACTTAATCATCCACTTAAACAAGTGAAATATCCACATCCACAGAATCATCCACTTAAACAGGTGAACCATCCACATCCACGGAATCATCCACTTAAACAAGTGAACCATCCACTTTATCATCCATTTAAACAAGTGAACCATCCACATACTTAATCATCCACTTAAGCAAGTGAATCATCCACATCCACAGAATCATCCACTTAAACAAGTGAACCATCCACTTAATCATCCACTTAAACAAGTGAAATATCCACATCCACAGAATCGTCCACTTAAACAGGTGAACCATCCACATCCACGGAATCATCCACTTAAACAAGTGAACCATCCACTTTATCATCCATTTAAACAAGTGAACCATCCACATCCACAGAATCATCCACTTAAACAAGTGAACCATCCACATCCACAGAATCATCCACTTAAACAGGTGAACCATCCACTTAATCATCCACTTAAACAAGTGAACCATCCACATCCACAGAATCAACCACTTAAACAAGTGAACCATCCACATCCATAGAATCATCCACTTAAACAAGTGAACCATCCACTTAATCATCCACTTAAACAAGTGAACCATCCACATCCACATAATCATCCACTTAAACAAGTGAACCATCCACAGAATCATTCACTTAAACAAGTGAACCATCCACTTAATCATCCACTTAAACAAGTGAACCATCCACATAAACATCCACTTAAACAAGTGAACCATCTACATAAACATCCACTTTAACAAGTGAACCATCCACATAATCATCCACTTAAACAAGTGAACCATTCACAGATTCATCCAATTAAACAAGTGAACCATCCACATAATCAACCACTTAAACAAGTGAATCATCCACATCCACAGAATCATCCACTTAAGCACGTGAACCATCCACATAATCAACCACTTAAACAAATTAACCATGCACAGAATCAACCACTTAAACAAGTGAACCATCCACATCCACAGAATTATCCACTTACACAAGTGAACCATCCACAGAATCAACTACTTAAACAAATTGATCATCCACAGAATCAACCACTTAAACAAGTGAACCATCCACATCCACAGAATCATCCACTTAAACAAGTTAACCATCCACAGAATCAACCACTTAAACATGTGAATCATCTACAAAATCATCCACTTAAACAAGTGAACCATCCATATCCACAGAATCATCCACTTAAACAAGTGAACCATCCACATCCATAGAATCATCCCCTTAAACAAGTGAATCATCCACATAATCAACCACTTAAACAAATTAACCATCCACAGAATCAACCACTTAAACAAGTGAACCATCCACATCCACAGAATCATCCACTTAAACAAGTTAACCATCCACAGAATCAACCACTTAAACAAGTGAACCATCTACAAAATCATCCACTTAAACAAGTGAACCATCCATATCCACAGAATAATCCACTTAAACAAGTGAACCATCCACATCCATAGAATCATCCACTTAAACAAGTGAACCATCCACAGAATCAACCACTTAAACAAGTGAACCATCCACATCCACAGAATCATCCAGTTAAACAAGTGAACCATTCACATCCACAGAACCATCCACTTAAACAAGTGAACCATCCACATCCACAGAATCATCCACTTAATCTAGTGAATAGAACTTAGTGACATATTGGGTAATTACAGAGGAGGACATCAAAGCAGACATTGACACTTGGAAAAAAAGCTATACAAATTACTTGCAAAAGTCTGGGAGAGAGGAGAAATAGCATTTGACTGAAACAGTGCTTGGGAATATGTGTCATGGATTGCCTTCCCTTAGCTCTGCAGTAGTGGTCCAACAGTGGCCACAACTTCAAGAGCAACTAATTTGGGTCTTCAAAGGTGTCTACCTTCGCACAAGATTATTCTTGGCAGAGTTGTAGATAGAAGGATAATGATGCTTCTACCTCAAGGGAGTATTCACAAGATATTTAGAAAAGTGAGAACAATGCTGAATGTTTCTTAGCAATGTTACCTCTTGTATCTGCCGTCAACATTTGTGAAGGATTGAGTTATCTTATAATTCGTTAGCTCGTAAGCCCGCAGCTGGTTTAATCCAGCGCGATTCTCTGATTATTATTATTGTTATTATTGTTACTATTGTTATTATTATTATTATTTTTATTATTATTTTTAATGACTCTTCAGATGTAGATAGAACTATATATATATATCTTAAAATCAGGACTCGCACATGTGCATTACACTCTGTAATCATTATCTCGACTATGGATGTATCAAAATCAACATATACAAAATTTAATGATCAGTCGCTTTTGGAACAAATGTAAACAAATATAAACTAGTAATTCTTAAAGATAGTTATCATCATTGACTGGCTATCAGTTTTAGAAATAAAGTCTGTTGTTCTGGCTAGCTAGAATTATGACTTATCTTTCCAAATTCCTGAATTGCTGGTGCTGCTGGTTCCGTCAATTCGTCTCTGTGTCGAGGGTGCGTTTCCAGATGTCTAGAAGTTACAGCTCCTGGTCCAGGCAAGGATCTTCAAGGGTTGATCTCAGGCTTAAAAACACAGACTAGTAGGACAGCTGGTATCGTTCGTAAAGTAGTACCTCAACTGGCCTATCCGATCCGTACCACCAACTTTTAGAGGGAATAAAAGAACAAATTCTAGTTCTAAATATTTGTTTGCCTGATATTAGGCACTTATCCCTCGCTGCCAGTGAACCGATTCCTTTTCTCAGATTTTTACACCTCCTGGGCGTATATTATCTAACTCAGGGGATGTGATGAAAAATCACCATTATTTCAGATAATTTAATGAAAATATGTGAATGGATAGCGGAAAATGGCTTGTGCCTGAAGCAACGTATAAAGTTTACATCCATTTAACAAATTATAATATACAACTTTGCACATGTTGATGTAATCATCACTCACTACCTGCTCCATTCGGAGTCTGGTGTTACTTCTGCGTTTGGCTCTCTGTGAGACCTAGCATGAAGCAATCACCAGCGCTTGCTGTGGTGATTCGTGAATGTATTATTTTCACATGTTGAGGTTGCCAGCCTCATACGAATCTTTAACACCACTAGTCAAGTATACACATATAAAGTTCAAAGTGTAAAACAATGTACACTCACCTCAATACAATTGATAATCTTTAGACTTTCTGCTCAGATAAATAGGTTCGGCAAGTTAATACAATTTGCCTCGAACACACGTCTGGGATTTGTTCTTATTTCAGAATTCCTCTGTGACTTTGTGTGTAGTTTTCTTTAGGAGTCCAGGTCCGTATTAATTTTGCCGAGTTTTCTTTTCCAGTGGGTAAAAGATACTCTAATGCGTGTTTCCGTTCCTAATAAATTCAGAGTCCACCTCTATTCTTTCCTGTAGCAAGGTCTGAGCTGTCTACTGGTAACGATTTCTGGAATACAGTTTCGTATGTCAAAATTTGTCTGCCTCATATATCGTAGATTTCCTGCCCCCGCTTTTCCGGGCGGTTGGGACAAACGCCAAATCTACGCAATAGTTATTCGCGCCTCAAAATGCCAGCCAATCTTATTTGAAAGTTTTAGTTATGGCAACTTTATGATGAAATATTTTGCATGACTCATCTAATGCAAAATTTCAAACCAGTACTTTCTGAAATTGGGCTGTAAACATCCGATTATTATTTGGTAAAGTTACATCTATCACACTTTAGAATGTCTTCCCAGATTGGGGATTATCTGACTTGCTTATCCCACGTAATTCAGACGTGGTTATCAGACTATGACTCGGCGTAACTCGACCGTCTGTCTGGAAACATTTGTGGTTTATCCGTACCTCCAATGTTGCGAGTCTATTGTTCTGACGAATTTAAAGGGATGACTCCAATCTTGAACAAACATCGACGATAGCCGATCGCCTGGAGTCCATGACGCGTTTTTTGTGACTTAATTAATCCCTCAGGGATGGACCGTCTAATTGAAGTGTGAAAGTTATGTAAACATTGACTTTCGGATGGGTTTTCTGTGTTGACAGAAATGGGCCAAGTTAGGGCAGGGGAGAAAGAGAAATATCAAAATTTCGCCCGCACAGTAAAGGTAATGCAATACTGCCTGAGTGGACATGAGAACGCACAAACCGCGTGCTGCAATGTGCAAAAGTGTAGCCGCGTTTAAGCTAAGGGAATAAAAAAAGGACACAAAAAAAGTTAAAACGTAGACGAGTAGTTTATGAAATAGTTCCCCTTTTTGTGAGCTGTCAGGGTCGGAGGGTACAAGGTGAGCGCATGGGTTCTAGGTGAGTTGTGTTCACCACGGGTTTCACGAATTACATGGGGAGATGAAGGGGACAGGAAAATTCAGAGTGCATGGTAAGCGGTTGATATTTGGTCATGATAGAGTAAGGACCACAAGGAATCTCAAGTAGAAGTTTTTCTTGAGTGTGATAGTGGATGTACAGCGCAAATAACGCTGTGAAACCCAACGCCCTAATATCTGGCCTTTGGCTAGGATCATGTGTCTAGACACAGGGACCGGTACAGTGACATTCATGTGTCATTAGGTCCCTTGTGTGAGAACACAGAGGATCACTACAGTGACACAGTTTGTCATTGGGTCCTTCTTGTGTTGGGACATGTGGTCTTGACCAGAGCCGGGTTTGGGGCGGGGACAATGCGACCTCATGCGAGGAAAAAATATGCGACCTCAAGCGAGGAAAAAAAAAAAAAAAAAAAAAAAGACATTCATGTGTCATTAGGTCCTTTGTGTGAGAACACAGAGGATCACTACAGTGACACAGTTTGTCATTGGGTCTTCTTGTGTTGGGACATGTGGTCTTGACCAGAGCCGGGTTTGGGGTGGGTGCCAATGCGACCTCATGCGAGGAAAAATTATGCGACCTTATGCGAGGGAAAAAAAAAAGAGTGTGATAGTGGGTAATTGTGCCGACGTGTTACACAAAATAATCATCTTTTAGAGATAAGCATAGGCCATAGAGAGAAAGTTCACACAGTTCTACTATATCTGTCACCTAACCTCTTCCCTGTTATTGTCTCCAACAGTCCTGCCGGCTTTCAAATTTCAGTGTACTATAAACTAGCCGTCAATAGTTACATCTGGTAACATCTCGTCTTATTCTCGAGCATATAATAACTCCTTATCATTCTTAAAACGTATCCACCTGCGTCTCTTGTGCCAACAGGACGATTACTTTCATAACAGAGCGCACGAAATGTTGAACTGTATCTTAAGCATGTTCTCACCTCCCATCTGTAACACGTCCTCTAAATTTCGAGACAGGTGCCCTTAACCCCAATCACAAAATTACATCTGACAGATTCAAATGAATCGTAAACTACCACCTCCACGGTGCTGCTGTTAGGATAAACTATCTACGCCATTGTTGTCTTGTCCAGTCTGACCCAGAATACCGGAAAACGTTTTAAGCATACATCTTTAATGGCTTGTAGATGCGACAGACTTTTAAGGTACCTTCTGGTTCACAGCCGTTTGAACATCGAACGAACGAAATCTTTATTTCATCAGGGTAAGGAAATTGGCATTATAGCCTTTTTACATTTCTGCCATGCAATTATACAATACATTAACAATGTTAGCCACTTTGGCACCAAACCATGCATCCGAGTGTGGTGTGAAACGTGCTAATATGTTAACCAAACACGTATGATGTTATTTCGGAATGCAAAATATTAACTATAAAAATGGCTTTGTGTGTGAGCCTCGCAACTTTATATGCGCCATTATCCTTTTGTGACCGCTGGGGTCTCAGAATGATACTCAGTGCTACCACGTAATCGTTTAGTAGGTTGGATCACTGTGCTTCTTATTCTTATAGACTTGACTCTGATGTTTCAACCATTCACACTGCACAAATATGAAAGAGCAATACTCTGTAGACTTTAATTGTTGGCTTTTCAACATTTTTTGGGCAATAAATAATACTTTTTACACGTTGTAGTGGCAAAGACAGATATGTGTAGATCTCAAACAAGGTTGTACTACAAAAGTCACTCTCACTGCTTCTGTCTTTCCTCTTTGCTAGTCAAAAAGTGTGATCTGCATGCTTGCGATTATCAAATTATGCTGACCGGACATCTCCGGGGTTGTTTCTTTGGTCACAAGACTAAACTGCTCACACTGGCTACGTTATATGTCTAATTTTCATAGCTCTTAATACACATACCTGGCAGACACCCGAATCTTCCAAATCTTGATCACAAACTAGGATTACACTGTCGAACGTCCTACTTGTTCTGATCTCATCTCGATCACTTTCTTTAGTGTATACTTGGGGGACCACTGTTACTACAGGGCATATACTCGTCGGCACAATTGCCCACTATCACACTCAAGAAAAACCTCTACTTGAGATTCCTTGTGGTCCTTACTCTATCATGACCAAATATCAACCGCTTATCATGCACTCTGAATTTTCCTGTCCCCTTTATCTCCCCAAGTAATTCGTGAAACCCGTGGTGAACACAACTCACCTAGAACCCACGCGCTCACCTTGTACTTTCCGACCCTGACAGCTCACAAAAAGGGGAACTATTTCATAAACTACTCGTCTACGATTTAACGTTTTTCCCCCTTTTTTATTCCCTTAGCTTAAACGCGGCTACACCTTTGCACATTGCAGCAAAACTGAACATTGGAGAAACTAGTAAACGATTTGATGACCGATTTCTCCCACATCTTTATGACTTCTGTCGGATGACCCAAATACGTGAAGCCACACATTTCAGTAGCCTGGACTATGAGCGCTCATCTGAAATCCAGGTTAAATGTGACCATATCTTGATTCTCAGATGAAAAAAATTCGGTCTGATCTTGCATCAAAATGGCTTCAGCTGCCTCATGGGCTCCTTAAGTCCCACATATACACACACTTCCACACACACACACACACACACACACATATATATACACACACATACACACACATATATATATATATATATATATATATATATATATATATATATATATATATATATATATATATATATATATATATATATATATATATATATATATATATATATATATATATATATATATATATATATATATATATATATATATATAGCACCCATTACCAATTTTTCACATACATCATTATTGCTTCTTACATTACTATTACTTAAATATCTACCTGTTTATACTTATTCTTTTATTTCTAGCTTCCACTGTTATTAAACTTTCGATTTCTATCCACGTCTTACCTTTTAGCTCCTCATTACGCACAGATCTTCGGCTATTACCCTCCAAGACTTTTTGTCCAGTGCCATCCGTGTAAGGTCTTTCCAAGTTTTCCTTAAATGTTTTATGTCTATCGTCAGTTCTTCCCTAAAAGAAAAAAAGTGAGTCTGCAGCCCTAATGCCTTTCAGCTTTTTTTCTTTCTGCAGTGTAATGAACCTCCTTAATGGCGGACCACCTTCTCTCTTGCACAGCAATGTTGTATCATTTTTTTTTTTCGTACGCCCGCTAATACTCGAGGCGAAATCTCAGGTTATTATTTACGTCTAACCTGACATTGATTTTACGTGAGTATCCCTTTTTTCTTGTACAGAGACAGGTGTCCCTCGCCATTCAGGCAAATACTCTCCGATTTCGTAGGTACCCATTGCAGCTGGGTCGGCTCAGGAGTCGCAAATCCCTGGTCGACGACACGCCTTCATATGTCCTCGCCAGGTCTCGAGTTAATCCAGTCCAAATCCCGGTCGACGAAAAATCCTCAAATGCCGTCACCCGGGTTTGATCTTGTATCACCCGGTCGCCAGAGCGGTGTGGTAACCACTACGCTAGCGCGGTTGTATCATTAAATTATTGATTGTTTGTAGCCGGCCCACGCCCAACCATCCTAAGTATCTGATAAGTCATATTCTAAGTTAGAGTTAGGTGTTAAGGATTTTTCAGTACAGGGCTGATGTTTGTTAGTAAGTAGGTTAATGTCATGAGATACATGACGTGTATACATATGTGTGGGTAGAGAAGGGTGTAACTCTGTTTAGAGTATTATTATTGAAGTATGCAAGCTTGGAATGTTACATTTAAAAGTTCACTGTTTAGAAGCACGCAGTATGGTTGAAGAATACTCAGGGGCGTTCATGTGTGAATCGAGGTTTATGGGCACATGAGAAAAGCGTGCGGAGTGAATGTAGTTAGCATACTTGTCAGAGAAGTATACTGAGATGTTAAGGGGAGTCTGTGGCCATCCGTCGTTGGAGACAGTCGGGGTTTTCTAGAGTATGTGAATAGTATATGTGATTTTGATTATGATATATTGAAGTAACGCGATGATGTTCTGCGTAAGGTGTATTTACAAGGCCTTTATACATATTGTTATTTACCAGCGCGTTGTGTTCTGTCCCGCGCTTGGAAGTGGATGGATTAAAAGACACGACGTTTTTCCAGTGTCAGAAGGAGGTCTATCCCTTCAGGCGATCTTTGTTCTCTCGAGGCTGTGTGTGGTCCCGGTTGCCGGGTCCTCCCAGTTCAGCAGAGGCAGTGCAAGGTGCTGTGCCCGTACCAGATTTTGCTTTTTCTGGGACCTCACGGTCCTGAGTTACCTGGCTGGACCGACGTCTCGAAGGTGTGGTGGTTTTATAGCGGCAGAGAAGGAGTACACATGAGGGCAAGTTCGGGCACAGTGGGCTGATCACCCGCTTGCTAGCCATTATGATTACGGAAACAACAATTAATTTTTGTTGTACCTATAAACGCCATAAGGCGTAACGGAACAACAATTAATTTCTTGTTGCCTTAAGACGCCATGAGGCGTACTGGCCAGGGACTGCTTTGTCGGTCGGCGGCTAAGGACGGAAGAAGAAAAGAAGAAGAAGAAGAAGGTCTATGGTAAGACCATTATATGTTATTGTTTGAAGGCGCGTTGTTGGCTTTCCCGCGTCAATAGGAGGTCTACGTTATGAGACCCTGGCTGTATCAGTGTTTGGAAGCCTAATAGGAGCTTTGATAGAAAGCTTGTGTGTATCGACACTATAAGCGCGTTGTGGTTTTCCCGCGCTGTGAAGTTCTGGAGGAACTTGGATGCCTGGTGATTAGACCAGAGATAGAGATATATGTGCGAGGAGTGAATGCCGCACTTACATTGAATACAGACCATAGAGATATATGTGCGAGGAGTGAATGCCGCACTTACATTGAATACATACCATAGAGATATATGTGCGAGGAGTGAATGCCGCACCGCACTTACATTGAATGCAGTTGTTACCAGTACGTAAGGATGACTGCACTACATATTCTAATTATGCAAGTATTTTGTACTATTGTTACTGATGTCCAGGACTAAGCTGTCAATATTATATTATGGAACTGTGACCCAGACTTCTGTCAAGTTATTCATTTGCTTACGTACTGTCTTAAGTGTCAGTCCAAGTTATACATCAAATATTATACAGTAGGATGCTTACGAAAGTTATCCCGTAACATTTGGGCCTGCTGATGTTGGTACAGTTAAAAGTTAAACAAACAGCCCGCTTTAACAGAAGTGGTCGCCAGTGACATAAGTGAACTACAACGAAACCCACTTTAACAGTATCCTTCTATCAATAGCTTGGCAGACCACAGTGTTTTAGTTCTTTGCTCCCCTTTCGGGTTCTGTTTACATACAGATTCGATTTCTACTACTATGAACTCAATTTTTGCTATCGCATATACTTGATTTTAATTTGTTTCTTAACAGTATACTGTGATTTATCAGAGTGACTAAAGCATTTAGACCTCACTTTCTTTTCTCAATCTGTTTGTTCATTTGATCCTGACGAGGAAATTGTGATAGTAACTCTGGCGAGATAGATATTTTGGGATGAGATTGCAGAGAGTCTTTATGAGAATTAGTGCAAATAGCTAAGGATTGAGAATCTGAAATAAATAATAGCACAAAACAGATAGGTACGAGTAGGTACCTTCGCAGGTGCAGATGATATCTACAGAAGGATAACTGTGAAGTAAGACACATTCTCGCTAGATCTATTCTATGTTCTAGGTGTTTGTACATTAACATAATTATACGCGAGTTATGAATGCAGCTCGTGTTAAATAGTTCTAGTGTTAAATAGACTATAATGAGTCAGAAAAACAACATTAATGCCATTAGAAATTTTTCCAGAAAATAGACTGAACGACATCCTTTATAAGACACATACATAAACTTTAATAATTATATATATATATATATATATATATATATATATATATATATATATATATATATATATATATATATATATATATATATATATATATATATATATATATATATATATATATATATAGATATATATATACACTGTGAATGGATTTAAAAAAATTAATACAAGGTGCATGTATATTACAAAGAGTTTCGTGTTTATCTGTCAAATGTCTATTGCATCATGCTATGATATAGGGCAAGGTAGTCCAACTTATTCTACCGTGAGGGCCACATAAACCAACAATTTAAAGTTCGCGGGCCATTCATGATCAAAATATATTTAAAATAAAAGCTCAGTGAAAAACGCACGAAAATCGAAGAGTGCGAAATGAAAAATGAAATAAAATGAGCATTGGATTTCTATTGAAATAATTTTAATTTTATTCTTACCTCTTAATGGGAAGTTTGGGGGGTGTGGATTTTCTGTAACCAGAGTCTCCATGTCGATGTCAATCGAACGTAAAACATTGCTTTGCACCGGACGTTGTGAGTCTAATCTCAAAAGTATTAAATATATTGTATAATTAAAGAAATATTTTTGTAAGAACGCGGGCCACAAAACAATTTTACGCGGGCCACATTTGGCCCGCGGGACTGCAACTGAACCACGCTGATATACGGCGATAATGGTTGCTTGATAGGGCTGACACCCCTGTCTATGTAAAAAGAAAAAAAACGTGTAAGTTACGGAAACAACAACGAATAAACAAACTTTGCTGCGGGACGGACATCCGGAGTCTGAGGCTCGTATGACTGTCAGTGCGAGATTTTATAATACTTTGAGCTCTACTGGCTTTGTGATCTGACTGACTTTGTGTAATGGGGTCTGTTCTTAACCAATCAGCCACAGTAGATCCTTGTTTTCTCAGACGTTAGCCTAGTTTAGGGCGTGTTTTCTCTGATGTACGCGTAGTTTTCCTCAATTGTCTGAGAGACTATTTATTTCTAATCGCTATGTAGCATACGTTTTGCGGGATTCCTTCTGATTTCTTTTCCCCATGAACATACTAATAGAGTACTCATAGAGTTAGGGCTGGTTTCACTACAGAAATGTAGGCAATTTATTTGTACTTTGCCCAAGGAAGTCCTTACCCTACTGTTGCGTGATAAATTCTCGCAACATCGTTTTATTTCAATATCTGTTTTATAACGCAAGGGCAACAACTGCTTGAAATCTATAGTCACTTTTCTCGGTAAGCATTTGTCTTCTCGCGTTAGTATCGAATGCAGTTAACTTTTGAGCTGTGGTCATTTTTGCGCTGGACTGCGCATGACTTGTCTTGTTGTTTGGTCGAGCGGGTTCCGCCCACCACTAGTGGGAGTGAGCGATTTGGAATGGCGAAAGAGATGCCTCGTTGAAGAGGGGATCTCCGCTTTTTTTTGTTCTGTCAGGGATGTGTAGTCCTCTTATGGATATTTCGTTTAGTCGAGATAATACCTCTAGTGTTTTCCCACATGTCGGGAGGCGTGATATTTCTGTGTATTTCATGAAAGCAAGGTAAATTAACATTTTCATTAACTCTATTGATTTTGGGTCGTGAGCGATTTCGATTCATAGCCTGTCTGCGAAGGTCGTCGTCACGAGATGTTTTTTCCCAGCTCACATGTCGCTGCATTGTACTGCATCGGTTGATGCAGGTACCAAGGACCATTACTTGCTACTTTGTTAAATGAACTAGGTTTAGAAAACCTTTATTATCTAGAGGATATTCTTGAGGACATTATTTATACTTCGGCAGACGTGTCTGTCTTGCTGAAGTCAAACTAAGGAGAGTGAACTGATCTCATACATCTGGTTATCTCCTGGCTGTTATAGAAAAGGATGGAGTTTTCCACCTGACTACATTTACAGCACTATGAAATATAACATGCATCTGACTCATCATTGTAATGCTGTCTACCGTTTATTGCTGTATTGAATGTTGCTGTGATAATGACTGTTTGATGTGCCTACACATTTGCGTAACCATTTTGTCACTGTGGCGTCCACAATAAATAATGAAGAAAAACGTCAACGGCTGTTTCAAGACTCATTGACTTTATACGTCGTGAGTTTACTGACGTCCTATGTGGATTGCCCTGTTATTGTTGCATGAACATTGTTTTGACTGAACACCTCTACACACTACACAAAACCAGACATGCGGATGCCATCCATCATCATATGGCATCACGCATCATTTGGTGGCCATAAGCTGGTTTGATTCTGGTACTAGCAAACACGGGGTCCCTTACCCACTTCATTTTCAACAAGAATTCATCAGCATCCTTCAAGAAATTAACATTCTTCAATACAGTCAACATCTTCAAAATTTTCAAAGTACTCGGCGTTGCCCGGTAAAAGTCAAAATTTCAACATTTTGACGGAAACAAGAATTTGACAGTACCCGGCGTTGTTACATGTTGCCGGATAACTCGGACTGCTGTTATCTTTTACGCAAGTCAAGCAAGTTGCTGCTGTCAAGGTTCCAGTGCTGTCGTTTTTTGAGAAGGTCAAGTGCCGGTTGAAACGGGGTGTTTTCTGAAGAAGGCCAAGTACCGATTTCCATCAACTTACTTTTGGATTAGAAGGACAAGTGCCGAAACAACTCAACACACAGTATTTCAGAAGCTCTTGTACCATCGTGTTAGCAGTGGAAGCAGTTCAGATGTGCCATCATCGTTGGAGCTTCGCTCTTTAGGACGTTGATTGACATCCGTTTTTCTGCTGTTCTACGATTGGAAGCCTTTAAGTTAAGTGGCCTGTTTGTATGTAAACTGTGCCCTTATACTTCTGCTGAGTCTTCTGTGTATCATCTCATTCTATATATTATATGTCTATATGTTATTTGTATATTTATATGTTTATATTTCAGCGGGTTCTCGGTTGGGTGGTGTCTCCGTTAGATTATGCCACGTCATAGAGGTCGTCTATTGTGAGCGTTTTCTGTAGGGTTTGCAAATTTCCGATACTGGAATTTGCTAAGCGACTTCTGTTGCTATTTATGTTAGCTGTGATGACATGTTTTAATATTGTTTTCGTTATTATTTCACATTCTTTAGTTTTGTTGTGATTTGTTTGTATTTGTTAGCCTACTCTTGTCTATAATTTAGTTTCATACAACATTTTTGTTTATACACTGTGGTGTCATGTATTTTGTTTAATTCTATCGCAGATATCGTCACATTTTTTGTGATATTTCATTAATTTCTGCTTTATTTTTAGTTGATTTCTGCGAAAGTTTTTGTATTGTTGCTGATCTTTGTTATTGTTTACATTGTTATTGTTTACATTGTTTGTATTGTTTACATTTTCAATGTTTACATTCTGCATGTGTTTACATAGTCATTGTTTACAGTTATAGTAATTAGTTAATGGGCTATGCTAATGCACTGTTACTACTATACTGATGATAAATGAATGATGAATAGTGTCGTGCACTATTGAATGAGAAGTGCACTTATGATCAAGATTTGAGTGCTGATATTTCATATACAAGTTCTTTGATTGGAGACTTGTTTCCCACAGAGACTGGGATAATATAATGTGATGTGAATATACAAGTGCTTAATTAAGACTTGTTACACTTAGGTTTGAAATAAATTAGTTAATTATTTCAGGTTTTGGACTCATATGTTAGACAACATGTCTACATTTGAGCACTTTATTGAGCAGGGTAAATTGCTTGGGAAGACTGGTGATAAGTTAGAAGAATTTGCAACTGCTCGATATGATAAAGCAATGGAAGCTGAACAAAAGAAACTGCATATGGAAGCTGAACAAAAGAAACTGCAGATGCAGGTGGATGAAAAGAGATTCCAAATGGAAATGGAAAAACAAAAAAGGGAATCAGAAGCTGAGGAGAGAAAACTCCAGCTACAGCTAGAAGCTGAAAGACTTCAAAAAGAGGCTGAGAATAAAAGACTTGAAAAAGAGGCTGAGAATAAAAGACTTGAAAAAGAGGCTGAAAATAAAAGACTTGAAAAAGAAGCTGAAAATAAAAGACTTGAAAAAGAAGCTGAAAATGAAAGACTTCAAACAAGGGTTCATCTTCTGGGAAGGCTAATAATGATACTTTTAAGATTAAGTTACCAACATTTAGTCCTTCCAGTGATGACATAATGTTCTATCTGGACAGATTTGAACAAGCATGTACAGCTCATAACATAGACAAAGCAAAATATGTTTATCAGTTATCAGGGATACTGACAGGTAAAGCTCTAAGTATATTAAATATGGTGGATGAACCTGACAAGAGCAATTATGAGGTTGTCAGGGCCGCTTTGTTAAAGAAATATCAGCTTAACGAAGACGGCTATCGTCTACAATTTAAAAACATGTTACCTGAAAATGGAGTTGAATTCTCCGAGTTTATTGCAAGAATACGCATTACTTTCTCACGATGGGTTGAACTATCTAAGACGGAAAAAACTTATGAAGGACTTATGGACTTAATACTTAGAGACAAAGTCATGTCGTCTGTCAATGAGTCTTTCCTTGCTTTCCTTCATGAACGTAAACCTAAAACAATAAAAGAAATGGAAGATTTCTGTTGCCAATACGTAACTGCGCACCCACACATAACCATGGGTAACTCTAAGGTGAAAGAAGGTTTACCAGTTGCTTCGGCAGCTCCGTATGGTCAAAACTTTGCTCGTAGATCCCAACAAAATTTTGATAGAAAGGGCAGCGGTAATTTCTGTCAAAATCATGGAAACCAATTTCATGGTGATTCTTCTTCGAAGAATTGGAGACAACCTGATAGTGGTCGTTACTATCACCCTAATAATTATAAGCATTTCAAAAGAGGATATGGTAATAGAGGTTATTCCTGCCGAAGACCTCAGAACCAAACAAATAGATGTTCGCATCAATGTGAACATGATAGTAATCGTGGAAACTGGAATTCGAACCAGTATAACAATTACAATAGAGACAATAATAACTGCAGAGATAATAATAACTCTGATAACTTCAGAGGTAATAATAGTCGGGGTAGATCTCAACACAAAAAAAAGAGATATCAGCAGGCTAATGCTGTACAACAGGAAACTGAGGGAGCCTGTAATCATGTTGTTGATAGTAAAAACTTTGACGCTGTCACTAGTTCTGCTTTTGACTTTGAGAGAGCAAACAAATGCCCCCAATGCAGTACTTTATTCGAACCGGGTACCATAACTACTTTGAGTTGTGGTCACCCACTTCCCGCTCTTCCTGCTGCTGTTGCGCATGACGGGAGGGGTTCTTTAATTCTACATAAGGGTCTTGTTAATGATACTCCGGTCTCACTACTTTTCGATTCCGGATGCACCACTATTGGTGTTAGACAATCGCTTGTAGATCCATCTTGTGCTACAGGAAGGGTTATTAAATGTGTCACATTTGGCGGCACTCTAGAAAAATATCCTACTGCTGTAATTCGCATTGCCACTCCTTTCTTTACTGGAGATGTGCATGCTTGTCTCTTACCTAATCCTATTGCGGACCTTATTATTGGTCGTATTCACGGAGTTAGGGAGTGTACCCCACAGCAGATTGCTGCTTGGGAAGATAATAACATGCAAGCTACAAATGCAGTAGTTACAAGAGCACAAGCTCTACAAACACACGAAACTTCACTGAATAGTGATAATGAAGTTGATAGCCAAGATAGTCACTTAGTAATTACTCGTGACTCTTTCATAAAATTGCAAGAAGAAGATCCTTCTTTAAAAAAATTCTTCGTTCTTGCGAAGAAAGGTGATCCGAATCAGGATACAAATAGAAAATCTTGGATTGCAATGAGAAACGGCGTACTTGTACGTATGGTACAAGATTCGACTACGTCGGCACATTCGCAAATTCTTGTTCCCAAGAGCATGAGAGTCCAAATATTACAACATGCTCATGACTCGCAATGTGCTGGACATATGGGTTTTGCCCGTACGAAGTCGAGAGTCCTTGCGGCTTTCTTTTGGCCTTTTGTCAATAAGGACATTCGTATTTACTGCCGATCATGCAAGGTATGTCAGGAGGTCAAATCTAGAGGACCACGACATGCTGCGCCTATCCAGGCTGCTGACATTCCTATTCGGCCGTTTCAGAAAATGGCCATAGATATTATTGGCCCTTTTAAGGTCAAGTCGGCCAGAGGACATCAGTTTATCCTTACATGTGTCGATATGTGCACACGTTGGCCAGAGGCTATTCCTCTTAAGAGCATATCTACTACAGATATCGCAGATGCTCTTTGGTTGATATTTTCTCGCTTGGGGTTCCCCAGAGAAATATTGTCAGACCATGGCACTCAACTCATATCTGACACTATGTCACAGGTAATGTCTACCTTACATATTGAACGATCTCTCAGTAGTATCTACCATCCTATGTCTAATGGGTTAGTTGAGCGTCTGAATAGAACGCTCAAGACTTTGCTTGGTAAGATAACTGAAGATCATCCTCAAGATTGGGACAGGGTTTTACCCGCGGCTCTCTTTGCCTATAGAGAAGTCCCTAATGAACACACAGGATTTTCTCCCTTCGAACTTGTCTTTGGCGCGCGTCCACGCGGCCCTATGTCTTTATTACACGATCTCATCACTGCCGATGATATTAGCGATGAAACTCAATCCTCATATGAGTATGTCATTGCTCTTAGACAAAAGATCATTGAGGCATGTAAGCTAGCAACTGCTTCATCAGAAATTGCTAAAGAGAAGGCAAGGCAGTTTGCTAACAAGAATAGATGTCTACGACAACTTTGTCCAGGTGACAAAGCATTCGTCCTACTCCCCAGTAGGGAAAATAGACTTCTTATTGCATGGAAAGGTCCGTATGCAATAGTCTCTCGGATTTCCGATGTTGACTATGTGGTCGATATTGATGGAAAGCATAAAACTTTCCACATAAACATGCTTTCGGAATTTCACGAACGTCCGGACTATTTGCTGCCTATTTTCCAGGCAACGGATGATGCTCCTGCACCTCACGGTCATTATTCATCCCTGTCTGTCATTCAGGATGAGGAAGCTACCTTCTCTGATGTCAACCTTCCCCTTCCAGTGGTTCCATTACATTCTACGGAATCTTGGAAAAACGTTTCTGTTTCTCCTAATCTTTCTGGTGACGAACATCGACAAGTCTCGTCGATGTTACAAACATTTCAGGATGTTCTCACTGACATTCCTGGACACACAGATGTCATAGAACATGACATAATTCTTACCGACAATAATCCAATTAGGGTTAGGCCGTATCCTATTCCTATACACTTTCAGTCGCAAGTGGAAAAGGAATTGGATGAAATGATTCAATTAAATATAATTGAACCATCGACTTCACCATATTCTTCTTCCATGGTTATTGTCCGGAAGAAGGATAAGAACATACGAATTTGCGTTGATTATCGCAAATTGAATCAGGTCACAAAGTTCGACGCTGAACCGATGCCTTTGTTAGAAGATCTACTGATTAGACTTTCTAATTCTAGATTCTTCACTAAACTTGACTTGTCTAAAGGTTATTGGCAAGTGCCTTTAGCAGAGCATGCCAAACCTCTTACTGCTTTTTCTACACCTAGGGGTCTATTTCAATGGAATGTTATGCCTTTTGGTCTCATGAACGCCCCTGCCACTTTCGTTCGCATGATGCGTCGAATTCTGTCACATCGTTCGGATGTCATCGCATACTTAGATGACATCTGTCTCTTCAGTGATACCTGGGAAGATCACTATTTAGGGTTATATGACTTACTGTCCACTCTACGTGAGAATAATTTGACAGCAAAACCTTCTAAAGCTTTTGTTGGTTTTGGTGAAATCTCTTTCCTGGGTCATCGTGTTGGTCATGGTCTCTTGAAGACAGAAGACCACAATACTTCCAAAATACTGAACATCTCTGTTCCTAAAACGAAGAAACAAGTTAGGAGTCTCTTAGGTTTAATTCAATTTTATGGGAGATTTATTCCAAATTTATCTTCGATCATGGCACCTCTCTCAACATTGTTGAAGAAAGGTTCGCCTAATCTGGTCCGTTGGTCTGAAGAATGCCAATCTTCACTAGACCAAATCAAGAATATATTTTCTTCTCCTCCCATCTTAAGATTACCTACTCTTGATAGGACTTTTGTTCTTCGGAGTGATGCTTCATCCACTGGGATTGGAGCAGCACTGATGCAAGAATATGCAAATACTCTGCATCCTGTTATGTACATTTCTAGAAAACTAAATGCGGCAGAGAGGAACTACTCGGTTTTAGACCGTGAGTTGTTAGCGATGGTTTGGTCAATTCTAAAGCTACAAAGATTCCTCCTGGGCGCACATTTCATTCTAGAGACTGATCAGAAAGCTCTTACAGCTATTCAGACTAAGAATTTGAAGAGTTCGAGATCCACTCGATATGCTATAGCTCTTCAACCTTTTCACTTCACGGTACGAGCTATCCGTGGTGCGGATAATGTGATGGCTGACATTTTGTCTAGATGCCCACATGACTCCAACTAATACTTCTGTCCTATATTTCTATATATTACAGAGTCATAACACACCTATATTTCTACAATAGATTAGCACATCTGTACTTACTTTATATGTACACACTATCGTGCTTTGTTGTCATCTTCTTCTGTTCGTTTTTTAAAATGATAGAGGAGGACTGAGTAGTTAATATAAGGGCCGTTAGTTTACTAAACAGCCACAATTATTAATAATGTATTGTACCTTATGAAGCATATTAGTTATTAATTAGCATTATATTGCTTGTACTTTCTCAGAATGTCATTGTTGAGCTGAGGACTTACCTTACGAGTTCTAGATTGTGTACTTACCCTCGGAATACCAGAGCATATGTCCTGGATCGTCATGTAGTTTAACTTTGCTATGTACTTATGTCATTACATGTCAAAGAATGTACTATTTAAATTTTCCTATCAGATTTGTACATCCATTTTTAAAGACAATATTAGAGTATGCTGTTTAATGATGATTATAGTAACTTGCATACGTATATTGTGTTTACATGCTAACGTGATGTGTGTTGGTGACACCTCCCCGATGTGAATATTTTTTGAGACATATTTATTTTTCTGTTGAGGTATATCCTCACCAGACACTCTATAATTAGCCTATTGTTTGGCAATTTAATTAATTATCAGCGCATAATTCGTGCGTTTTGAGCCGCTTATCGCTTGCTCTTTGATATTGAAAAAAAAATATGTTCCACATTTTTTTTTTATCGGGAGGAGGTGGTGATATGTTGCGTGATAAATTCTCGCAACATCGTTTATTTCAATATCTGTTTTATAACGCAAGGGCAACAACTGCTTGAAATCTATAGTCACTTTTCTCGGTAAGCATTTGTCTTCTCGCGTTAGTATCGAATGCAGTTAACTTTTGAGCTGTGGTCATTTTTGCGCTGGACTGCGCATGACTTGTCTTGTTGTTTGGTCGATCGGTTTCCGCCCACCACTAGTGGGAGTGAGCGATTTGGAATGGCGAAAGAGATGCCTCGTTGAAGAGGGGATCTCCGCTTTTTTTTGTTCTGTCAGGGATGTGTAGTCCTCTTATGGATATTTCGTTTAGTCGAGATAATACCTCTAGTGTTTTCCCACATGTCGGGAGGCGTGATATTTCTGTGTATTTCATGAAAGCAAGGTAAATTGACATTTTCATTAACTCTATTGATTTTGGGTCGTGAGCGATTTCGATTCATAGCCTGTCTGCGAAAGTCGTCGTCACGAGATGTTTTTCCCAGCTCACATGTCGCTGCATTGTACTGCATCGGTTGATGCATGTACCAAGGACCATTACTTGCTACTTTGTTAAATGAACTAGGTTTAGAAAACCTTTATTATCTAGAGGATATTCTTGAGGACATTATTTATACTTCGGCAGACGTGTCTGTCTTGCTGAAGTCAAACTAAGGAGAGTGAACTGATCTCATACATCTGGTTATCTCCTGGCTGTTATAGAAAAGGATGGAGTTTTCCACCTGACTACATTTACAGCACTATGAAATATAACATGCATCTGACTCATCATTGTAATGCTGTCTACCGTTTATTGCTGTATTGAATGTTGCTGTGATAATGACTGTTTGATGTGCCTACACATTTGCGTAACCATTTTGTCACTGTGGCATCCACAATAAATAATGAAGAAAAACGTCAACGGCTGTTTCAAGACTCATTGACTTTATACGTCGTGAGTTTACTGACGTCCTATGTGGATTGCCCTGTTATTGTTGCATGAACATTGTTTTGACTGAACACATCTACACACTACACAAAACCAGACATGCGGATGCCATCCATCATCATATGGCATCACGCATCACCTACCTTTTATTGTTAATTGTGCTAGTTATCTCTTTTCGTGCCACAACTCCAAGTTGACCATTACTTTTATTCTCTCTGTCTTTTTGTCTTCATTTGCCATTGTCCCTCGGGCACGATGTTTTTTTTACAGCTGCTCTTCTGAATAGACGTCCAATGAAAACTTGACTGCAGTCTCCTTGAGTATTTCATTATTTTGCTTTGATTGCTAGTTTTTCTCCAGAATTCATCATTTTATTATTTTTGGTGGGATAAAGGGTACTAAAACATCAAGTTTATAACTGAACATGTTTATACGTCGCCAGTAACTCAAACCTTAGCACACAACAGATCTCTTTTGTCATCATTTGGTTCTTTGGCTTTACGAATTCTGACAAATATATTCGATTGGTTTAATAGCCGATGTTAATCTACAGAATGACTTTTCTGGATGTTTTTTAGGAACAAATCTTAGACTTTATATAACTGTGAAATACACGCATCGATTGTTAAAGGGCGTTACGTGTGCATTGTTATTGATGAATATTCATAAGTTACTCTCACAATATAATAACTATAATCTGTGATTGGTTACAACGGTTTACCAAAATGTCGGAAGAACGTTACAGCGGCATTACTTTATGCGACGAGGAGACACCATTGGCTGTCGTGGAAATCAGGCCACGCTTCTTGTGCAGTGGAGGATTTTCCTTCGATGAGCGGCCACTGAAGAAGGTAGGGCAGTTATCTAACATAATAATTTCCTTTGTTTCCTATGTCGCAGCAAGATTGAAGTCGAATAGACTTACCAAAAAAAAAAAAAAAAAAAAAATAGGGAAAAATTTGTGTAGGTCTTAGAAACAGGCTCTTGAATATGAGATGTCTACGTAAGATACAAAGGTGAAACAAAAAAAGGCGAATCATCTCTCAGGTAGTAATCCTGAAGACGAAAAGAATGAATTCTTATACCTCTTGCGACTAAGTCGCCTTGACGATCTCAGACTAACAAGTCCTCACGTCCCTGAGGAAGAATTACCATATACAGTCATGCGCCGCATAACGTCCGTTTGGACAACATCCGACCGTGGTCCCATAAGGTTATAATAGAGTTCAGAAATCTCGATCGGAGAACATGACGAAGCGGACGTAACCGGACGTAGCGAAAGCAACAGCTTCCCGCACCCAACACGTGTATCTCATGTCCCTTGTATACAGTACAAAGCGATTGCGATGCCAGGCGTATAATGGTACAGTACATATATAACCTATAATACATTACATATGTCTTCTTCTTCTTCTTCCGTCCTTAGCCACCGACCGTCAAAGCAGTCAGTGGCCATTACGCCTAGTGGCGTCTTAGGGCAACAGCAGATAGGTTTTCTTTGCCATTGTTTCCCATCACGCCTATTGGCGTCTTTAGGGCAACGGCAAATCAATCCATTTGCTGTTGTTTCCGTAATCGAAGTGACTGGCAAACGGGTGATCAGCCCGTTGGTACATATGTCTTAATAGTCATAATAAACGCCTATGTTACTGGCCTATGTATGTACTGTACTGTACTGTACTTACTATCGTTATTTTAATGTGAACTTTCAAAAATACATTACCGTATGTGCACAGTATCTTGGCTATTTAGTCAATACAGGTACACTACAGTATCCCATATAACTTTGCTAAGTATAAAGTATGGTGTTCGCACAACGTCCAAATCGCATAACGTCCTATTTCACAGAACGTATCGTGGACGTTAAGCGGCGCATGACCGTATATATATGGTACGTATGTTGTATAAATATATATATACATATACAGGGTGTTTCAAAATGATGTATACACTTTAAAAAAATGTATACTTCACGAACAACATACACAACGTTAATTTTAGAATTAAAGCTAAGAGATAGACATTTTTTTACAATGAAGTATTTTTGTTTTATTGTTCACATAAATTAAAAATGACGGAGAATACTCAATTAATTTTTGAAGAAAGAAAGAGTTGATGACAGAAATAAAGACATTTTTAAAAATGTCAGATCAGTTGGTGAGAGAGGTCGCTCATGTATTTATGCTGATGGTGGTTTTTTTTTTTTTTTGAACTTTTAAAGTAAATAAATATTATTGGGGAAAAATTGCTTTCACATTGATGAACAAAATTAAAATCGTGTATGTTGTTCATGAAATATAAATTTTTAAAGTTTATCTATCTATCTATCTACTGTCTGTCTGTCTGTCTGTCTGTCTGTCTATCCGTCCGTCCGTCCGTCCGTCTATCTATCTATCTATCTATCTATCTATCTATCTATCTATCTATCTATCTATCTATCTATCTATCTATCTATCTATCTATCTATCTATCTATCTATCCGTCGGTCCGTCCGTACGTCTGCCTGTCTATTGCCTGCCACGTGTTGTTGATTAACCCTTGAGCGCAGTATTCTTGCGGTGGTGATGTCTCAAACAGGAATCTTCCAGACGTACACCGATTATACAATCTCTTTCCGACCGATGGTACAGTAGATAAACAAATGGGGAAGGTGTATACCAGATCCTGTTTAGCTTCGCACTCTCGAATTCCCTTTTAAAGCCACGATACTGACTACCCTAGGAAAAAGGAGCCGCGGTAGCGCAGTAGTTAGTGCACTGGCTTCCAAGCTTTGTGCTCCATGGTTCGATCCCTAGTTGAGGTGGGATTTTTTAGATCGGAAACAGCACCGGGGTCGACCCAGCCTCATGAATTGGTTACCAGAGCAACCCTGGGAAGGTTAAGGCGGCCAGCGTGATGCTGACCGCATCACCCCTAGTGTGCCGATGGTCAAGAAAATATGGGCCTAACACCATATTCCCAATATGCCTCAATGGGCGTGTAACGGGATCCCTATCGTTATTGCTCTAAATATCTGCTGGACTGTCGTAGAAAGGCAGAGGCTGCCAAGGTTTCGCGCGTTAAATGGCCTCCAGCTCTCGGAGTTTTGCGAGATTTCTTTGTTTATCAGATCTCCACCAATCTGCAGCCGCTAAACAAATATGGCGCTAGAAACTGTGTAAAGCCATGATTTTCTACGTGTGGTAAACTTTCGATAAGAATAAGGTATGTATATATACCTAAGACAGTCTATCTTATAGTATAACGTCATGTCGCTTGTGCAAATCCAAAAAGTGCGGTACGCGGAAAATATAAATAGCTAAATTCGTTAGAAGGAGCAGAAATGTGGTTTTATTATAAAAGAATGTTGAGAATGGAATGCGCAACTAAAATGATTGATGAAGGTATCATCAAATCGGCTATGTGTGAAACGATAAATAATAACACACGCCATAATTACACAGTCCCGGTTTTTTTAATTGATTTGTTTGTTGGTTTTTTGCATGGTAGGGAGAGTGAATAATGAATACACCATGACGTGACAGCGGGAAAAAATTAACAAAGCAAAAAGGTGATAGAGGAAGACAAAATGAGAGGATCCTGGATAGTTTAACATTGTAAAACCCAACGAAAAGTTGAGAACTGATTTAATAAGTAACACTACGGACAAGGGAAGCTGTCCAGAGACATTGCCCCCTACGCCAGTCGCCACTTGAAGAAAAAGACACCACAAAAACACTGTCAGGCCTCCACTCTTTTCATACTTTAACCTATCATGTGCTTTTCTCTTCTGCAGATGACGATCGCTTTTACCTTTGATTTTCTTTTCCTGACGAAGATGTTTACTATGGTGTCTAAAAATGTGTCAGATGAGTAGAGTTTATCCCCATATACAGAATTGCCTTGGCCGTAACGTCCTGTCCAATCTTTTTCCACTAACTTGTAATCTTTTTATGACTCATTCGGACTTGGGAACTAAAATTTCAAGAATGTTCCTGTAAAGTTCTGTGTAAAAAGTCATCTGTAAACCATCTGTGTAAATTGTGGTGTATGGTGTTACTGAGATCAGGCATGCTCCAGTCTACCCAGCTGTAAATGGGTAACTCACCCTAGTCCTGAGTTAGGGAAGGCAAAGGCACTGTAAGCAGTAATTTCCCTCTAAGGCTCCAGGGGAAGCAGGCCCTAAACTTGGTCACTTCAACCGACGCAGGATGGTGTATATATGGAGTAGAAGTGTAGAGTGTGATTAACGCGAATGGTGTACTGTTCGTGTTCTGACCAATCTAAACACTCATTCACTTGTGTCTACAAGGCACCAATGCAGACTGCTGGAATCTTTGTTTACACCGTTTATTTAGACGCACACACTGGGACATAACGAGTAAATCATGGGTACAGGTTGACACATCAATTTGCAGGCATACATAGTAGATCCCAAGTCATGACACAATTAAGATACATGCCCCGTTCTTTGGACAGTGATTCAAAAATATGATGACAGGAATGTAACATGGCCGCCTTCCTGAGTTGTCGCTCACTCACTCACAGGAGGATATATATAAGCCAAAGTTAATTTGAAATGCATATGAATAATTTCCTAAAGTTTCTCCATACAGTTCTACAGTAATCCAGTTACTTCACGTAGACATAACTGCTGTATGGAAGCCCGTCATCTTCATCGATACAAACATGACCCTAGCGTTGCGAAGCACAATATTCCAGCTAGGTCTAACCGACATGAGATCATCAAAATAGGGTCTGGCATTACCTGGAGTCCGAATCATACATGATACCGTACATTAGGAGAGTCTCTAACACAAACTCTAGTAGAGACACAATCTCCTACAGAAGAAAAACCACTTCATAAATCATTTTTACTTAAGAATGTACCAGCCCTTGAAAATGCGTAACCCGCCATTGTAAACGGTACATCGGAACTCATCACGACTTGTCAAGACAACTCATACTTCCGCTAGAGCAGCATAACAAGAATATAGTCCTGCCTACCCATCCAAAATATACAATATAGGACTGATTCTACTTGTACTAATAATATGTAATACATATGAATTCAGGCCATAAACATAATAAGCAAATTAATCTATTTTCTGGCCCTAACAAATAAGTACGGACATGAGAGCAATATCCATGCGCCGGATCAATATCAAGAACGATTACTCCTATAATCAAAAGTGTAAATCAATCATGAGTTATCTAGCTTTACTATAGACAGCATTTTCATACACAAATGAATGAATGTCTATATCTTTTCCATATTAAATAGCCATATCGATTTTTGTAATATGTGCGTCAAAATATGCACGCAACAGTTCCCCATTTATAATACATATTTTCGGGTAAGTATCAATAAATGTCTTCATAATATAGTTATTTGTTTAGCCAATGAAGCCTCATTACTCATTATAAATGAAGCTTCTGTGCTTTCATGCCACTGTTTCCGCATCATTGTTTTACTTCGGAAAACAAACAAAAAATGGAAATAACCGAAATGAGTACAGGAGCGTTAGTGCCGTCATGAGGGCATGCAGCAAAAAACGCACAACATAATCATTTCCCGCCAATTTATAGCAGGTTACTTGTCCGTAGCTTCCTAATTTGGTTGAAAATCTGCCCTCTATCACCTGTTAGTCTAAACTTTAGTGTCCGATTGGCAGAGTGGTTAGAGCGTTGGTCTCTCGCGGCATAGGTGCCCGGTTCGAATAATGGTACCGACACGCTCCAATCTGCCCAGCTGTAAATGGGTACCTGACTCTGCTTTTTGAGTTAAGGTAGGAAAAGGCAGCGAGGAAGGGAACTGGTCACCCCCACCTCTCAACGCTGGACCATAGTATGGTGAAGTCTCTAACACTTCACTCCTCTCCAGCAGTATCAGCTATGGGACTATATTTATCTTATTTTAGTCTTAAAATTGATGCATTGCCTCCAGTTGTTGTTCACTTGTAGCGAACGAGTTTGTTTAAGAGTCTAGATTGAGCATCATCATTATTTTTTTTTAAACAAACGTTTCCGTGCCCTCTAATATTTCCTCATCGGTAATGGATCTTCTATGAAGCTGCTTGCAATCTTTACTCGTTGGAATATTATTCAAAGTAATGTAGACTAATGTAAAAAAAAACCTGTAAGACCGAAAAAACCCCATTGACTTATCCTACTTCTAAATGTACTTCTGGTATGTTTTTATCACATTATGTCTACTTAGTGCCCTTGATATATAGAGTGACGACAACTAAAATTTGACCGCCATTTTCGGTCGTACCCGTATTGCAGGAAAATGGACCCGATCATGAGTTTCGGACCCAATTTGCATTTTCGTTTAGGTTAGCTAATAATTTGAAATAAAATTAGATGGAAATACAGTAGCACATATTTGTACTATTATTTGTATTTCAAGTAACAAAACAAAAAGAAGAAAACTAGTTTACTTACCGGTTTATTGAAAAGAATCAGTAGCGTGGATTTTTAACACATACTCCGTTGAATTTTATATTCCTTAGAATTCCACTATTTAGCAACAAAGACTTTATTATAGTTTTATTATATAATTATATTATATAATTTTATTATTATAATTATATATATATATATATATATATATATATATATATATATATATATATATATATATATATAATAAAACTATATAATTTATTATATAATTTTGTTATCATGTTATTATAATTAATAAATATTAATAAAATATAACAAATATAAAATTATATTATATTATATAATTTTTATTATTTAATTTTGATATTTTATATATTATAAATTATACAATTATATAATTTATATTATGTAATTTAAAATTATATAAATTATATAAAATATATATATATATAATATATAAATTTACAATTATATGTTATATATATATATATATATATATATATATATATATATATATATATATATATATATATATATATATATATATATATATATATATATATATATATATATATATATATATATATATATTATAATTTGTATTATTATATAATAATATATAATTTATTATATAATGTTATATAATTTTATTATAATTAAAACATAATAAAATAATAAAAATATAAAATTTTATTACATGATATCATTTTATATTTTATATATTTAAATTATATAATTATAAAATTATTATATATATATATATATATATATATATATATATATATATATATATATATATATATATATATATATATATATATATATATATGTTTGCCAGTCACTTCGATTACGGAAACAACAGCAAATGGATTGATTTGCTGTTGCCCTAAGACGCCACTAGGCGTAATGGGAAACAATGGCAAAGAAAACCTATCTGCTGTTGCCCTAAGACGCCACTAGGCGTAATGGCCACTGACTGCTTTGACGGTCGGTGGCTAAGGACGGAAGAAGAAATATATATATATATATATATATATATATATATATATATATATATATATATATATATATATATATATATATATATATATAATCTTATAAATATAGAAGAGGTGTTAAGAATAGACAGACCTAGGTAACTGCATAATATAGTCAAACAATATTTATCACGAACAAAATGTTAATATTAGTGTCTGGGAATGTGAAGGTCTGATGCTGTTCTTACAATGCATATGACTTTTAACAGATGAAAGTCAATTAAATATCTGTTAAAGTCAGTTATATAACTGGAACCACCAGGCCTTTACACCCCTCCATTTTAATATAATTCTTGTTCAGAGTTTCTTCTTGATTTTGTTTGTTTTTTGTTTTTTTGTTTATTTATTTAACGTATTAGCATAATTGTGATTGTTCCTATTTACAATGATTTGACAAATGTGATGCCACTTTCTCATCGGCAGTTGTTCATATTATTTGGAATTGAAAACAATATATATCCTAATTATAACCCATCAGAGGTTGAACGGGATATTTTTCTTCATTAATTTAAAAAAAAAAATCTTACTCGAAGCTTGCTCCCGCTACTAACCCATGTATTGTCGACAAAAAATGGCGTCCATGTCGTTCAGCCTCGTTTTCGATTCTGACTCAGTTGACGTCACTCTATATAGAAATACAGGGCACTAGGTCTACCGTCGCCCAAACAGTGTCATTTTGTTTGTGTTTAAATAGACATTATGGTACAGAGGAGTGCCGGAAGAGTTTTTTTTTCCTTCAAATTTCGTTCTTTTATAAACTTTTCACGCTATCTCCTCTTGTCCTTGCACATTGTCAATAAATATGAAGCACAAGACGGTTATTAACAAATTACTTACTTACTTAATAGTCCCTCTTCTACCTTAGTGTAGAGATTTGCCAGAAAGAACACCATACCGTCCTATCGGCAGTCTTTCTCTGGCCTGCTCCTAATCCAGTCCTCGGTCTTTCAGAGATTGTCTAATGTTGTCCTCCCAGCGAACTCTGGGTCGTCCTGGAGGTCTGGATCCTTGGCTCTTGGTTTCCCATATTTGTTGTGGTATCCGATCTTCTCCCATTCTGCAGACATGGCCAAACCATCGTAGTTGGGACTGTTCTTCGCGGGTCTGCAGCGGTTGGGTTTTGAAGCCTTGTCGTATTGTCTGGTTGCAGACCATGTCTCTTCTTGTTTCTTCAATCACCTTCCTCGGATACTTCATTTCTGAAGTTTGAAGCTGACTTATGTGGGTTTTAGCCATTGCCCATGACTCGCATCCATATGCCAAAACTGGGACATAGATGGAGCGGTATACAACCATCTTTATTCTCTTGCCAATCTTTATTTTACTAAGTAATCCTCGATTTACTGCCTGAAAAGGTCTCCCAGCTATCGCTCTTCGGGTAGCCAACTCTTCTTTAATGCCTCCCTTCCAGTCTATGACAGCTCCAATGTGTTTAAAGTGGTTGACCTGCTCCAGTATCTGTTCTCCCAGCATAATATGATGCGTTTTTCCTTCTCTTCAGATCACCATGGCTTTTGTTTTGGAGCTGCTGATGACCATCCCTCTCTTCTCAAGTTCTTACTTCCAGACTTGCAGGTTGGATTGAAGATGTTTCTCTGATTTATCAGTCAGGGCAACATCATAGGCAAATGCCAGCTCTGAAATACAGACCTTTCTCATCTTCCAGTACCCCAGTGATTACGTTTTAGTCTTTTCCTTTATGATTTGATGACATCGTCCATGAGGAGTATGAAAAGAGAAGGTGACTTAATATCACTCTGTCTTACACCAGTGGTGGTCCTGAACTCACATAATTTCTGCATTCATTAACAAATTACTATGAATATAATTTCTTATGCGTAGAGATTCTCGGTATTTATAAACGGAAAGAAAAATAAACACACACACACACAAATATTCGAAAGAAAAACAAAAAAAGGTAATGGCATCCCATGTATGTTAATCCACGTTTTGCTGCAGGCAGCGCGAAGTGACATTTAGAATTAGGTCATTTAAACTCACAGAAAACCCATTTCCATGATGAAAGTATACTTCATGAACTCATTCATAATAGTAAACGGAAAGGTAGAATAAGAAATGAAAGAAGAAAACGTTTTTGAGGAAGTAAATAAAAAGAGAAAGCTGAGGAAAATGAGGACATAAAGAGAAGTGGTTTGGGTAAGAAAAACGTTTTTTTTCTAAAACATGATTAAGATGATAAGAAACAAGATTCGGAGATTAAAATTAATGGGATTGGTAAGGTTCCAGACATTACAGGACATGCGTATGGTTTTATATTATATAAACGCGGGTTTTTTCCCCCTAGCATATTTAAGTTCGCCATATTCCCAATATGCCTCAATGGGCGTGTAACGGGTTCCTTTACCTTTTTTTTTTTTATATTTAAGTTCACGAAACAAGAAAACGGTTTCTAACGGGTCATAGAACTTACCAGTAATTTAATTACGAGTATAACAGGGAAATATGAAAAAATAAATAAACGAAAAAAAAGAAAAAATAAGTTAAGCAATCAATCAATGAATACCTTTTAGCTCCCCAAGGAGCATAGGCCTTCCACAAACACATGTCAAGTCTTCCTGTCACGTGCCATCAGCTCGAGTTCTTTCCACGTTTTCCTACCATTTTCACTCTTCTCTTCAAATTTATTCTTCGTGTGTACTTTTGATCTACCTATTATCTCTCTTACAGTGCGAACGTTCCAGACGCCAATCCTGGAGATTTTCCTAGACGAAAAAAGGTTAGTCGACAACCCAAATTCCTTTCAGCTTTCTCTGGGTTGCTTCATGAGCCTCCTTTCCAGATGACCCTCTTCTGTCTTGGATGGTTGAATTAACTTTTATTCTGGATCTGACATCAATTCAGTGTCAAGGTGGTCCTATTGTATCGCTTAGAACTTGGAAAATAATGAAACCAACAAGCTAGAAGTTAACAGACTTCCATCAACGAGTGCGGGCGTAGAAAGAAGGATTAAGATGGTATTGACACGATCACTGCTGTAGAACTCACGGAAAGAACCAGATAAGTAGCATTGTTACTAGATGAGACAGATATAAGTTGGCCCTGGAAAGAACAACCATTAAGGAAACTATATGATAGCATTACAAGGCACCCAGGAAAGAGAAAATAGAGGGAGACCCAAAAGCACGCGGATAAGTGAATTGTAGACAGATTTAAAAGGTATTAAGAAGGCATGGAAAGATTTGAAAGGTCACAGACTAGAAAAGCTTTGTAAAAACTTTTTGAAGTTAAACCCCCAACTAGCAGCTGAACAGAGATTAATAAATAGATATGATTTACAATGCAACAGATTTCAATTAAATGTTACGTCTGCGTCATTTCTTTTATACTAGGTAAAAAAGCACTTTAAAGGTATCTTCATATTTCGTTTTCCGTTGCCAATATCTAAACCTGTGTCGCTAATTTTAGCCGTTAGCGTAAGATATTTTAAGAATCGAGACTACGTTTTTGAGCTATTTTTAAACAGCACCTTCATTCCTATTACGTCAGAGCGTTAGGGAAAACAAAAACCGAAGTCGCAAGGGAGGCAAAATAACGGCATTTCTAATCTTACCTGATTTATACACGTCACTTGCTGGTGTTTCAGAAGGCTGGAGTAGATTTTACCCATCTTGCAATATTTGTAAATAGTTTTCGTTTCAGTGAACCGTCTCGGTATTACGTAATACACATCAATATATTTATTAAAGTGTGACCCATTTAGTAAAATCCTTCTTCTTTTGTGACTTAGTTCTTCTTTCAGTTGTAAGTCAGTATCTACATTAGACAAAAACAATATTTCCTTTAGCGTTAACGAGTGATGCCTATGCCATGTAAAATAAAAGGTCTTTGATTTTGTCTTTCGTTCATTCATTAGCTCTCTGTGGTAAATAGACCTTCAGTAAACTTATGACTAGGATTCCTGTTATGTGCCATCCGTTTTAGGTCTTCCCACTTCTTTATTATATTCATGTACTTGTACATCTGCAGATTTTGTAGATGATTAAAGGTGAGCCAGAATCCAGAGTTATTTCGGCTTTCTTTAGGCTGCACCATAGACCTTCTTAACAGAAGATCTTCTTCCATTTCGGGTGGTTGAATTATTTAAATTGTTAAAGTGTTTTGCGCTTAAAGTTTCTATGATATGGGCCATATGCTCAACCCTCCTTAGTCGCTTTGTACGACAAACGGTGGTTTGGTACATTATTACCATTCTTTGCTTCACTTTCAAGCCCCGGTAACATAGGAGCAGAGTTCACCTTTGACAAGTGTAGTTGTCCCCTTTCCTCGGCTCAAACATGTTTGCATTATTATATTGTCTAAAAGGTCAAGGTAGCCCAAAAGTAGAAACTGCCGTAGGGGAAGAAGAAGAAATGTTAGGGACATCACCATACCAGGTCCATCTTTTGTATGAGATGTGGTCACCAGTTCCTTTCCTCACCACCTTTTGCCTTCCTTAACTCACGAGCAGAGTCAGTTATCCATTTACAACTTAGTAGACTGGAGCGTGGCGCTACCAGGTTGTTTTTTTTTTTTGTTTTTTTTTGTGTTCCTGGAGTGGAAATCACTCTTAGTAACTGCTTAGCCAATCAGAAGTACCATAATTGTCTAAGTTCCTTTTATTTTCTTTCTCTTCAGCTAACATTACGATCGTTGAATCTGATGTGTATCTTCTTCTACTTCTTACACTCTCAGACGTCCACTGGAATGTTTTCAAAGAAAGCAGTAGTCAGTTTGAGACTATTTGAATCTGCGTAGAGCTTTTCCATGTAAGGTACTAGTGTCGGCCATACGCGCTTTCTCTGTTGCTCATATATTGGGCAACTTTGAAGCAGATGTTCAGCAGTCATTTTATCAGTGTCACAGTTACACTGATTGGTAGTTCCCATCTTTAGCTTGTTGAATAGATGGCATCTGATGTGTATGGCTTACTGCAAACTTTGAATGTTGCTGTTTGTATTGCACGTTTAGGTTTACGAATCTGCTGATGTTAAATAAGTATATGGTTTTGAGAAAAGAGTTGGGAATAATTCCAGGTGTTCTAAACTCAGTACGAATGCACAACAGACTGTTACTGCATGCTGATGATTGGATCACACATGGGAGAGTCAGAAAGCAATGGACGACCTGGAGACGAATCGTAGGAGGGGAGCCCGAGCGACCGAAACGGCATGGATAGACCAACATACGATTGGTCAAAATATAAAGCTCTGTCACCGTAGCAACAATTGCTGCCCTATAATCCAAGGAGAGCAGTAATGATGAGTGATGATGTCAAGATGACAGTGAAAGTTAATAACTGAAAATTTGTAAATACTTGGCACTCCGCGAAGCAGAATTTTAAAATGTAGTTATAAGATACCTGTGATTCCGAAAGTACTAGGTACATTTAACCCTGCAATAGGTTCTTACAGTTTAAACCAAGAATTGATCTGGAAACTGATAAGATTTCTTCTTAAGTTCATTAACCAAATAAAGAAAACATATGGAGATGTGAGATACAACATTTTTTATAAAGGGCAACTTACTGAGTCCGTTCAGATAAGAACTGAAGTGCGGCAGGAATGTCTGTTCTTACTGTCAACTGAGCGGGTTTTAAAACAAAAACTACTTCAGCAAACAGAAATGAAATTTACTGGACTGTGAAAAAAGAAGAAAGAAAAAAAAAACAGCATGATGACGTAGATTCAGCAGACAAGCGTCCAATAACCTTAATCAGAAGCAAGACACAATTAGAATACTTGATGAGAGATCACAGGATTTGAAAATACACAGAGGCAAACAAAGTTTATGAGAATAAACGCGACTAATGATGACAAGACGACACTGCGAGATATATTCCTACAACATGTAGAATCTTACACTTATCTTGGCAGGGATTTAAACAAAGTTGGAGGGACGGATAATGATATCAAATTAAGAATACAAACGGCAAGAGCAGCTTTAATTGCATTGGAGAATAAATGTAATACAAAGAAATCAAGACCAACGGAAATAAAAAATCGTCGACTAAAATGTCAAGACAGTCCAATTATATGGTTCTGAAATATAGACAACAAGAAACTATGGCAACCAGAAAGACACAAACTTTCTTTAACTAGATTCTTGTACAGAAAAGATTGAAATGATTTTGACAAGATCACTAATGTGGAGCCGAAAGAATGAGACAAGTATAAGTGGAACACGGTGTAAGGAGAAGATGCTTACGTTTGACAGTGCACTGAGATATCATTAAATGCAGTTCCTGTTCTAAAATCCCTAGGGCGACAGGAAAAATAAGTAAACCAAATAATTTACGGCCAAGAGAACTGGGAATGGACATAAACAAGATACGGAATATATGGAAAGAGCTTACAAGGATGGCACATGACAGACAGTCTTGGAGTGCATTTGTTGAAGTCCAATGGCAACAGAGAGCTGAAAGTTGATGATGATGAAAATGCAAGTTCTTACCTGCCAATGTAAAACTGTTGTCTAATGTGAATGTAAAACTGTTGTCTAATGTGAATGTAAAACTGTTGTGTAATGTGAATGTAAAACTGTTGTGTAATGTGAATGTAAAACTGCTGTCTAATGTGAATGTAAAACTGTTGTCTAATGTGAATATAAAACTGCTGTCTAATGTGAATGTAAAACTCTTGTCTAATGTGAATATAAAACTGTTGTGTAATGTGAATGTAAAACTGTTGTCTAATGTCAATATAAAACTGTTGTGTAATATGAATGTAAAACTGCTGTCTAATGTGAATGTAAAACTGTTGTCTAATGTGAATATAAAACTGTTGTGTAATGTGAATGTAAAACTGCTGTCTAATGTGAATGTAAAACTGTTGTTTAATGTGAATGTAAAACTGTTGTGTAATGTGAATGTAAAACTGTTGTCTAATGTGAATGCACAACTGTTGTGTAATGTGAACGTAAAACTGTTGTCTAATGTGAATGTAAAACTGTTGTGTAATGTGAATGTAAAACTGTTGTGTAATGTGAATGTAAAACTGTTGTCTAATGTGAATGTACAACTGTTGTCTAATGTGAATGTAAAACTGTTGTCCACTGTGAATGTAAAACTGTTGTCTAATGTGAATGTAAAACTGTTGTCCACTGTGAATGTAAAACTGCTGTCTAATGTGAGTGTAAAACTGTTGTTTAATGTGAATGTAAAACTGTTGTGTAATGTGAATGTAAAACTGTTGTCTAATGTGAATGTACAACTGTTGTGTAATGTGAATGTAAAACTGTTGTCTAATGTGAATGTAAAACTGTTGTGTAATGTGAATGTAAAACTTTTGTGTAATGTGAACGTAAAACTGTTGTCTAATGTGAATGTAAAACTGTTGTCCACTGTGAATGTAAAACTGTTGTCTAATGTGAATGTAAAACTGTTGTTCACTGTGAATGTAAAACTGTTGTCTAATGTGAATGTAAAACTGCTGTCTACTGTGAATGTAAAACTGTTGTCTACTGTGAATGTAAAACTGTTGTCTAATGTGAATGTAAAACTGTTGTCTAATGCAAACGTAAAACTGTTGTCTACTGTGAATGTAAAACTGTTGTGTAATGTGAATGTAAAACTGTTGTCTAATGTGAATGTAAAACTGTTGTCTACTGTGAATGTAAAACTGTTGTGTAATGTGAATGTAAAACTGTTGTCTAATGTGAATGTAAAACTGTTGTCTACTGTGAATGTAAAACTGTTGTCCACTGTGAATGTAAAACTGTTGTGTAATGTGAATGTAAAACTGTTGTCTAATGTGAATGTAAAACTGTTGTCTACTGTGAATGTAAAACTGTTGTCTAATGTGAATGTAAAACTGTTGTCTACTGTGAATGTAAAACTGTTGTCTAATGTGAATGTAAAACTGTTGTCCAATGTGAATGTAAAACTGTTGTCTACAGTGAATGTAAAACTGTTGTCTACTGTGAATGTAAAACTGTTGTCAAATGTGAATGTTTTGGATTGTAAAAACTGCTGATGTTTATATCTGTTCTTTTTGTTTTTTAATTATTAAAATGAAACGCGTTTTTTTGGGTCTGAACTGCACGTCTTCAGCTAGTGAACAGTTCTTTTTAAATTTCTCATCTTACAAGCGGCACTCTGTTTGTCTTTCTTTTGCCTGCAGATACCCAATATTTCATTCTTAATGTTCCAGTTGTTCAAACTTTGGTACGTGCTCTATTTTTAAAGTCTGAATGTTGAAATCGTACTGGTCTTGTTTGTAAATGTTCACCTGAGCTTAAGTTATCAATTGTCCTCTGTATCCATTTCCCCAATTTTATAAAATTATTTTTGTTCGTTAACTCGTTCGTTCCAAAAACATTCTGTTCTTTAATCAAAAAGAAGAAAAAAACTTCCCACAATCAAATACCTCATTCTTTGACCATTTCATTGCTTGCGCAATCCATTTTGTATGTTGAGGTACTCATGTCTGCTTCCCTCACAGGGCGCGAAGTTTCCAGACACTAATTGTGTTGTTAGTTCTTTCCGTAGCACGTGCAGTACATGGATTTCCATTAGCACGCCCTTTCTCTGTCTCTTAGCAATGTCTTTCTCAAGCGAACTGGTTATCTATTTGGATGTCCTTCTGTTTTCTTTTCATGTCTTTCCTTTTATATTTATTTTTGGCGCGTCATACACTTTGTATTTTGTATGCAGCAGAATATGCTTTCTAAGTTTCTTTTTTCTTTTCTTCCCGTCTTCAACTCTCAAATGTAGTTTACAGTTTATCACAGTTAACATTAGGCCATTGAATCATGTTATCACAGTTAAGATTAGGCCTTTGAATTATTTTATCACAGTTAACATTAGGCCTTTGAATTATTTTATCACAGTTAACATTAGACCTGTGAATTATCTTATCACAGTTAACATTAGACCTTTGAATTATCTTATCACAGTTAACACTATACCTGTGAATTATCTTATCACAGTTAACATTAGGCCTGTGAATCATCTTATTACAGTTAACATTAGACCTTTGAATTATCTTATCACAGTTAACATTAGGCCTTTTAATCATCATCATCATTCCCTTAGGCTCCCTACGGAGCATGGAGCCACCACTGCAACTGTCCCCCCGCAGGATGCCCGAATCAAGCAGTGACATGCACTTGCAGCAGTGGTTTCTTTGGCAATTTGTTTGACATGATGAAGTTGGCAGTCCCATCACAGCCTCGTATTAGTCTTGTATGACATGCCTGGGCTGGGGGTGTAGTAATCCTTCTATTTCTGAGTCTTCTGGCAACTTTTATTATTTTAACAATATTTATGCTACACAGCTTGCAAGTTATATACTCATTTCATCATGGTCTAATTTTGTATTGACTGCTGCAAAAGTTATTGGGGTATTTTCTTTTTAAGTAACGAACAAATGAGCGGCATATCTACTCTGTATATCTTCAAATCGTTTACCAAAGAGCTATGGTTATTTCCCTCTAATGAATTTAACATTTTACTAAAGGGCAGTTTCTTGGAAAACAAAACCAAAAATATAATCCCTTTCGCTTGCTTCTCCAAGCAGCGTTACTGGGTTCGAAACCTGGTAAATGTCACCGAGTGTCTGAACATGCGTTTTTGTGTGATCTCTCACACCTTCAGCCCTACGGCAGTATCATATCTTTTTCTTCATTTTTCTCACCAATCGCTTTTATTTGGCATAAATCTTGCCTTTTCATTCTTTTTACTCTCTCTATGTTGGATCAGTAGAGTGAAGTCTCTAACACTCAACTCCCCTACAGAAGTATCTGCTATGAGACAACCTTTATCTTTTACACGCAGACGTGTTTACGTAACGCCAGGTGAACTGTAGTATTATCAGGTGATTAGACAGGCCACCGGATTGACGAGGTTATCGCTTGAGTCCCCTTTGAAAGAGGCAGGCCAGTGTTGACACAACAGGGTTTTTGCCCGATCGTTGAATAGAACCACAGATGGTTTGTCAAGACGGTCGGCGGTCATATCTGTCTGTCTGGCGCACCCACAGGCGTTAATTAGATTAGCGCTTCCGCTGTCACCGGTCTGTATAATTATTACAGATAAATATGTCTGGAGAAAACATTGGCGGAAGACATTACGCCAGAAAAACATGGTCATAATATTGTGAGAGGCAGATAGGTGCTTCCGGAAGGATTACTCCATATTAGCAAGAGGTCTCGCGCGTTTGGAATATTAAATGTAATATTTTAAGCATGTGGGGGATGTTTTGAAATTAGACACCCCAACCCAGTGCTAAAGAAATTCGATTGGTTTGATTTGAGGGCCGGAATAAACAATGAATTTCATTGGAAAATTCGGCGGAATCTGTGATTTGAACTGAGAAGTGGCAAATTATAATCTAGCAAAATCAGAGACACAGAACACACAGACAGCTTAGCAACTTCAAACTAGCAACTCCCAAAAAAGCCAGAAAGAGAAGGATCGGACCTAGGATTCCTATATTACAAGTGACAGATCGAAGTATTTGGGAAGCTTAAAACCTTAAAAAGTAAGCCCTCCTTTATAAATACGGAGACTGGACACTTAAGGGACCAGGGCTTTAAATATTAGGGCTAGACACCTATGGATTTGGATCACCCGCCATAAGAGAAACGTTGCCAGGCCAAGTGTTTCGCAGACTCACCCGTCATAAGAGGAATTCATACTTTCCCAGACCAAGTGTTTTGCAGATTCACCCGTCATAAAAGGGATTCGAAATTTCCAGAAAAGTGATTCGAGAGCATATAACCTAAATTGCTCGTGTCCATTCTAAACTGTGCGAGGAAATTGTGTATTCCCAAAACTTTGGGGTAAGTGTAACAATTATTTTACAAATGTGAATGTGACCTGTTTCTTGCTAAGTGGTTATATATGAGGCTGGCAATCTCGAGCTATGAAAATAGTATAATCATAAACCAATACCGCAAGCGATGGTGATTTCTTATTGCTAGTCATGCGGGAAAACCCGACAGCTGAGGTGACCCCAGACTCCGACTGGAGCAATGATAAGTGATGGTTACATCACATGTGCCTCAAGTGTAACATAGTATTTTGTGAGATATATGTAACTTTTTAATGTTAGTTCAGTGTAGTGGATTTTGATGGTATTGTATGGTGGTGTTATCACCTAGTGTGATGCGTGAGGTCAGCTGTGAAGGCTCCTGAGATAATTGTAACTGTGAATATACAGAAGGCCCTTTCGTGCTACCACTTTATGACCTCACACATATCTTTTTTTTACTAATGAATGTGGCTACGTTAAAATCTAGGGTACTGAATGCAATGTGTTGTATGGACATATACCCACACCCACAGATATTAATTAAGTCTAATACTATCAATAAAATTTATAACACAATGAACTAAATTCAGCTGGTTAAATTTAGAATAGAAAATCTTTTTTTAAATTTATTTGTTCTGAACCAAGGTTTTATTTTGGCCAGAACTTATGCAAAGATTTTGAAATTTATGAATGAATGGCATGAATAAATGGCATGTTAAATGAAAGATGTTTACATATGCAATCTTCAAGATTAATTATAGTATTACTGTTCGTAATGTTAATTTTTCTGGGAAAACTATGAATGGATGTGCTGTTGGGGTGGCTTCATCCCTCCCTGTTTATGCCTACACAGCATTGTCCATTAATGATGGAAGGAAATGGGATGCTTCAGTAGTAAATTCTCTTGGGTGCTAGTTTTATGAAGTTGGTGTAAGTTCAGCAGGCCAGCTAGCCTACTTAACTTTGCCAGATTTGTTCTGGTGCTGGAATCTGATGGCCCCACCTCTCCGTGCTTGAGCAATACACAGATGTTCTGTCGAAATGTACCCTGCACGGGTCCTCACTTCAATTATTAATCAGCATTTGACACCACCTTAGTGTCAAGATCGAACTCACAGCTCTGAAATAAAGTATTGGTTTTTGCTCAGAACCTTACCTAATAAGCCACTTCTACACATAACAAATTACAATAACACCACATAAACAGGGTCAGTTCTCTCTGACCAGACAGCACATCTTACCTAGTTGGTTTCGCATAGGGTAAGTTTCCCCAGTCTACAGATTCTGAAATAGGTGCATTATCTCACTGCCATAGAATAGGATAGGTGATATGATTCACTGTTCTCAACACTTGATCACCCCTTCCTAAACCTTGCTGTAGTTTATATATTGTTTGTCCCTAGACCCTGAACTAGGGCGGGGGGGTCCAGAGCGAATCCTTACTTGTTTGTAAGGCTAGATTTCGATATGGCAGTATCAAATCACTCGAACATTAAACAATATTCAAAATATACAAAGAAATAATTTCAATCTTACCAGATTATGAATAAAGAACACAGAAATGCTAGCAAAACTCAGCTGAGCTGCAGGCTATAGTATGGCGTCCCTGAACTTATTTCAATTTATTTCATTTGGAAATCACCACACTTGAAATTTACTGTGTCTATCACTGGACAACTATTAAGGAATGGCAAAAAAGCTCGTCTGAGCGCGGATATGATTGTCTGTGGCCAATCAATGCCTTGGTTTTTTTTTAAATTCAAATTTCCTACACTAAAGTCATTTCAGTCATGCTTCAGTCAAGTATGGATTTTTATCTGTTAGTCTGTCCGTCTCTACTTGCGTTTTTACAAAAACGTACTTGATTTTTGAACCAACCTTTCTCTCCCCTCCAAAATTTTGTCGTTAAAAGTTATTTTTTAGACACAGCTTCCACCAATATCCCTTCTCTTCCATGCTAAGTAGATTTGAACACCTGCGTCTCGAGGTCGCGATTTTTTGTGCAGATAGCGACACTTTTGATTCAATGCAGTCTTTCGCTGTTGTGAACAACACTGTCTTTTGTCATTATTTTCATTATTATCTATCCGTCTGTAAAATTAAAAACATATTATTTCACTG